>CAJNDT010005901.1:328137-461118 GCA_905221615.1 Symbiodinium sp. CCMP2592 | reverse complement strand
GTGCAGTGTCAGCTTCTCCGACTTCGCGAAGCTCTTGAGGTCCTCATACACCAGTCCCAGCCGATCTTCAAAGGACCCACGAGCTGGGTAAAGCCGCATGTCCAAGAGGGTCACCTTGCTGAGAAGCTTTCATGATGCATATGCGAACATGCAGAGGCGATTATATACTGCATGCATGCATGCATGCATAAGATATACAAAGGATTTGCTTGGTTTGCTGTTAAGGACATGCAGACATGAGGCTCAAGGCTTAAGGGTTGTAGGAGGCAAAGCGCTAAGCAAAGATACAAACCCCAAAATACAAACCCAGATGCGAGGCCAGACCCTGCCAGCTCTGCCATCACTCCCTTGTGGCAGATATGAAAGAGATCCAGGCGATAAAACGCTGCTTGCTGCCACTCATCCAGACCAGGGCACAGCTGAGAAACCAATGCAGGCACAGCATCCCAGGGGGCTGTGAAAGCCTCGCTGTGCTGCATGGTCTCCTTCCAGCCATCGCCGCTGTAGTCTGGGCAAGCGGCTGTATTCGCCATGCAAAGGTGGCAGATACCCTTCCCATGCGGCACGGCATCGCAATAGAAAGATCTCTTGATCTGGCCGAGTTTGACTAATGCCGGCCAATCGCACTTGATTCCAACTGGAATCAAGTGGACCCGGATAGTCTCTGGCCCGTGCTGTACGACCACGCCCTGCATGGCCTCTGCATGGTCCGACGCCCAGCAATCAACAAGTGACATCAAGTATTTATTGCCGGACTTCTTGGATCCATAGGTCTTCTTGTGCATAATGGTGTACAGCATCCGAGTCTTGTATGTGGAGCCATCGAAGTTGAGCTTGTGGCCATGATGCGATTCAGGGTCATCTGTGCAATGTGTCATGCACCCAAAGCCCAACATAGGCTCCCAGCCCAGCACCATAGCTGCTCGCTTCTTCAAGGCCCGGCCTTCATCTCCGAAGAGCAGGATCGGGACACTGCAGGCGCAGGCCTCAACCCCGTGTGCCAGTGCCGGGTGATCTGGTCTCAAATATTGAAATCGCTCCCAAAAGGCTCGGAGTGTGCTCTTCAGAGGCTCACCACCAGTCAGGTTCTCCAGCTTGTTGTTGGCTGCAAGCTCTCGCACATAGTCCACAGGGGAGATAACTTGATGATCCCGATCACCACAGAGTTTCTTTGTAGTAAGTGGCATAGATGCAGACAAAGCAGAATTGCGTAGAAGATCACGACACGCACTTGCATGACCCGTCTCATGAGCTTTGGCAAGTTTCTCAATAAGACGACCAGATTCAAGTTTCGATACAGCATTTTTTCCGAATGCTGCCCGAACCTCCTTAGCAAAAGCTGCCACGAGGCTCGTCGCGACCTCTTGACTCACCTGAGCATGAGCTTTATGCACACATGGCAAGTAACATGACACTTCATGCCATGATCATGTCTCTCATGTTCGTGTAGCAGGACATGCACATCATGTTTCATGTGCACCCGTTCATGCACGCATACATGCAGCCATGCGGTCGAAATTTTCATCCGAATACAACAATAGACACAAAGAAAAGTCGATCGACGCATAGCGTCCAAGCGACACCCTTTGTCACGGACAGAGCAACTGCCTCGCCCACTGGCCCAGGTGCAGCTTCTTCTGCGGCGCCTTGCCCAGTACCTGCAGAGCATGAAGGCGTGGGGCATCGGTGAGAATAACATGCATGGCAAAGATTGCACATGGAGGGCACATCGATTTTCGACCAGCACAAGGTAGCATCACGTATCCCGTGAAAGATTGGCAAGTTTGCATGAAGCTGGCCCTATGTCCACTGCTTGCACACTAGTGAAGGTCTCCCTATGTTACATCACACACCATCGTATTGCTCATGACGGGATAGTCCATCATATAGCTTTGCCACGGACTGGCCAGTATCATGCACACCTGCATGGCTTGAAAGTAGGATCAAACACTGCATCTAAAGGCCCTTATGTTCCCCAGGGCCCCAGCAGTGACACGCCCACCGTCACAACCATAACATGATGCCTCACTTGCGTGCCTTTTTGCCGCGACCTTTGGCCGCCGCCTTTGCTTTGGCTTTCTTTTTGGGCTTGGGCTGCTCCTCCTCCTTGGGGGGCGGGCCCACAAGGGCCTTCTTCTTGAGGATGGTCCTCGGCCACATGGCTCATGTACTACATGACATGTTGGGGTTCATTACTTTGTGGAGTTTGTTGACGTGACTTAATCATGGAGTCATGACATTGCAAACATGGGTAGGTAGCCTACATGCATGTGATGAACATGCTGTGTCACTACAAAAATTGCAACCCAGACACAGAACCCAGTAAACACGTGCATGGTGGGAATGCAAGCTCTACACATGCATGCAGTGAGCCACACATGGTAAGGTTCACTATTATTGAACGGTTGGAGTACGAGTGGAGGCTAAGCTATACGCCCATGTAAGGTTAATGATATATATATATATATAATATGTATACATACATATATATATATATATATATATATATATATATATATTATTATTATATTATATCATATTATATTATATTATATTATATAAATATAAATAAATATATATATATATATATATATATATATATTGTTTCAAGCCAATCATTCATCCCAGAAGCTTCTTCAGCTTCTCCCGCTCCATCTCACAGCGGCTGCACCTCGTAGCCACGGCAGGGCACACCGGGCAAATGTCAACATACAAGCCTAACTTAGAAGTCTCATAATAGCCCCTGGGCCCCCAACACACTCTCCACTTTGCGGAGATGGCTTTCCAGATCGCGCTGCTTCCTTAGCGATGCAGAGGCAACTGTTTATACATGTAGAACACGGACCATGTCTGTGGCATGCGCTAACTCATGTCTGAGTGCACACCATGGCTCTCGGGGGACAGCTTCTTGTGTGCATCGAAGTCTGCCTTGAGATCGGCGATTTTATCATGTAGCTCGGTGAGCTCCTCGCTCTTCTTTGCAATCTTGTCGGACTCCCTTGCAGGTTTGGAAAGATCAGAGCACATATATTATGTAATGAGCACATGCTTGTGTTGTTGTCTGCATGCTAGTGATACAAACCAGCTCATGCATGCGTGCTAAGCTTGGCACTTCTGGGCATCCGGGGCTCCGGAGAGCTCAAGCTCCATGCGAAGCTTCAACATCTTGGACTGCGAAATCAGGATCTGGCCCAGCACATCTTTGCAATCCATGATGTCCTTAGGTAGTGCTCTCATGTGGATCCTATATTTGCAAAACAAGAAGTATTGTAGATTGGCTTCCAAGAATAATAAGGAACATGCATGAGTGGATAACATGAGCACTACCTAAGTGCATGCTTATACCTGTTATTGCCTTCGACATGATGAATATTTATACAGTATTTGTTGATACATATATATATATATGCATTTTGCAAAGGCACCCCATAGAATGTACGATATATATATATATATATATATATACACACGAATTTTTTTAGGGGTCGCAGCACGGAGA
Source organism: Symbiodinium sp. CCMP2592 (assembly GCA_905221615.1). Lineage (NCBI taxonomy): Eukaryota > Dinophyceae > Suessiales > Symbiodiniaceae > Symbiodinium > Symbiodinium sp. CCMP2592. The sequence goes on along the minus strand of CAJNDT010005901.1, from coordinate 457,619 downwards.
GCGGGCATATGTAAACATATATCCCTATATATACAATATCTATATATATATATATATATATATATATACAAATAACATACAAAACCCCCTTCCCTTCTGTAGTAATATATGTACATTTCCTACATGTAATACATGAACTGTAAATCAAGCAAGCACGGGTCTTCGGTCGGTAGCTCCTCTCCAAAGCCTTCGTTTTTCGACTTGGGTCGCTTGGGCTGCCTGCGCTTCGCGTCGCTTGGCTCATACTCGTCCTCGGAATGCTCGGCCGACTCGTCATCCTTATCGGATATGTCTGAGCCGACCAGTTCCTCCAGCCCCAAGGGCAACTGATCGACCTCACCCTCCGCGAGCAAGGTATCCTCTGTGTACTCTTCTTTTTCTGCATTCTGCTTCACACCCTCAACCTCTTCCTCGAATGCGAAGATCTTTCGGCTCATACTTGTCCTTCCTATACATGGCATGTATACATGACAAGAACTGAACATGCAAAGCCATGGCATGCTGCATAACATCTGGAACATGACATGTAGCTGGCATGCTGGGGCCTGACATGAGTGGCCCGGTTCTCCTTCTTCATGCAGTACTTCTTGATTGCCTTGATCCGCTTCCTGAAACATGTTTGCATCTACAATTGGACCTAGAGCAGGGCATGCGCTTGAAAACAACCATCATGAGACGAGCAATACCACCATGAGAGCCAACCATCATGAGACGAGCAATACCACCATGAGAGCCAGGACATGAACATGGCACATGCATGTAGTTGCTGTCATGATAGAGTTGTTGTCATCGACTCTATATAGGTGCAGTCGAAACACTCGGGGAGCTTCTTCTCAGTTCTCAGCTGGTGCTCGGTGTAAAACTTCGTTCTTTCTGTGAGCTCAGCTTTGCGGCTGCGCGTGTACTGGTGGCTGATCTTCTTCTTGAAGGCTTCCTGAAGGCAGATTTGCAAATAGGTATAAAGTATAGACTATCGCCAGAAACCCCCATGCTCATGCAAAAAAACATGAGCTACTCTTCTCGATTGTTGTAGATGCCATGCATGCATGTCATGTCATGATCATGTCGCGGTCCGGCTTGCCCTTGCAGGAGATAAGCACTTTCAGCAAAGAGCGGCGCGAATTTCCACCCTGCTTCCATTTCGCATGAACCTCCTCTGGCACGTCCAGGCGACCGTTCGTCTTCCTCCTGCAGATCCTCATGAGAGTGGCGTCCAAGGCACTTTGGGTCATCGATCTCGAATTCGGCGAGAAAGCGAGCTTGATCTTCGGAACCTGCCAGCATGGCTGTCTGCTAGTCAACTAAAATATTATATGCGGAGTGAGAGTGCCCAGCCTTGTTCTTCCTGGGCGTACCAGACTCAACACTCTTGGCAGGCGACGCAAGAGGGCCGTCGGTGCCCTGGCCAATCACGTATTCATTCGTGTGCCAAGTGCGGCTACTACATACTACACCGTTACAAAAGTGTGTGTGCATACATATATATATATATATGTATATATATATATGTATATATATATATACATATAATATATATGCCGTGTATATAATATATACAATATGTGCTAACACAGTTTCATACTTCGCTGAATATCATGCAAGGACAGCTATATACACGTACCCAGAGATGTGCACACACCAGCAAGCAGATGTAACCACATGAAACAAAATCATATGTGTCTCTAAAGTTCTTGTCTGTATGTGCACAGATGCATGATAGGAGACATATATGTTCGTGTGCATTGATCTGAGGTATGCATAACTGTGTTTCGATTGCTATCTGCGAGCGGAACTGCTATATAGTTATGCTGTTATGCTTGGATCAAAATTAACGGTTTAACATCTATCGTGCACACGGCACAAAGTCACATCTAACTGAGGCGACTCATAGCATGTGTGTGTGGTATATATATATATATATATATACATATATATGTGTATATTACTGAAGTCTGGAACTTCGTATATAGTGATATATACATTATATTATAGTATAATGTAATATTATATATACATATATATATACACATATATATATGTATAGAAATCAAATCAGAAGCTATAGGTGATACTTGCCTTGTGTACGAGAACCATTAGCAGTGAGAAACAAATGATGATACATGTATTCCCCCCCCCCCCCGGCCCCCCCACCACCACCAAATCGGACCACCCTGCCTCGAAGTCACTCTGCAAGCTTCGTGGCTTGAGTGGGCTTGGCTCGGCGTCCACACGTGGCCGCTTGGGAGTGCCGTGCGGCGGCAGCATGTCGCCGCTTCTCTTTGAAGGATCTCCTCGGGGGCTGGACGGAGGCGGGGCACTCTGAGGCTTTGAAGGGCCAGCCGCGACATCGGCTGCTTGTGTCTTTGACGTGTCGCGGGGTGCTGCTGGGCTCGACTTTGCACGTCGCGCTGCTGACTTAGCCTGTGCAGGCTCGCTTGCTTCGGCAGACTCCTGGGGTTTTGCTGCTTTGCTGCTGGACTTCGCGGGTGGCGGTGCTGCTGCAATCGAACTCGACTTTCTGGGTGTTGCTGGGCAGGACTTGGAACGGACTGCTGCTTCGCTCGGCTTCACACACGGCGCTTTCGGGCTCGCTGCCTTCGGGCGTGGTGGGGTTGAGTTGCGGGTCTTTGCAGGGCTCGATGCTGGCAGATGTTGCATCGAAGGTTCAGGTGCAGCAGGTCCGGCAGGCAGTTCCTGTAGGGCAAGGAACAACATGTATAGACCATTTATCATAATAAAGAAAAGCATCTGCCCCATAATATAATATAATGTAATATATATATAATATAAAATGTTCATACTCATGTTTAACGGACTATACATGCACAGCCATCAAAACAGGTATCTTCATATATATATATATATATATATATATATACATATATGCATACATATATACACACACACATATATATATATAATAGAGAATGTTTCTGTTCATCTTCTGTGTCGTGCATGTATGCTGATACAGCTCTTGTATGTATGCATATATATGTAAAACATTATGCATGTATGTATGCAGGCATGCAAGCATGCTTGTGTGAATGCATTAATGCAGGAATGCTGTGTATGTATGTCATGCATATATATATATATATATACACACATATAATATATGATCACATACTATTATTATTCTATTATTATTATATATATATACATATATATACACATATATATATATATGTATACATAAAATACAATCTATACGCTTGTGTCATGAGTGTGACACAAAGGATTCTTGCTTTGGAGCAACCCAAGTACGAAGCATGCAATACACATGCATATGTTGCTGCAGGAGTAAACGTGAGGATGCATGAACATGTATGCCATGGTTCTTCTTGCCAGCCTATATCTCTCATGAAGATCTCCATGGCTTACATGTGCATATGTCTTCCACAAGCCAGCCTCGTCGACCTCCATTTCAGTTGGTGTGAGGGATCCAGTTTCCTCCACTTCCCGATCTAACCCCAGGCTGGCCAGCGTCGCAGTGTAACGTTCTGGAGTGGTCTGGATAGCTGGGCCATCCGAGGCTGTATCCAAGTACGGATCCACTTGCGTTGGCTCCACTTGCTGGGGGCTGCAGGAGGCTGCTGGGGCCGGGCTTTGCACTTCGTCGGGCTTTGGAGGGGATATCTTCTCTGGCGTTACATCACATGCTTTGGTAAGCTTGGGTGACGCAGTTTGCACAGCTTCTGACAGTGGTGACGGGGAGTCTTCAGCCTGCTGTTTCCTCAGGCCCGCCAAGTAGGCCTCTGCATCCTGGCTGGCATGATAGGACGTGACGTCTTACACTGGACATGCATGCATCCCTAAATCGTGCAGTCATGTCATGTCATGTCATGACATGCACATGTGCATCACTCCATGCAGTCCTTAATCTTCTGTTCCAATTCGGAATCTTCAAGCTTGCAGGGCACAAGGCCTGCAGCCACATCTGACATGAACGACATCCCCTGTTGAAGGGTCGCAGAACTATGCGAGGCCATCCTCAAGATCGACCTGAAACGTCTATGAAACACAAAATCCTGGTTGAGCCAGGACAAGCATTGAGAGAGGATCGTGCACATGAAACAGGCATGCCATGTCTACTCATGAGATATCAACCATGCATGCATGCATACCCTGCGACTGCAAGGGCATCATGAGCTATGCCGCAAGTTGGATCATTTTTGTGCAACTTAGCACCTGTGCTGATCAACACAGAGCACGAATTTTTGCGAAAGTTGCAAGCGTTTTTTGAGATGCGCAACTGCGTGGCTTTTCCTTGCAACTTTGCGCGATTTCCTCGCCACTTCTGCGCCTGCAACTTTCGGTAAAGTTGCAAGTGAAACTGCCTAGATAGAGCCCAAATCGTAATCCCAGGCTTCCGGAAGCTGCAACTTTGAGCTTGTTTTAAGGTAAAGGAGAACATCCATCATCCCCGCATCTGGCCAGGTGTCGTCCGTTCCAAGACGAGCGTGAATGTGCTCAGGCAGGATCACGTCGGCTGGCACCTGGAGAACACCGGGGCTTTCAATTTCCTTTCTGAAATAGTCAAAGGGCAAGCAACCCGACCCCAAGCCGATCCCAAGCCTGCTCCGCAAGTCGGCACTCAGACTGGTCCTGGATGAGAGCATCGAAAATCTTGGCGAACTGTACTCCGAAGCCAAGTGGGTAGATCCTTGGATATATATATATATATGTTATACATATATACATACATATATATATATATATATATGCAGATTGATTGTTATATACATTATATATATATATATATATACATATTTATATTTATATTTTATACTTATTTTAATATATATATATGTATATTTTTAATGGTGATTCTGTAACTGTTTATTTGCATTATCACACCGCATATGTATATCATGTATAAGACTGTAGATGTCTATATCTACATGTATATATACATATATATATATATGTACATGCGTGTACATACATATATACACAGCTACACACATAATTATAGAAGTTGTAGGATCATATACAGTTAACATATAACACAAGTCATCTACTCTATAGTTGTTATCGGTGTATGCATGATACATCATAGTGTTTCAGCCGTGGGGCCCGGAGTTTCGGAGCTCTGCCTTCTTCCCAGTGAAGCATTTCTTATTGTTTTTGTCAGTGTGGCGACGAACCAATCGGAAACCAGTAGGAGGTCTGTCCTTCGACAATATAGGTGTTGCAAACATACACACGGATCGCTTGTTGGCCCAAAGTGAGGTTCTTTTCGGTGTTGGAGCCCCATATACAGACATCCAGAACCTCTGCCTCCAAAGGCGAACACGCTTAAGCAACCACTGGCAGCGCGGATGCCTCATGAGGATAGAGGAAGCAGGTTGCTCGATTGTTATCGTGCCCCCCTTTGCCTGGATAACCAATGCCAGGAGTGCCATCCTTCAGGGAAGGGATATGATGCCGGGGCCATGTCTAACATGCATGTGCACTACATGATTTCATGACATGCATGAACTTACCATGCACCTGGATGCCATGATGTTCGAAGCAGCTACTCCCTTAACACAAGCATCTCCGAGCGGTCGCCAGAAGGACCGCTTCGTGCTGTTTCGTGAGATCAGAACCCAGGAGCTGCAAACCATGCCGAAAAACACAGCCACTGAACTTGGCGATCTCAGAATGGCCAGCAAGAGCAACCTCGATCGATCGAATGCATGCCGGCACACTAGACTCGACATGGTACATGACACTATGCACTCATGATTGAAATGCTATATTTGCAGCAAGAGGACGCAAATCCCGAGGGTTGCAAAAAGTCTAAAGGATTGTTCTTCAGCTTCCGATGGCCACGAGCACAGCGATCAGCATGCCAGTCTCCCCAAGATTCGATATCTACAGCAGTGGCCCGGTACCCGGCCTGTCTCAAACACCAGGTCAGCTTCGCCGAACCAGCAAAGCACTCGATGCTGTCGTAGCCTTCCTGGAGGAGTATAGTTGTTATGTAGCTAAATTCTATGTGAAGAACCACTAACATCCTGCTGGCAGAGACATAAACATGCAATCTATTGTTGGCGAACCTTGTGGGATCCGACGTCGGTGTAGGCAGCCAAAACCACACAATACATCAGCACCTAGAGGATTGGCAGGTGCATGTGTCATCAGGACTGAGCAAGTCAGCGGGAATCTGTAGCGCATGAATGCATGTGTATAAAACATACACATTATCATTATGTGTGTCTACATATATATATATATGCATGTCTACTACAACTCTATATATATATATATATATATATATATGCATGTTTGTATACAGCGTGCAACTCGTGAAGCTTCTGTACATATATTAATATATGTATATATATATATATATATATAGAGAATATATGAACATATACGTGATAAAGTTTAGATACAGTCGACTTTCATGCACTTGTGGTCGTAAGCTAGACTTTCAATCGGGGGATCACAGACACACAAACACGGAGTTTGCAAGGGTATGCCTACTCTAGATGTGTATGTATATACACATAAATATGCACAAGTCAACAATTCCTATTGCAAGCGAGCCACAGCTGGAGCATTAAGTTTCCACAGTGCAAGCAGCAGCGTTTGGAGTTCCGACTCCACAAGACATGGCGCCATGTTAAAATCACACAGCATCAGAGCTGCACACATGAGCCGGCCAGCTGCAGTTCCATATGTTCTGCAATTATTGCACAGCATGCATGGGAAATGATTGACATGTTCATGCACAAAACCATGGATAACAACTGGCATGCACAACTCTTGCATGAACCTGCAACTGAAGTGCTCCTGCGTATGCTACGTACCAGCTGGGGGCGCACTTGACGAAGCTGGCGCTTTCCGCTTGACACCTTGTTGTCGAAGTAAAAACTTGGCACTCATAGGTCAGCACATACCTGCGAGGGGGTTGCACAACATGAGCATGAACCCCGAGAGTCTGCATGTGCGAACATGAGAAGACATGTAACAATGTATAACATGGACATGCAGCAGCAGGCAAAATCTTGCATGAGTTTTCCACTGCCTGCACACAACTCTTCAGCACTTCGGCTTTGAAAGAAGCTCACATGTGTAGGATTCATGAATTAAGCATGATTCCCGATTCCCGTGGGGGAGCTAAACATCACAAAAGCGTGGTCATGGTAGGTCAGGCCACCATTCAGGAGCAGGCACGTGTATAAAGGATCTCATGATATCACTTGTAAGATGCCATCGCCATGCCATCCGGAGCTCACTTAGGCGGCAAAGGTCCCCTCGATCCCTTGTAGGCGGGATTTTGGCACTGTGCACAGCCATCCGTTCTACGGCGGCATTTTGGACACCCGAGCACCAAATCATCCGTGGGCTCGCCGCCCTTTGTGGATGTCTTGGGCTCTTGCTCGTCCTTGCTGGCGTCGGGCTTGCGAGGCTTCTTCTTCGGGGCGGGATCAGGCTCCTGGTCGCTCTTGCGAGGCTTCTTCTTCTTCGGGGCGGGATCGTCCTTGTCGTCCTCGTCGGTCTTGCGAGGATTCTTCTTCGGGGCGGGATCGTCCTTCTCGTCGGTCTTGCGAGGCTTCTTCTTCGGGGCGGGATCACACTCGTCGTCGGTCTTGCGAGGCTTCTTCTTCGGGGCGGGATCACACTCCTCGTCGGTCTTGCGAGGCTTCTTCGGGGCGGGATCACACTCCTCGTCGTTGGTCTTGCGAGGCTTCTTCTTCGGAGCGGGATCACCCTCCTCGTCGTTGGTCTTGCGAGGCTTCTTCTTCGGGGCAGGAGCATCCTTCTTGGAGTCATCACCGTCGGAAGCTGCATCCTTGCGCTTCTTCCCCTTGCCTTTTCCCTTCCGTGGCTGCTCCTCCTCGGGCGATGCTTTGGATTCCTTGCTTCCTCGGCCACCTCGGCCCCTTCCCTTCCCGGTTCCCCTTCCTCGCCCCTTCCCCTTTGCAGCCTTTGCAGCAGCCCTTGCTTCGCGCTGCTGAGCCCGAAACTCCCTTTGCATAGCCGGGGTGGTTTCAACCACCTCGCCCTCAGGCTCTTGTGGAGCCACCTGGCTAGGGTATAGAGGGCAACATAAAGAACTGTGGACCCTGAAATGTTACTATGGGTGACTCTCGCATTTGACACATGCACATGCAAGACAGATCGACATGTAAAGTCCCTCATGATAGCATGCATGCACATGAACATGAACATGCACATGTAAAGCCCCTCATGATACCATGCATGCACATGAACATGTACCCGAGCCTCCTCCGCCTGACCCGGCAAGGGCTGAGTCTTGGCATGGCTGTCAGCAAACTTCTCGGGAGTGCCGGTTTCGTAGATCGGGTCCTCCGGAATCTCAGCCTCCACTGAAAGTATGTCGATGGGCTGGGTGTCGGCCTCCGGTGGCACAGGATATGCTTTCATGTATCTATTTCTATATATATATATATATATATATATATATATTCTATGTATTCTATGTATACACATGTTAATGCATATTATGATATATACCTATATATAGATATATGCTTATATATATATAAAGATAAAGTACCCATCTCTCTGTCTATATATATATATATATATGGAAAGAGGGAGGGAGAGAGAGGGAGAAAGGGAGAGAGGGAGAGAGAGAGAGAGAGGAAGGGTAGATGCAGACACACACACACACACATATATATATATATATATATATTATATAGAATATATGTATACAATATATATATATATATATATAATATATGCAGGTGCATATGCATACACCCGGAAGCCCAAAAGCCCCACACCTCAGAAAGCTAAGAGCCTAAACCCTTTTAAGCCATGATAAACCCTGCAAGCCTTAGAAGCCTTATAAGCCCTACCTAACCCTAAACCACTCACAAGTTAAACCAAGCACCAAACCCGAAAACAATCGTGCAAGTCGCGTGCTAGAATTCAGATCTGGCAGGCCTCGCTGATCGGCACAGACGACTTCGAAAGGTCACGGAACGGCCGGGATTTGTCTGGGCAAGCACAGGCATGCACAGATCCATCTTGTGACTCATAGTCCATGAGTTAACATGTCGGCGCCATGGAACATGCAACAAGATATCACGAAAACATACACCATGCAAACCGCAGCAGCGAGCCTGCCATTGGCGAAGGAGAGGTCAAGTCCATGAGCCTGAGCAGCAACTCATGGTTTAGCATGTGCATGAGATCTCTCATGACTCATGACAATAGACATGAAACATGCAGCACTTTGTAACATGCATGCATACATGAAACCCATGGCTAAGAACAAATCAGACATGAAACCGGTTGCCCTTGGCAGCACTAATCTGCTGCATCAATGCCAACAGCTTTGCACGCTTGGCGGCCCTCTCGTTGGTGCTAATGGTTTCCGAAACAATCAAACAACCATCGCCATCGGCTGGCTCCCAACGTTGCTTCTCCTCCGCATTCTCGTACTGCCTGTCATTCCCGTAATCATGCCCGAAGCTGGAGCTTTTGGACCGAAGCCTGCGAAACTCCACACTTTCTTTGCCATCCGCAGCCTTGCTGGCTCGCCCATCCTCTCCCTTCTCCTGGCCATCCTCTCTGGCCGGTGGCTCGGGGTGAACCCCTTCCTTCTGGAAATCCTCCACACATGGATCCGGATCACCATCCTTCTCCTCTTCCGCCTCCTCCTCGACGGAACCGTTGCCGTCGTCCTCCGAAGCCTCAGCAGCCTCTTTATCAGAGGCGTCGTCCGCCTCCTCATCATCATCTGGCTCCGGGACTCCATCCTTCTGGCTCATGATGAACGCAAAGAGGCCAGCTACACGAGGATCCTCATCATGTATATATAGTTAAACATGCATGCATGCATGACCTGTGTGAACCATGCATGGACCGATCATGGGCTCACGAAAGCATGCACATGACATCATTGATTAATCATGGAACTGCAGCCAAAGTTCTCGCGGCGTCTGTCCACGCCGATGAGCATCCTTGGCCCTGCGCTGCGCATAGCTAACCAGCCTGCGAATGTTCCAGGAGTCGAGGTACGGCTGCTTGTCTTTCACCTCCCATTCCATTTTCTCGTACATGGTCTTGACCTGGGATGGCGTAACCATCATATGTTCATGTTTAACCCATTATTTGTGAAGTTCATGCAACGATCGAGCGCTTTAGGGCAGCCGGGAAACTTCCTTTTCAATCTGCCGTGGCTTGTTCATCATCTGGGGAGCGATCTCAAGGGCCGTCTGAATCAACGGAACATTTTTCTTAAGGTCCATCATACCCATTGCCGAGTCGGGCTCACCATGAAGAGTAATCCAGGGAAGGCCCTTCTTGCAGCGATTCTTGGTCCTGGCAAGAGCCTTCCACCTTTTTGCCAGAACCCCCATGGCCCCTAACAAGGATATCTGACCCTGATCTTGGTCAACAAAACCCTGCGAGATGCAGCAGTACAGCCATGTACAATCATGTGAGAACTTGTGAAGGATGCATGTTAACCATGCTAGCGACACATGCATTGAAACAGGAAACCATGTCGTGGCAGCAACCCATGTAACATGTTGATGTGCGTGAAACATGATGTTCATGATATGGCATTCATGCATGCATGATTGTAACTTAAGCTATTGATTCCCACATGATAAGTTCATGCATGTATAGGGTATATAAACAGATACAGGTAGCGGAGCTGTAAACATTTGTTAACCTATGTACTTTTGTAGATAAGCACAAGTTTGCAATTCTAGAATACAAGTCAGGTTCCTATACATAATATAGATAACATGTAAACCACTCACTATATACAATCATAGAACATGTCTTAAGTAGTAAACACACATGACAGTGATGATATGTTCTTTAGGACCATTCTGTGGATGCACCCAAACCACACATAAGGACGACATGAAGTGGCATGATCATGCACATGCAAAGCTCTCCAGCTGCACACGTAGCACGGTGGGGACCATGGAGGGCGCACCGTCCTGCGTGCATCGATCGCCGGTCGCCGGCGCCACATCACCCAGGACCTGCAAGCAGTTGGAATGCAGCATGCCAGTCAGCAGTCATGCATGGATACATAACATGCACCTAGCAAACTGTGCTCATGTGATCCCTGGCTGGCTTGGCTGCTCTACACCGTCACTGCTGTCAGTCATGCTGCATCACACACTTTTCATACATCCACCGTCCCATGCCGCCTCACTCCTGCCTCGCACGCTTTGGTGGCGGAGGACGAGTCACCCACATATGGCCGGCCTTCACAAGAACCCGAGTCTCCTGTGGCGGCTCCTGCGGCTCTGGCACATGTGCAACCTCCGGCACCTGCGGCGGCTCTGCCACCTGCTCTGCCACCTGTGGCGGCTCTGCCATCTCCGGCCACTCCTGGACCGATGCCTCGCCCTCTTCATCATATTGGCCAGCCACATCATATTCAGAGGCATACTGTTCGTCCCACAAAAAAGCCATCTCATCCAGGGGAAACTCCTCCTGATCGGTGGCCTCCCCATCCGGATATGCCTCCTCCAATGGCTCCTCGTTCCCCGGCTGCTCATCCAGATCTTCTGGGACTCGGACCATCACATCACGACCCTCTGGCCTTGCCTCCACCACTGCATCCGAAGACCTCTTCCGGCCAGGGCCCACACACTTGTCCGCCAGAACCTTTCGCTCGGTCTGTGTCCATGCATCTGCCATAAGGGGCCGAGCTCGAAAGCTTGGGAGAGCAGGAATACCCAGCATACTTTCAGGATAAGGCCGCCTGAAATCCCAGGGCACCGAGTTCCGCATGACATCGTGCGGAATAAACAGCATATACCCGGGAGGATCTCGCATCTGAGGTGGAGGCAGCATTCCTGGAAAGCCCAGTTGGCATGGTAACAACGGCGGCATTGGCGCAGGTGCTATCAACGGCATTGGAGGCACTCTCGGAGTTGGAGGGAAGGACATATCCACCATGCCCATGCCAGGGGGTCCCCCGGGTGGCCCGAATAACCCACCTGGTCTCATAGGCCCAGGTGCTCTCATAGATGGCATAGGCCCAGGTGCTCTCATAGATGGCATAGGGGGTCGCGACTTCCCTGCAGTTCCCTCTTCCGCAGGGCTGTTGCCACCATTGCTGCCACCAGTCGGCTCTGACATGGTCAGCACTCACTGAAAGATCAATCTCAGAACATGTTATGTGCATGCATGCACATGTATGTCACATTCGTGAGCATGCATACATGCATGGTCATGTATGTATACCCGTGTACATCATGTATGCCATGGTTCATGAATTCATGTCATGATACCGGATACTGTACTTGCAACACTCGAACCTCGCAGCAGCGAAATGGTGAATGAATTGCTGAGCTCATGCAATGCGAAGCGTTACAGTAGCAGAGGCAAAACCAACATCCTGCTCAATGCACGAAAGACCTGCACTTGCACACTCAAAAAAGCCCGCCTCCTTTGATGCCGCAGGCGCCGAGGGATCGTAGAGCAGCCATGCATGTATATGCCATGGACATGAACAGGGCTGGAACATGTTACAAGCATGGGTGCTTTCAATCATATAGGTTTCGGCAACAGCTATATATGGCCATGCCGAAGCTATGATATAGGAATCATTCCATGGAACATGTCCATGTACAGGTTTTTATGTAGTAGACATGGTCAAGGTACATGATGATCGTGTCCTACCATGAACAAATATTGACATGCGAGCCTAAAGTTGCACATGACAGGCGGAACCCGGCAACTATCAAAGTTGCAGCAAAATGGCCCTCTAGAATAGTTGCCAATAAAACTGCACAACCGGCGCGTTCCAGGTAAGTTAGCTCTATTTTGCCAACCCGTAAACCCTAAAACACTAAGCCCTGGCTCCAGTGCCCTGAACCCTAAACCATGGCTCCTGTGGTGCCGGCAGGCTGGTGTCCACCAGCCGGAACCAATCACGGCCTTGAGGGAGATGGCATTCGTGCGCCTCGAGACTTTTCAGAGCTCCTTGAAGGGCTACCTTTAAGTTTTCCTTTAAAGGTATAAAAGGATCTATAGTAGGGTACTATAGTGTAAGGGCCTTAATAATCAGAATAGGGTTTTGGGGACCATTATACGCTAATTATAATATGTAACCCCCGAAATGTAAGGTTCCTACGGCAGGGCTCCTTGAAGGGTTACTAAAAGGGCTACGGTGGGGGTACTGAGGTGTTAAGGGTTCCTTCAAGGGCTGGTATAAGGGCTACGGTAAGGGAGCTGGAGCACTCTGCGGTTTCGGATTGAGGAATTTTACGATTCAATGACTTAGTTTCAAAGTGTATATGGCTTCGGGCCGCATTTCTCTCCGAGATTGGAGCTTGCACAAACTTCTTGTAGTGAGTTTTGCTCGTTCGGTGCTTTATCATGGCTAGCATCCCCAATAACCCAAAAAAAGGCTCCTTTTGCAGTACTGGGTAGTTTCAGGAGGTAGCTAAGACCACAAAAAAAAGGAACATGTGCCCACTGGGAGACCGGGATGAAGAGTGTTGCTATTGTTATGAATGCTATGATTGGTATGTATTACTATTACCCCAAACCCTGGCCGCAAAACTCTGCAAAAATGGGTGGAAGCCTCCCCTCAAGCCCGAAACCCTGAAACTTCGAACAACGGCCCAGCGACGAGGTGACCAGCGTTGAAGGCCTGAGCTCGCGATAGCTCGGCCCTTTGGAGATCCCCAGGCTCCCCTTTTAGAGGATGAGGGGTTTAGGGTTTCGGGGTTTAGGGGTTTAGGGTTTAGGGTTGAGGGGTTTAGGGTTTAGGGGTTGAGGGTTTAGGCATGTGTAACTACCTGTCTGTTTGTTTTTGCCTTTTTCGTGCTAGGGGGAGGGAGCGGTTTAGGAATTTAGGATTTAGGCGCTGCGGCTTTCTTGTTTTGAAAGCCGGGGCTTCAGGGTAAAACCTTGACTGGCAGCAGCACATCTGTGACCTTCGACCCGCTAAATTTTTGCATGTCATTCTGGCTACGAATCTGCTTGTCAACATACAGCCCAGTAGACCCCAACCCTCTAATTCTAATTCATTCCAAACCCCACAAGACCCTTGAGGTTACGCCGGGCGGCCACGAGCAGAGCAGTACACTGGCGGCGCTCGCTGTCCCGAGTGCTCCCACTGCTCGCTGCCTGATCCCAGCTAGGGCTTATTCCAAGATTTACCTTAACCTACCAAAGCCTACTTTGTGTAGGTTCTTATCCAGAGCCCTGCATGGAATCTATAGGACCTACAAAACAGTAAGGCAGGGTTTGGGGTGAGTGCCCTGAGATTTCTGCAAGGGCACCGGTCGGGTTCAGGAGGTTTCGGGTGTGGGGTTCTTGGGTTCCTGAAGAGGGTTCCTCTAAGGGTGCTGATCTGTCTCAGCGAACCCGACTCGACAAACTCGTTCTGAGAATACGAGATCGGTCCTTCCGGTTCAGCCCGGGGTGTATTGGGTGCTGGCACAACTCTATTGCTCCTCCGGCCCAATCCTGGGTGTACTGGGTGATGGTGTAAACGGCTCCCCGACCCGATGTGCGCCGCTAGCTGATGATTCCCTGGGTCCAGCCCGGAATCTATTGGACGGTGGACGCGGCGTCGGGGTGCGTGAGCGACCACTAGCGAAAAGAGGGCTGTTTGTCTCTACAGATACCACAGTGCTCGCTCTCCAAGCGTGCGGTAAGGACCCAGATTTGGGAGGCTTCCACCTCTGGTTGTGGGGGCTCATCGGGCCCAGTACGACCAGAAGGAAGCTTAGGGGTAGGAGCAAGTCGCTCAACCTTCGGATGATCGGAACTCTCAATCGAAACACCTTCCGAGACACGGGGACTTGACTCATTGACGGTGCGGCAACTGGAATGTCCCAAACAGGTGTTGCAGCAGGGGCGTCAGGTGCACCAACCCCGGAAGAAATGGTATGGACCCTGCAGGAACCACTGACCCTAACCATCAGCAGCATCCAACCCTAAGCAATCCTAAACTCCAATCCCTTTTGTTCGCCACCAACCTCCAAGCACTGGGCAGTGATGCCGCATACATACTCACACCTGTTGTAGCCCAACCTATCTACATCCCCAACCCAGGCGCAACATGGCGCAACTACGTCTAATCGCAAACCATAGAGCAACCCTTTGACAAAACCCCCTATAGTAGTCCTTGACAGGGAATCTTTAAAGAACTCCATCCTTACGATCCGCACCCGAGGAGTAGGATTTTAGACGGTGACAGGAGCCTTTGAAGCCACAGCGCTGACAACCGAGGCCTGTCAAAGAAGTTCCACGACACTTCCAGGGGCTTGGGTGTGGGATTTAGGCTCAAGATGCATTGGTTTAGTGATTGCAAGGCTTGTGGTCTAAAGCTGTGGTTTTGCGCTTGCACGGTTTAGGATTTAGGGTTTGGGATTAATGCTTACAGGTTTAGGCTTAGGGCCTTAGGGTTTGAGATTTTGCGTTCCACTCCAGGCCATGAAGACACACATCACAAAAGACTAGTAAGCAAGCCCAGAAAACCCTCGCTGCTGTCGCAGTCATATTCTTTTGGAATGAATCCCTTGTCGTTAGATCATACTAAAACTCAAGAATAGCTCCTAGGAGCAATAAATTATGGCGGCAGGAGAGATCCCCATAGCAGCTGGGATCTCAAGTATACTTTTTGAAGGGCTCAGGAGGGGGTTTCGGGCTGCGGTTGTTGTCTATATTGTTGCTTTGAATGACTGTGGACAATGACAACGAATCCTAGCTGCAACTTAATGTGGACGAAGCCGCATGAGCTGTTTGTGCTATGTGAATCCACAACATCGCAATCATGTCAAAAAGGAGGCTCTGGAGCTTCCCCACGCTTCGCAACAGCTGTGGATGAACACGAATCAAGGGCGAGCAGTCAGCCAAAAAAATCCGCGGCCCAAATCATACATTCGGCCATGCGATCGAAGTCGTCCTGTCGCGATGTAGTGAAGGCTTTTCCGGCGTGGTTTGAGTGTTGCCCGGGTCGAAGAGTCGAATGAACGAATCACTGCTAGGCCAATCGCTCATTATCCCCAGTGTCAGGGTTCATGTTCTCGATTGCATCCTGAAGGCGAAAATCTCACAAGTCAATGTTAGCGGCTGTGAGTCGCGGGGCTAACCCTCGCAACCAACATCTAGTGCTAACGAGCTGAATAACCTGTGAAGATCCTGGAAACAACTCCGGAGCCCGGAAGAAAGCACACCAAACCCCCTGAAGCAGACACTTTCTACACACCCAGAACCCTGAGCACTCCAACACCGAGACCAATATCTTCACTTGGAGACGTAGGCATTCGGGTGCATCTGTGTGTTGTACGTTTGCAAAGGATTTGACGGCACTTTTGATCTGTGTGTTAAGATAGAGATACAGAGAGAGAGACAGAGAGAGTCTGAGTCAGTGAGTGAGTGAGTGAGTGAGTGAGTGCGCTGCATGCTCTCATTGGAGGACAGTGAGTGCAAACAACCAGGGTGAGAAGGAATGCTGAAGCATAGTCGACTCCACCTACAACTTCGACAGAATTTCACAAGGAGACCTCAAGAAAGACCTACATGCAGAATTAGGAGATCTGGGATCAAGGTTAGGCTTTTAAGGTCTGGGGGATAGATATCCAGAGAGCCCAATACCCCTTAACACAGGAATATAATTCATAATATGTGCCCATTATATTTGAAGGTACCCAGAGGCTCCACATATAGTACCATCATGGAATTAAGTCCCCAAAGCCATCCATATTATGGCTTTGGGGACTTAACTCCATAATGGTACTATATGTGGAGCCTCTAGGGTGCATCCCTTAATGAAGGCGTATCGGTCTCAATGAAGGCGTGTCGGTCTCTCTGGATTTATCTGCCCGTGAAGCTTCGCGTCAGGACCTCTTCCGGTTGCTCAGCATCCTGCACATCTTCACCTGTCATGTTGGGAATCCTTGACAGTAGGGTTTAGGGGTTCGGGGTTTAGGGGTTTGGGGTTTAAGTCTTCAGAGGTTTTATGGCTTTTAGGGATTCAGGGTTCAGGGGTGTAGTGTTCTAGGCTGTGTCAGTGTTCAGTTCGCTGAGGATGTTGACTGCAGCGCGACGCCTCATCAGGAACCACTTGGGGAGCGAGCTCACGCAAACTCTGAAAATAGCTCATACACCTGAAATATCTAACGCCGCACCAAAGGGCTATGTCTAGGGTAGTCTTTGGGGTTTGGAGGTTCAGGGTTTAGGCTAGAACTCTGCAACAGCATCTTAATGCTGATGCTGACAAATCGCCGCAATGAGTATAGATGGATGGTACCAACTGAAAGTAATGCTGGATCCTGCCCCTAAACCCTTCGAAACCCCGTTACGACAAAGCGATGTGCTCGCGAGTAACTTTGCAGAATAGGGTTTAGGGCTGAGGGTTTAGGGCTTGGGGTTCAGGGCTTATGGGGTTTGGGTCTATAGATGTTGAGGGTTTCAGGCTGATGCCATAGCCCGTACCGTATTGGATGCAACCGACAATGCACCAGGACTCCGTGCCCAGAGCCCTCTAGAAACCAAGAAAAAGAAGCCCAAGCCAAACCAATGACCCAAACTGAGGGGATCGATTGGGGGTCGATTGCTTAGAACACGGCTGCGACGGTATTCATAATCATTGAAGCCTAAAAGCCTCAAAAACCCTGAAACAAAACCTGAACCTAAACCGCCCTAAATCCTAACCCCTAAAACCTAAAGCCCTGAAGCCCCAAACCCCTTAACCCTGAAGGTTTCCCACCTGGCCGATGAAGAATAAAGCTGATGAAGTTGTACTCGTCCTCCCAGTTCCTCAGAATGGCTTCATAAACCTGAAGTCCGAATTAGGGGTTTAGGGCTCAGGGCGTGTATGCAGCGGGCGCGCAGTGGGTGCGGTTCTTGAGGAATGGGGCCGCGCCCACTTATCGCGCGGTTGCGTCAGCATGTAGTCCCGCCCCCAACCACCCTAACTATTATCAATTAGGGCTCAATTATGTTCACCCCTCAAGCTTTCCTCAGGGGGGGCTTTCTTGCTCTCCGCTTCTGTTCGCAGTCGACACATAAACGGGGGCAGCAAACCACAGCAGAGATGGATTGGTGCGGGGTTGTGGGTCCTCGCGGACTGTGTTGATCGCTCCGCTCGACGAGCAGCACAGCTTTCCAACAAACAACCCGCTCCTCGCAACGGTTTAGGGTTTAGGTACCCACCCAGACCAGACCGCATCGCTCTCAATGGTGAGGGGTTTAGGGGTCCTTGACGGCGGAAAGTCACAAGCGGGGAAGCTTTACCCCCCTGACCGTTCTCACGGGATGCTCGGTCGAAGCCTCCTCGGCAGTTTAGGGGGCAGGGTTTAGAGCCCTCCATAATGCCTATCCATAAGTGTGAAGGTTCCTGTACTCTCTTCTTCAACAGCCTGCCCCATGCAAAAATTCTCAAAGATAGACCAATAACCAATACTTATGTAAGGCCTGCAATAAGTGTAAAGTTCTCCCCTTCGCCATCTGTTTCCTAAACCCCAGAAAGCCCAAAGCCGCCACCACCCCAGACCCCGAACCCCAAGATCATAATGCTGGAAAAGCCTGGATAAATCGTTGTAAAGCCCTGACAGCAAAATTGACAGCACCCCAGTGTTGGGAAATCAGAAGAAATCTGAGATCCCAATTGCAGACCTGGGTAGCACCGAAAGCATGACACTCAGCTTCAATAACTCCACGCCCCCTGCCTTGTAGGCTTGACGGGTGCAATGCGCAAACCCTGCGTAGCTCCCAATGTAGAACCTTTAAATAATAAAGACGGGAAGCATGCTGCGCGGTTCTCCTTGCATCCCTAAAGCCTCACTGAGATACATCAAAAAGTGCGGTCGAGTTGCAGGTGATTCCACTGAATTGTCTCGTGCCTGATGGTTCAAGCGTCGCTGCACTGTGTCAGACGAGAAGAGTCATAAAAGTTCTGCGAGTTATCCCAGTTTGGGCATGATCATAATCACAAACTGTCGTGGTCCGTTTGTCCAACATGTACATCAGCATCAATTCTATGCCATGACCATTGTTTCGAGGATTATCATTATTATAGTACCCTTTTAGATCCCTTATAGTAACCCGTATTTAAAAGTACCCTTATAGATCCCTTATAGTAACCCTTATAGACCTCTTTAAAGGAACCCTATCATACCCATCCACCCATCCCAGTCATCCTCTTACCATCGTCGTCAAAGCCCATCATCAGAAAGTGGTTATCAACTGCTACTTCTCGCCCTCTTCCTCCTCCTCCTCGTCCTACTTACTGTTGCGACGAGGACTACCGTGAGGACTGCTGCGGGGGGGGGGGGGGGGCAGGGTTTAGAAACAAACCAACATGTTACGGGAATCGCGTCTGCCAATTCGTGATATCACACATTGGCTGTTGGCAGAACGTGGTCCCCGGCGAATACGTGGGCGGGCTTTTCGTTTCTCGCAAGACCGGGCAGACACGGAAGAGATGCTATCTTCTGCAGTGGCCTTCTATCTACTTTAAGATGGCTGCCATAACCCGTCTCCTGCATCGGCATCTTGGCTAATTATTCCAGATTATCCGACCAAACCTGAAAGTGCACCATGTATCGCAGCCAAGCAGCGTCATGAATTCCGTGCGAGCCAGCACGTCCTCAGTGTAGCAGGATTGGAGCAGAAGGAAACGATTCCAAGGGCAAAAGGAGAGACCCTCAATAAGGACCCCTAGGTATATACCCTTCATATAGCTATTATATACCCATTATATAGCCCATTATAGGGTAGGGGTCCCCATTAAGGGTCCCTCCTTGTCCACTTTGAATGTTGGTTTCAGTATCTGCACACCTCACCAACACGCGCAGATACAAAGAAACAGTAATTAGGGACAATGAGACGAGGCATCCCAAGACTCACTCCAAGCATTGCAAGTAAGGGCATTCGACTCATGAAAGTGCTGAAGAGTCTCTTAGTAGTCCTGACCATACTTGCCCTGAACCCTACACCCTAAACTGCGCGTTGAAGTAATCAAGATAAAAAGTATAGACTGCTATCTCATAATGGTTCCTTTCCAAATGCAGATTCTAAACCCTATAAACCCTAAACCCTACGCAATTCTTGCAGACTCTATAAGCCCTAAACCCTACACCCTTAACAGTTCTTGCAGACCCGATAAGCCCTAAACCCTACACCCTTAGCAATTCTTGCAGACCCTACAAGCCCAAAACCCTTCACCCTTAACCCTAAACCCTACACCCTATGGACCCAAACCCATACACCCTTAACATCTTTGCAGACCCAGCGTCGCCATGCTGCTTCCGCAGGCAAATGGCCCGGCGGAAGAAGCGAAGAAGTGATTCCTCCTCCTGCCATTATTCGAAACAAAGCAACAACTAGTAAAACAAAGTAACAGTAATAGCAACATAGATAAATGCAACTATGGAACAAAAAAACAACAAATAGTTAACACTAACAATAGTAACACGAAAACATACAGTAAAATGACAGTAGTGACAACAGTAACAGTAGGAGCAATCAGACGATTCAAACATGAGTAAGAATGACGATTCTTGCAAGTCTTATCGCGGACCAGTCTGAATTCTATGAAAGAGACCTGGCAGCGCATATTGGATGGTCTCTTCTGTGTTGAAGCGTTTGGGGTCTAGGTGTCGTATTCCTCCTGCTTCCATGAATTTCGGGTTTAGAGTTTTTAGGATTTAGGGTTTCCGGTTGAGATGCGTACTTCGGCGGGCTCCATTTTTGGGCGATTCTACCTTCAACCGCGGGCTCTTCCTAATGTTTCAACTCCTGCAGCGTTTAAGCATCAAACCTATACCAAAGAAACAGCACTCTCCACACCTCAGAGCACTCAGCGACTCAACTGCGGTTGATGATGTAAACCCTGCATTACCCATAAGAAGGAAAATACCATCTCTCCCATAGTCTAGGGTCCTTAAGGTAATGCAGGATTTGTATCATCAACCCCTTAACCCTGAAGCCTGAACCCTAAACCCGGGAAAAAACCCGATAGACCCCTTAAAGGTATCCTTATAGATCCCTCTAAAGGAACCAGGATTCACATCATCAGCCGTATGTGCGAGACAGGCCCGAACTCCTATAAACTCCAGGGTCGCGAGACCGAACAAAACAGAACACAGGTGATCGTAGTTGCTCAGTTCGGGTTTAGGGTTTAGTTTTAAGGGTTGCTCAGTTAGCCCTAAGATTCTGAAAGATTCTGCTACCTCGGGTTAAGAGTTCAATAGTGAAATTCTGAGCAAGGTTAGTGTCGCTGTCAGCGCCATATTCTCTTTTTCTATCTTTAGTGTTGAGAGCGTATGCTGCCAAATCTTGGCATTGCAATCCTTGGCACAGTTCGCCCAGGAGAACCAGTTCAACTCATCCTGACACCATGTGTTGTTGTTGCCTCCTGGGCGGGTCCGAGGCGGGTCGTGGCTTCTAACGACGTAAACTCTCGATCCATTAACCATCATAAGGAAACCTTTTGATCTACATAAACTGCATGAATTTCTGCAGATCCCTGTTGTGGTACCTTAATGACAAGAACCTAGCTTGATTAATCCGACACAATCGTTCCCGTTCTCCCTGAGTCTTTCTTGGGGCCTTCTTCTGCCTTGAACCAGCTCTTCCGGGGTCACTGAGACGGGGGGGGGCTTCCGATTTATGGTCGAAGGGTGAGACAGCATTGATGATGTGAGACAGGGCGGAGGCCCTGCCGAGGCCTAGATTCCCTAGATAGCCTGAAGCCTGTGAACCTCTAAATCCTTAACTCTAAACCCCCAAACCCCCAAGCCCTAAACTCCTTTGCCCCAATCCCCTAAACCTCAAAACCCTACATCCCAAACCCTCAGCCCTGCCCTGGGAGACCCCTGACGTGAGCATATGGTCTCGGGCTTTGCGGGTGCTCTATGTGTAGTTGCTGATTAGCGGGGCTTCAAAGTTCATACCAAACCCCCAAGAAAGCGGCTGCATACTGAGAGAAGAGTGAACCTACATACAGGGCGGAACAAAAGTTAAGGTGCAAAGCCAACGGCATGGTTGCATAAGGTTTCTAGGGTCAGCGTTTTAGTAGAAAGGCAAATAACATGTGCGGTGTCTATGCATTCTAGCAATTCCTGCGAATGATACAAGTGGACTTGCGAGTTTGAGCCCTAGATCCTGAACTCAATGCCATACCTCTAAAGCCTACACCCAAACCCCTTAAACCCGAAACCCTCCTGCACCGCATTCGCATACACCCTAGATCTCTCTCCAAAAGCCTAAACCCCAAGCCCGAAACCCTGCACCGCAAACCCTAAACCCGACACCCTGCCCTCCCTACACCCAAGATCCCGTTCAATGTGCCAGTCCTTGGCTTCGTCCATACCTCAGCGAACATGCGTAGACAGGAAGCCCGAATTGGCAGATTGGCCTAAGGGCCCCTTAAAAAGATCTATAAGGCTTCTATAAAGGGTTTAGGGTTTAGGGCTAGAGTTTCCGAAAATGAGGGGTACCTTATTTGGGGGTCTCCATGTTCGGGTGTAAGCTGCTTAGGGTTTTAGGGTGTCGGGTTTAGCGTTTGGGGCTTCAGCGCTTCGGGTTCAGAAACACAAAGCCTAGGGTGGTGGAGGGCTGGGTTAGGTTGAAGTAGGCTTGGGTCGTGAGGAGTTCTGCGATCAATCTACTGAGGAACCTTTCACTTGCAACTTGGAACTGAGTAATCTTACTAAACTAGCATTTGGCTAGTTCTC
This sequence comes from Symbiodinium sp. CCMP2592, assembly GCA_905221615.1. Lineage (NCBI taxonomy): Eukaryota > Dinophyceae > Suessiales > Symbiodiniaceae > Symbiodinium > Symbiodinium sp. CCMP2592. Next base: position 434,976 of record CAJNDT010005901.1, on the reverse strand, counting down.
TAGATTAGGGTCCCTTTTGGTGGTCCGTCTTTAGGAGGGTGCCGTACTATTTGGGGATTGACAAAGGGACTCTAACTTACAGAACTACCCACTTACTCTAGCTATCCACGATCCTGTTTCTATGTCGCCCTGCAGAAGTGGGAATTCTTTCAGCAGTCTGGCAAATCCTGGAAAGCGTCGCATCGCGCGCAGCCCAAACAGGCTTGGAGTCGCTTAGCCCGATTGCCGGACCGCAAACACTCCAAATCCTAAACCCCAAAACCCTGAATTTAGTATTGGTAATTTTTGAGGCCTTAAAATTTTAGCCCTACACCCTTAAGCCCTAGAAGCCCCCCCAAAACCCTGAATGATAGAACCCCCTCTTCTTCGTGCTGACGAAGCCCCGCGGTCCTCAAATGAGACACTAGTCCTTCATGCCTAGACAGACATCGTTATTAAATCAAAAATCTCCAAACCCCAAACTCGGAACATTTCTAATTGAATTCTGATGAAAACACAAAGTTCACGAAACTGCCGCGATCGAGAGAGCTGGTGCCCTACGTCTGATAGCCGGCTTTGGCTTCGGGGGGTAGCTTACAACGTGGGCTTTAGTTAGGGGGGTTAGTTCTGTGGGTTTTTCCTGCGCCTCTAGATTTGGGATACGAAACTCCACGCCATGCCTAAACACGAGACTCCTAAAGCCCTCTAAATCCTAAACGCTAAATCCTAGTATCACCCTAAACCATAGGAATCCTATAAGGAACCCAAGACCCTAAAACCCTGAAAACCCTAAACCCTAATAGGAACCCTAAACCCCAAAAATCCTGAACATCTCCAAACCCCTCTAAAAACCCTAAACCCAAAACCCCCAAAACCACGGAAATCCCCAAACCCCTAAGATCTCTAAACCCGAGGACTCCAAGGCTCATGTCCTCGAGCCTCCATCCCCAAGCTTAATCGGCTTAGGGCTCAGGGGTTTAAGGGTTTAGGGTTTATTTAACGGTTTCGGTTTAAGGGTTTCAGGGTTTTTTGGGTTTATTTAACGGTTTCGGTTTAAGGGTTTAAGGGCTTTTTGGGTTTATTTAACGGTTTCGGCTAAGGGTTTATATAAGGGTTTGTTGGGTTTATTGAACGGCTTCGGTTTAAGGGTTTAGGGTTTTTTGGGTTTATTTGACGGCTTCGGTTTAAGGGTTTAGGGTTTAGGGCCTAGGGTTTAGGCTTAAAACATGGATGCTGCAGCCCCAGACGAATCTCCAAACTGAGCAGCTAAGGGGTCTTGGGGTTTAGTGCTTAGGGCTTGGGTCTAGTTTCAGAGCCTACAAATCGACTAGTGTTTTCGGTGCTTCCACGAACTAACCACCATACTTGAAGGCTCATGGGACTTAGTAAGTCAGGTTATAAGTAGGTTATAATTAGGATAACCCCACTTAGGGGACTTATAACCCCAATTATAACCTACTTACTAAGTCCCATGATCCTCTAAGTACCAGGGGACCCTAAGGAAGACCACTGCGCAGCATTCCGAGCCCTAGCCCTGGAACTAGATTGAAGCTCTACAAGCCAAAAGAACTACGGTTGATGATATAAATCCTGCATGACCCATAATAAGGAATATATGCAATAATTCCGATAGTTTAAGGTGATTAAGGTAATGCAGGGGTTATATCATCAACAGTATTGTACTAGGGAACTCGAAGGCAGACTACTACTACTCATCATTCCCAGCCTCAGATCTGGATTACTAAAGCCCTAATACCCTAAAACCCTAAATTCTAAGCCCCGTTATCGTCCAAAACATAAGCCCCGATAGGAACCATATACAGCCTATACAAGCAGAGGGGCTCGTCCCCTGAAGTGATCATGGGTGTGCCAGCTGACAGCAGGAGAGCCAAGAGCATGTTCCGCATCCTCGGGACTTGAAGAGAGAGGGAGTTTCCGAAAATGGGGGCCTAAACTAGTACCCTAAATAGTAGGATCCTTATTATCAGGACCCCATAATATGGTATTCCTACCCTAAAACCTTTACAGAACCTGTATAGATCCCTGAAAGGAACCTCTTTAAAGGATCCCTTTAACGGAGCCCTGAGAAGCCCCGAATTTTCCGAAACTCTCCCATATAGGAGTCTGAGTCAGCCTTCTCTGTCAAGGCCACTATGCTGTAAGCTTCAGGTTTTCTGCTGTATTTAAGGTTTACAAGTCGGGGTTGAGGTAGGCCGTGGTGTGTTGGAGCATCGGAAAAGCATCAATACTATACTGTCTCCAGGTATCATTTTCAGCGACTGCACTACCAGGTTTGTCAGCTTTGGGATTCGGGGCGGCGTGATAGGCCTGAAAACGGTCTTAACGAAAATTCCTAGGGTTTAGGGTTAGGGAAGAAAACCCTTAGCTGTTGGAGCCAACTGTGGAGATTTGGGTCTCCAACATGTGACCTTTTGCTTCCCAACACTCCAAAAGCTTACATGTAGGGACGGAGGGCTTTGGCAATTTGGGGCTATAGAGTTTAAGGGATTCGGAGTACGTGGCATACTTGAGGTTCTGGGGTGTGAGGTTGTTAGCTCTTGGGTATGGACTTCGCAGGTCTAGAGCTGTATGGGAAAGCCTAAACCCTAAAACCCGTAAAACCCCAAGACCCTAAACCCTAAAGCCCAACAGCCCTAAACCCTCTAAAGTCCTAAACCCTAAAAACCCTGAACCCTCTAAAAGGGTCGGGTTCCGGACTTGAGCTCCGACTTGGCGCCTTCGCCCAACCTTAAACTCTAAACTCGAAACCCTAGACCCCGAACCCTGAACCCTAAACGGTTTAGGGCCTTTAGGGTTTAGGATCTCTACACCCTCGACCCGAAACCCTAAGGCCTTATAAACCCTAAAACCGGAATGCGAAGCTGCGGGTGCTAACATGGAGCTGATACCTGAGATTAGCAAAGCCAAGTCTTCCGTCTGTTCTGAGTATCAGCCCTGAAATCGAATTCCTAGGTGGGACTCTGCAAAAGCCGTAGGTTCTGGTAGCTTAAGTAACTTTAATCTAAGTGACTATAACAAGGAGTCCGTGAAAATTAGTTACTAAGTTCCTATGATATCCCCACGATGGAAACTTAAAGAAGGACCTTCAACAGCAACCCAGCAAACCCTAAAGCCTGAACCTTAAACCCCTAAGCCCTAAACCCGAAAACCCTAAACTCCGAAACCGTGAACCCTAAACCCCTAAAAGCCTAAACCCCTCAAAGACTAAAACCCCAAACCCCTAAAAGCCTTAAACTCTAAACCCTGGAACCCTACTTAAGGTGCAACTGGGTGACTGCTGATCTCTGAGCTTCAGAACTTTGACATCCCCGCAGTCACCTCCAGCCAAGGCTTCAAGGTTTCAGGGTTTTAGGGTTTAGGGTTTTTGTTTTTTAAAGGGTTTAGGGTTTAGGGTTTTAGGGTTTTAGGGTTTAGGCTTTAGGTCTAAGGGTCCAAGTACACCTTGTTGCAGGATTTCAGGGTCTACTTGGACCGTTTGGGGTAGCGCTTGGAGTTTTGGGGTTTGGGTGCGAGCAATGTAGGGCTTAATCTTGCAATTCAGGCAGAATACCTTGCTCACGGAATATATTCGGCCACTGGAGTCTTTGAGGACCGGCACTAGACCTGCACATTGTCCTATGTCGTACATGATCCCAATGCTATGTATGTCACACTCGGTTATGTTGAATATATCGCATTGCATAAGACTCCCTTACATAACACTACGGTTGATGATATAAATCCTGCATGTCCCATAATGGCTAATATACCGTAATTCCCATATATTCCTTATTATGGGCCATGCAGGATTTCTATCATCAACCGTAACATCATTCCGTCTGCCATCTCGCAGTGTTGAAAGACAAACAGACAGAGGCTGTTGAGAGGCTTTCCTTGACAAGTTGTTTGCGAGAGACCCAACTTTAAAGGGTTTAAGGTTCATACGCCATATAGGGATTCATAGAATCAGGGTATAGGGCCCCTACAGTTCAGGGAGATTCTGTCATTATGGGATATTGGGTCATAATGGAATAGTTAGGAATAAGTCGGCTTGCAGGCCCCCACATCGTTAGCTCTCCGAATTAAGCTCCTTTAGGGTTTCACAGTATTTTTGGGCCCTTTTGTAGAGAACTGGTCGCATAGTTATACGAAACAAGCCCTCTTCTAAGTAGCCCAGCCCTCTCTCCAACGCTGAATGGCCTAAACACAGGAGTGACGGGCCGTTGCGGGTAGGCCTTCTGCTGAAGCTAACAAGCAGCAATCAAACAAATATAAGTATGGGTTTATTGTTTAGGGCGTAGGGCTATATGTACATCTTTCTCTCTGTCTATTTGTCATTCTATCTGTCTATACACATCATATGCAAGTTCTTGTCTGGGAGTAGGTATGTATGGATGTATTGCTGCAGCTATTGGGCCTTGGACGGATTACGAAACCTTGTGCAATTGAGAGGTGTCGGGGACTTGGCTAATTCAAAGAAACAACAGTTTGCTGGCCCTGCAGACACAGGCAAGTCGGGATCGGATAGAAGAAACCTGCATATGCATCCCTGGCATTTGCAACCCACAAGAAGGATCTAGTCGATCGTTCTGAGAGCCTTCTTGATGGGGCTCGCCACAATTCCAAGAAAGGTTTTGATCATCACCGCTCTCCTGATGTGCTTTAAGTGGCTCGAACAGCATTCAAGGGGTTCCACATCGCGTTAAAGCGGGTTCGGGCAGTTAGACAACCCCACCCTCCGTGTTATAGGTCCTAAACTTGTGCCCTAAATCGTAAACCCTAAACCTCCCTAAACCCTAAACCCTTAACCTCAACACCTAAACCCTAAACCCTAGCCCAACGATGCCCTAGTTGGAGATCCATGGTTTTGCGTGTTGTGCGCTTTCCCCCGTGTCTTGGTCCTGGAAACCCGTATTCGCGAACCGCAATATCCCGGCCAGCTCGATGGCTGTGAGCTCTAGACTCCACATTGACATGCCTAACGATGCCTACTCGCTGGTTCAACCCTCTGGATCTGGATAGCTCTGAACGAACCACCGTAAATTGCAAGCAGCAGCAAGCTTTCTCCTTCACAATATTGCACGATACACTAGTATTTCGGATCTATCGGTAGGACGCCTCTACGCGAAGTATCACAGGTCTAAGTCAGGGCTACAAGTCCCACACTCCTGGATAAATTAAAGCTCAATTTTAACTAGGTAGCCTGATGTCCCGCAATCGTTGAACTAACCCAACAAGCCCCTGAAACCAAAACTCCGTAACCCAGAACCCAGAACCCAAAACGCTAAACCCTCAACCCCCGAACCCTAAACCCAAATACCTGAAACTCCATACACGGAGATCCTCAGGCACCAACATAAATCGGTGCATGTAGTCTCACAGCTCGTTAAGTTTAAGGGTTCCGTTAAGGCTCTTTATCGTCTGCCAGCTTAGGGTGTGAAGATGTAGGTTGAGCTTGCAGGCATTAGGGTTTCCCTGGAACTCTCCTCGTTGTTCAGGTGGTTGTGCTTCTTGTTGTAAGAAACCAGGTCACCTTGGCGAGGTAAATGTGGCCGAGCTGTGCATGCAAAGGGCTAGGGATTGGTACGGTTGATGATACAAATCCTGCATTACCCGTAATGAGAAATATACCATAACTCCCATAGTTCGGGGTCCTTTAGGTAATGCAGGATTTATATCATCAACCCTAAACCCTGAACCCTAAAACCCTATAGATCCCTTAAAGGAACCCCTTAAAGGTACCCTTATAGATCCCTCTAAGGGAACCCGAGGATTTATATCATCAACCGTGTCTCGCCTTCCGGGTCTGGGGCTGCACGGATGAGAAATGCGATGAACTCGCTGAGTTATGCTTCGGCTGGAAGCTTACATTAAGGTCCTACGGTTGATGATGTAAATCCTCGGGTTCCCTTGAAGGGATCTATAAGGGTACCTTTAAGGGGTTCCTTTAAGGGATCTATAGGGCTTTAGGGGTTTAGGGTTAAGGGTTTAGGGTTGATGATATAAACCCGGCATTACCTTAAGGACCCGAAGCTATGGGAAATATGGTATATTCGTGATTATGGGTAATGCAGGCTTTATATCATCAACCGTACTTGGCATCCTCTGGTGAAGAAACCTGAAGCAACCAACCACCGCGTCCGGCGGCAGCTGTAGAAACACTCGATCCAGAAGCACTGCCAGGACTATCTGATATTAAAGTATCTTGTCATGAAGTATCTTGTTGCAGTATATATATACACACATATATACACATATGTTTATATACACATGTACACACAAAGCCTGTAACTGTGTTTGAACGGAAGCACCACTTGCTCCGGGTCAGCACTGCGGAAAAAAAAACAAAAGCAGGCACGAGATGTCAGTCTAAGCTTCAGAAGAGCACCGACAGCATGCTGCACAGTTCGTAGGAAGTGTTTTCCAAGCCTCCGTGCCTCCCTAAAGCCTAGATCCTAAACCCCATACTTTCAGGTACCAAGCTGAGGCTTTCAGCATGCAGCCCTACCAAGCACGTCAAAACCTGCCTTCTACATGGCTGAGATTGCTGAGCCTAGCGCGTAGTGTGAAACCATCGTGCGCAGTGATGAAGTTGATGGAGTGGCAGGGACCTCCGGAAGGTGAGGGTTTAGGGCTTTGGGGTTAAGGGTTTTAGGGTTACTGTAAGGGCTAGGCTGTGCTTTGTGGTTACCAAAAGTCCCCGTTGTAGTTCCTTCTTGTGTCTAACCAAGTTTATATTGCATGATCCTAACCACAAAACTGGTTAGCAAGCAAGAACTAAAATGGAGACTATAGGTAAGCTTGCATACTTCGCTCGAAGCGGACCATACCTCCCACCCCTCCGCTCCCTCCAACAGTGATGCTATACACCCGCCCTCCTCTGTGGAGCAACACGGCGCTTCCTTCACATGGGGTCTAAGAAGGAAATGTCTGGTGCGCGAGGCTGGCACACGCACTCCTCCCCGCGGACCGACACTGCTCATCTCTCACACTTAAGAGAAGCGCCAAGGCTGCTACGAGGGCTGCAGTAAAACAGGCATTTGCGAATGTTGAGACGAAGCCCGTAGGCTGTAGGTGGAAGGCACCATAGCCCCAATTAGGACCCCACGTAGGGTACTTATACTTCTACTTACTACCTACTTACTAAGTCCTCCGACTCTCCAAGCAGCAGCCGTTAGGATAATGACAACGCCTACACTTTACACATCTTAGACAACGAGGCAGTAAATGCAGAAGCCAGATAACATAGGCGCCTTAACAATTAGACTGAGGTTTGGGGTACGTTATACTGTAATTATGATAATAAGGAACACCAAAATAGTGTTGGTAACCATTAAGGTCCCTGCATTTATGGTGCAGGACCTCACACTGGCCCTCAAGACATAGACCTAAAGCCCTACGGCCGGGATCCGGCGGAACCCCAAGAGTCCTTGAACCCTAAAGCCTAGAAGTTCGACCCCAGACTTAGACTTCGACTCTTCCCTACACCCGGACCCTGAACCTCGAAACCCTTAAACAGCAGATAGTTGGAAACACCTCGTCCGTTTTCCTCGTAGAGATCTGGGCTGCCACAGAGTCGCGTGGCAAACTGGCCCTGCGCTTGTTCGAGGCTTTTGGGGATAGGATGCTTCAGCGTTTAATGGTTTTAACTAACATGTTTGGCAGTAGGTTCGTGCTGTGGAGTGCCTGTGGCAATGGGTTGGGGGCTTGAGCTTGACGTGGAAGATGCTGCTCACCCGCTGCTTCAGGGGTCGTCTGCGCGCTTCTGCGTGGAGGAGGCTTGGTTTTGTTGTCGGCGCGCTTCTCTCGCGGCGTAGGGGACCAGTGTTTCCACCGTGAGGGCCAGCTATCGGGGTGTTTGGTGGATCCGAACTTTGTCCCCCGTTGTGATCAGCACGTTTCTGGCTTTGTATTCATCAAGTGGCGGGACCGCTGTTACCACGAACAGCCACGTCTCCGGGGGTCCCATGGGTGCCACTCGGAGCTTCCGAGGGTCCTGCGCCTGGTGCCGTGGCGCTCGTACACAGTGACACCACCAGTCCATGACGAAGAGCGTGGCTCGCGTACTGCTTCAGCATTCTGTTGGCAACCTTCTTGGGTCCAACACACGGTTAGGGTTTAGGGTTTAGGGTTTAGGGTTTAGGGTTTAGGGTTTAGGGTTTGATAGCTTTAGGCTTCCAAGTTTTCGGGCGGTTGGAGGCCTTGGGGTTGCTTTCAGAGTTTCAGTCGCCTCATTACGTCGGTGTTGCGGTGTTGCTACTAGCAATCTAAGGTTTACATAGGGTGAATTCTAACCCTAAGGAGCCATGTGCCCAAATAGTATATAATTACTTTGGCCTTAAAGTACCCACATAGGGACCACTTTCGGGCCAAAGTATATACCATTTTTACATGGAGCCTCAGGTACCTTCTTTAGAACATTTTTCGAAGAATCAGGATGCTAGTGGATGCGGTCAAAATCAGGTGGCCTGTTTGCCTCAAAGCCCGTAACCCCTATAAGAAGAGATATGTAGGGCCGTCAAGTCGGGTAGCAGAGTATTGCAGTCCAGACTTTAGGATATGGCGAGGGCATTACCAGAAATAAAATAGCTCTCCGAGGACTTGGAAGGAATTCAAAAAGCAAACCTCGAACCCACTTGAAGGATCCCATCAGGTAAAGAAGCCAGAAGCAGGTTATCAAGTGGATACCCCTAAACCCTAAACCGAAGTGGATACTCCAACTAGTCCAGCTATAGATGTTTCAATCTTGCCCCTCCTAATGTCATACCTACTTGAAGTCCTAAGCCCATACAAAACCCAAAACCCCAAAACCCTAAACCCCTGAAGTTTAAATACACCTTCTCAAAAAGCTGCGAAAAAAAACTAGGCACCGCTTAAGGGAGCCCTTCGAGCCAACCTCATTCTACACATTGAGGCCCCTGACTTCAAACCTAATATGGGAGTTTTCCGGACCCGCCATATACTACCCGAAATCGTAGGATCCCTGCTATAAGAACCCCAACATAGGGTACCCCTAATTTCGGAAACTACCATATAGAAAGAACCCTTCGCCTTCATTCCGGGATCTCCCTTGATGAAGCCTCGCACGGTATCTCTGAACCTCAGGTGGCTCCGGCTTTCAGTACGGAGGCAGCCATAAACAATCGTAGTCACACTCACCAACAGCATTTACTCAGAGACTCCAACAAATTTAAAGTATATCCCTTAATTAAGGGATATTGGAGTCTCTAGGTTAGGGTGGATACAGGGCATCGGAAGAGTATTGAGGGCTGGGGTCTCTGGCTGCGCAAAGCCCATGGAACTCCGGACCATCATCAACGTCCTCCCGAAACCTTGAACAGTTTAGGCTTTAGGCTCTGGGAAGCCTTAACCCCAAAGCCCTAACCCTGACACGCAAAGCCCTAAACCGCATCCTCATCGGCACAAACCTGCCTCGAGTTGCCTAGACACTCGGGAAGCAGCATGAAGGAGTATGTGCACTTAGAGATATGTGGCGAGTCTGGGCTTCTTAAACAGTATAAAGGGCCTAATACTAGTTACTAGTTATATAGAACTTGTTACAGTCTGCCTGTCTTAGTAAACGAACCTTAAGGAATCGTGTTGGTGATTTAGTAAGCCTTCCCTCTTACAAGTCCGGCGCAAGTTGAGCAGGTGTTTGTGCGGCTGGAAGTGCCGATGACTTCTGAGTAGGTTTGGGGGCTAAGACCGTAGCCTGCCTTTATCCTGCCTTGCTCTCCTGATTTTTGTTGGAGCATACCTAAATCATGAGCCCTACCCCTGTTAGTCGCGAAGGCTTCTGTACTTACTATTCCTCGAGCTTGCAGGAGCGTGTGTTTATTGCGCTATGGATGCAGGGCTTAGGGTTCAAGCTGTCTGGTGCTTAGTAGGGAATGGGGAATGGATCCCTATAGTAGTCCCTACATAATCCCCAATAGTAGTCTCCATCATCCATTCCCTCAGTTCCTACTAATTAAGCACCAGACAGTTAGTTAGGCTTAGGGTTTTGAGAAGCAGCCCAAGCCGTGCGTGGTGGAGACGGCTCTGTGCTGGCTCATCGGGTGCCTTAGGCAATGCCTCCACGCTCAAGTCCAGGGTGTCTTTTCATTTTCTGTTCTACGGTCCTTTCATCCCTAGATTACATTCAAGCTGTAATCCCGAGCATGAAGACCCTCGACAATTCGTTCATGTGGGAAAGATGACCCACAACCTTTCAGGGTTTGAGGTTTAGGATCTATAGAGTTTGTGAGTTAAGGGTTAGGGCTTGGAGTTTAGGGTTTGACATGAAATTGTGCAAAACTCTCTCGCTCACCAACGCACATCTGGAAGTTCTCAAGAATTGCGCCTTCCCCACTGATTGGTCATTGCATCTTAGGCCCGTAGCGATTTTGTGAAACCTAGATTTACAGTAGTCCAGGGTTTGAATGGGCTGCAACAACTCTTCGCAGTCAGAAGACATTTAGGGAACCTTAAAGGAACCCCTAAAACCTAATCCCTAAACCCTGAACCTTAAACCCTAAACCCTGAACCCTAAACCCTGAACCCTAACCCCTAACCCCTAAACGCGAAAACCTAAACCCTAAACACTACACCCTAGACTACCCTAAACACTAAACCCTAAACACGAAACCCCAAAACCTAAACACTAAACCCTAAACACGAAACCCCAAAACCTAAACACTAAACCCTAAACACGAAACCCCAAAACCTAAACACTAAACCCTAATCTCAGCCCTGGGCTTGCCATTCCACTCGGCCCAGACCGGTGCACCCCCGCAGGGGAATTGCCCCACAAGGTAACCTCAGGTCCATGAAGCGCTTGTAGGGATCTATAGGGTTCCTGTAAAGGGATCTAAAGGGATCTATAGGGTTTCCTTTAAGGTCTCCTTTACCGGGTTTCGGGGTTTAGGGGTGGAGGGTTTAGGGGTTTAGGGTACTTGAAGGATCCTGGGTACCTCAAATGGGGTTGTAAGTACTTATGTATATATATATATATATATAGAGAGAGAGAGAGAGAGAGAGAGAGAGAGAGAGAGAGAGAGAGATAGCCCTGTATAGGTACTGTGGGGCAAAGTATATACCACTTGGGAACATGGACCCTTGGGATTCAGTGATTCAGGGTCCTTCGGTTGATGATATAAATCCTGCATTACCCATAGTAAGAAATATACCATCATTCTCATAGGAACTAACCCCTAAGCCTTAACTCCCTACAGATCCCCAAAGGAACCTTGTAGATGCGTTTAAAGGAACCCCAGGATTTATATCATTAACCTTTGCTGTCACCAGCCTGGATCTGGTGTAGTCGGTCTTCGAGGTTTCAGAGCCTAGTGAGTTGGAGACTTACACGCCGTAAACCCTAGGGATCCTTTCCAGGACCCCTTCTAGGATCCTTATGCAGGTTTAGGGTTTAGTGTTTGTTTAGCACCTTTAAGGAAACAAGCCCGAATACTCCAAACCCACAACGGAGACTGGCCACGATCTGACCCGAAATCCCAAACCCACAAACTCTGAACCTTACGCCTTGCATCGACAGCCCTAGCTTTGGAACCGGAAGCCCCCAGACCCTAGAAGCCGTATAACGCCAGAGAGGCTAAACCCCCTGAGCCCTTAAAATCCTATTGGCCCAACGCCCTGAAGCCAAACCGCCAAAACCTGAGCCCCAACCTCAAACCCTAAACCCTACCTGTAACTCTCTTTACCTACAGTTTAGTAGCCATCACCCCTCAATTAGTAGGTCGGACAAATAAAACTGCCGGTTATGTACTATAGGGGCCTTAATAAAATTACAATTTTAATAACGAGCCCCAAAACAGAATGAATAATTAAAGTCTCGGGTATGTACAAAACCCGGCTAGCCCGATACCCTATATGGTTTAGGGATTAGGGTTAGAGGTTTATTGATTAGGGTTTAGGGATTAGGGTGTACGGTTCAGGGATTAGGGATTGGGGCTTAGGGTTTACGGTTCAGGGATTGGGGTTTAGGGTTTAGGGTGTACGGTGTCGGGCTTACGGTTGAGGGTCTAGAAAGTTTAGGGATTTTTGGGATTAGGGTTTGGGATCTGGTTCTTCGGGTTCCGGTTTAGGCCCCCTTTAAGTTCTCCTGAAGCCAACAACACGAAAACACTACTTTGGAGGATCAGGGTTATGAGTACCTTAATTGGGGTCATAAGTAGTTATAAGTATAACTACCCTAAATATGACCCTAGATACTAAGTCGCATGATCCTTTAAGTACCAAACCCTGCAAGGCCTCTAAGCCCTGCACCGTCAAGGTCTTCCGATACTCAAGCACCATCTCAAACCTCCTAAACCCTAAACCGCTAAGCCCTAAACCACTAAACCCTCAACCCTAAATCCCTGTAACTCTTTAGGTCGAACTCATAAACTGTAGGTAATCCGGAAACCCCTAAACCCTAAACCCTCCTGGCCCGTTCAGGCCTAAAGCCGACACTGTATGATCTCTAGGCTCTTACCTCTGAACGAGCCCAAGAAAAACCAGTCACAAGCCCGAAACCCTTAAACCCTAAACCCAACCTGGACCCTACAGAACCTCCCTTTTTGGGCCTTCCTGTTCTGATTCCCCTTAAAAAGGAAGTTGTTCGGGGTTTCGGTAAGCCTTGCAGAACTCTGAAAGAACTATGGAACAAGCACCACCAGCCTTTTCTGAAACCTAACCCTAAAAGCATGAGGTAAGCCCAGCAGCCATCGGGCCAAGCGCAGTCCCAAGGCTCGGCGATGAGCTTCACCTGAGTTCAGGTGTTCAGGCTTATGACGCGTTGTCTCGCAAGGGTTTGGGTTTAGAGCTCCTTCGTGTTTCGTTCTTGCTTGTCTGCATCACTGCCTGAAACTTATGTTTGAAGACATTGTTTGAGTATCTGTTGGTTGTTGATGGTTGCTGTTGATTAGTGTTTCCGTAGGTTGTTGCGTACGCATGGGCCCCACGGTGTGCGATTGTAGTAGACACTCATCATCGTGCTGTGCGTTGGGGCTCCTTCCTAAACCATATGTCCAGGATTGAGCCTACGGCAGACGGCGATGCTGCACACGGTGAACCACTTTCATCGCCCTGCCCCAGCACATCAAGGGGAGGTTAATTATGACGGAGGGAATTTCAGACGAGCCAGACCCTACGTAATGTAGGAGAGTTAACAATGGCAATAATTAGAATCGGGTTTTAGGGCCCACTATGCTATACCTATAATTCATAAGGAACCCGCAAAATAGTATAGGTAAGTATTTCAGCTCCTATAGTACGTCCCCAGTGTGGTTTGAAGCCAAGCCACGTTCTGCAAGCACGGGTCATTTGTCAGTCGGCGGATCAGCGGTGGGTCCTGTCCGGTTTTGCCAGATCCATCTGCGAATCACATGAATTAGGGTTTAGGGTTTAGGTTTAATCTAAGAACCTGATTAAGAAACCTTGGGCCTTTATCAGGGTTCTGTGCATGAATCCTGCTATTTTGGCCCAGGGTTTCTTAATAGAGCTTTAGCTACTGCGGTCGTGTAATCAAAGCGATTGACTCGATTGCCGATATGACCTGAATTCTATCTCCACTGACGACAACCTTGCGAAGACCCCAGTTACGCCCTCATCATGGTGCCACTCTTGGTATTGACGAGGAGGCACTGGATAAGGACTAAAGTCTCATCATTCGTATGATGATGAACGTTGCTGTCACATCTCTCTCTGCATTCTTAGATAATCACAGCTATTTACACCCTGACCCCATAGACCCCAAACCACGAGTCTGCGTACCGTCGTCATGATGAGTTTGCGTTGCTGCTAAGTAAGGCCTTTCTGTTGAGAGTGTCACACTTGCCGGTCTTTTTGTCTCAATCTCGTGGGCTTTTTGGAGCCCATTTATGTACTTATGATAAGCAACCCCCCCAAATAGTATTGGTAGCCCCTATATTAGGATTGATGCTGGTGGCTCTCATGGTTGGAGGTGGAGCGCCCTGGGCTTCAAGGTCAAGGGAAACATCTCAACTCGCATGCTTCGGGTTTAGGGTTTACGATTCGGATTTAGTTTAGGGTTTAGGGAGCCAGTAATCCTGCCACGACCTCAGAATGCAGCAACCCAGCCCCATAAACGCAAACTTCGTATGCCAACCCGTGAACCCTAAACCCTAAACCCCTAAACTCCTAAACCCTAAACCCCCAACCCTCCAAAAGCAGCACTGCAGCAGTACAGTCCGCCATGCACTGGCCATCGCCTCGGCGCACACTGCAAAAATTTCAACAATTTAATTGAGGATTCCTCCTAATCTCAAACCTGTGCAGGTGTCCTAAATGAGGGGCGCCCTAACCCCTCAGCCCGAAGTGGCGTCTCTAACAGGATCCTGGTTACAAAATCCGCTCATAACAATCATGAACAAGAACACTGTTGATCTTCATAAGGACACCTATGCCCAAACCCTATAACCCCTTATCCCCGAATACACCCTAAAAACAGAAAGAAACACACAAAGGCAACGTTTGAAGTCCCTAACCCTAAAACCCTAAAACCCTGAACCCCGAAACCCTAAAACCCCTAAACCCTTTAAAGGAACCCTTAAAGGACACCCTATAGATCCCTTTAAGGGAGCCTTTAAAGGAAGCCCTAAACCGCAAACTGAGCCGTCCACTTCCTCGGGTAAGCGACGAGGCCAAGTCAAAGCGGAATCCGTCGACCTGTTGGGCTTTGGCTTCCTTTAAGGCTTCCTGTAAGGGGATCTATAGGAATCTATAGCGCTTCCTTTCTAGGCTTCCTTTAAAAGGTTTACAGCTAGGTTTCGGGTTTGGGGTTTCGGGTTTAGGGTTAAAGGGACCTATGGGGTTACTTTAAGGCTGCCTTAAGGGTTCCTTTAAGGCCTCCTCTAAGGGTTCCTTTAGGGCTTCCTTTAAGGGTTTCCTGTAAGGGTGTCTTTGAGGGTTCTAAACCCCTCCAGGTCGGTTTAGGGTTTGGCGTTTCTTTACGGCTTCCTTTAAAAGGGATCTGTGGGGTTCCTTTAAAGAGATCTATAGGAATCTATAGGGTTTCCTTTAAGGCTTCCTTTAAAAGGTTTACGGCTAGGTTTCTGGTTAGGGTTCCTTGTGGGGTTCCTTTCAAGGCTTCTTCAAAGTGTTCGTTGAAGGCTTCTGCTGCAGGATTTAGGGTTTAGGATTAAATTAGGGCTTGAGTTTCTTTCAGGGTTCCTTTGCGAGTTCCATGTTGGTGAGGGCTGGGTTTCGGGAACGGACATGGGTTTCTTAGGTTTCTCGAAGCGTGCTAAATGAACTATTTTATAAGCGTTTTGCAAGGGTTGCCATAAGGACCTGCTTGGTTTCCTTTGAGGATTGAAAAATGTAAAGGTTCGCAGGACCCAACGGACCTAAACACTAGGTAGTGTTAGGTACTTTGTGGGGGTTAGGGATAAGAAGTAGGTACTTGGTTTGGATATACAGTAGATTTGTAGAGTAGAATCATATGGCAGAGGTATATGGTTATGTGATGACCAGGTAATTTGGACCCTTAGGGTAAGGATACGGCTAGGGTTCGGTTTGGGTTTACAGTTGTTTTAGGGATTGCTTGAGCTTGAGGATCAGGGTTTGGCATGTGACAGGGTGTTTGTCACGGCCTCATATGAAACCTTGGCCAAGGCACGTGCATTTCAAGCGCCCAGTAGCGCAAGCATTCGACGATCCACTCCGTACATGTAGGATTGTTGGCATTCCTGAGCTTGTGTTTGCTTTGGTAGGATTTGTGCAAGTCTGCAAGCAGGGAGACTGCAGCTACGGCGGCTACACATAGCTAATAGCGCCCCTTGTGGCCCTAGTGCGAAATGAAGACCCAGATCTTCGCATGCTAATGGGCATGTTAATACTAGTAGAGGTTTAGGGTCAGGGTTTTTTAAGGTTAAGGGTTTTCTACTATAGGTGAATACTGGCGCCAGGGAAGTAACACTGAAGGTTGTAAGGCTCTTGCAGCGTATGAGCATCAAGGGATTGCAAACAGTGTCTCGCAGCAACAAGCCGGAGTGTGGCCGTGGTAGTGGATTGACATAATTAACTCTGAGATATGTACTACTCATGCTAGCTGGAGTCGGAGTCCTTTTGTCCTCTTCATGTCTGCATAGACAAGTCCGGGCACAAAAGATATCTCATGCAATCATGTACCTGGCTCAGTCTGCAAGCATCTGCGAACATATCCAGACAGGGATTACAGAACAACAACATCCGTACCAACACAGAAGTACACACACACACACATGTTGCATGGACATGCACGTACAAAGCAATACTCACGAACGGAGTGTTTGTACCTACACGAAAGGTGACTGGAAAGATACTCCTTGCTTCGACGCGTTGCGATTAGGGTGTGCGATTTGGATATTAATCCGCGGATGTGTCACCTCTCATTGCATTGAAACACAGTGGCAGCGGTCCATCATGCTTTTCCATGAACAAGTGCCAAGGCACTTGCATTCCCACAAAGGAAGATCATCACAACAACTCCGGGCCAAAACGATGTGATGCGATTCGACTGCTGAGCAGGATTTTGGACAGGCACCATAGTTTAGACCCAAAGCCTTACAGCCCAAATCAACTTGCACTGCGCAGTACTTGGATTCCAAACTTTAATCTACGAGCTACTTCTCTTATCCTAAGCCCTAAACCCCAAACCCCTGAACCCTATAACCCAGCAACCCCCTTCAAAGTCCAGGCATCACTGTGTTGCCACAGCCGGTGTAGTTGGTGTGGTAGCCGTTTGAGAGAAGATAGAAATGACCTGTGCTTGGTCACAGGGCTTCACGCGTGGCCCGAAATCCTAAACTCCAACCAGTCCCTTGATCCTGAGGCCCCAAATCCTAAACTACTCTTTACCAAAACCCTATACCCTACACCCCATGGAAGAAATCTTAAACTCCCCCGAGCCCAAAACTCCCTAAACCCTGATTCCCACCGGGCTCCCGACTCTCTGCGATCTTTGCCAAGCAGTTCCAGTTGCTGCAGCCTCACTTGAAGCGTGGTTGAGGGCTCTCTGACTTCCTTCACTGGGCTTCGTTTGAGGAGTTTGAAGTAAGTTACCATAATTAGTACGGAAACCCTTCTATTTACTATAGATCCCTATCGCGGTACCTTAAATGAGAATTCTTGACAAGAGCCCAGTTTAGAGATTAGGGGTTCAGGATTCACGGCTTAGGGCTTTAGATTACGGTTGAGTGTTTTAGGTTGGCAGGTCCCATGACGGGCGAGATTAAGCCCTTCGTGTGCGCACTAATGATTCAGGGCTTAGATGTTGTTGCTTATTGCCACTGATGAGCGTAGTAGCAATACTGTTGATGGACAAATCCTGCATGACTCTAAGGACTCTAAACTATGGGAACTATGGTATATTCCTATGGGCAATGCAGGATTTTGCCCATCAGCAGTATGGATATGAAATTCGGCTTCCGGGATTTCCGGGTGTTGGGGTTGAAGGATCCGGGATTCAAAAAACCCGGCACCCTGAACGTAACCTCAACCCAAAACCCTAAAGTCCAAGCCCTAAACCCTAAACCCTAAGCCCTAAACCCTGAACCCTAAACCCAAAACCCTAAACTCTAAGCCCTAAACTCTACATTTATGGCTTCAGGGCTCAATCTCATGCGCAGGGCCGCAAGGCTATCGGTTTAGGTTTTGGTTTGGGGGGTTGTTTTACTTAAAGGATCATGGGACATGTAGGACTGGGGGTTCAAGGCTTGCGGGTTGAAGAGTCCGGGTTTGCCGGTTTAGGCTCACATGGCTGAGGGACTTTAGTTATTGAAGGGTGTTCAGGGTTTACGAATTACGTGTGACAGCAAGCCCTGCTGAATGACAGGCTGTCAGCCAGAAGTAGTAGGATACAACCCGCATGCTTGCAGGGCAGCTTTGGGGACGCTCTCCACTTTAGGATTTCAGGTTAAGAACGAAAAACGCTTCGGGGTTAGACTCCTCCCAACGTCGCGAAGCAATGGTTAATGGTTACCTCCTCAATCCGACACTGGACACACCCAAAGGGTCCTAACCCTAAAGCTCTATAGATCGGGAACCCTAAACCCCTAAAGGCCCCAAAGGGCTGGATCACCAGGCTTGGAAGCCTGCTTCTCAAGCAACAACCCCCAATCAGCCTCTTGACCCTGAAGTACCTAAATAGTAGAATGTAGACTCTCTATAGTAGGAATCAATATATAGTACAGTGTAGAACTTCTATAGCAGAAACCCTTACTATGAGTTGGGAAAGCATCCCACCTTTAGGTGCTCAGGGCCTTTTGGGAGAGCTATGGCCCGCTTCCACCGTAACCACCCCTCCCCCCCCAACCACAGAGTTCTAAACGCCAAGCCTTCATTCCTACTTGGAGGGGCAGGGGACTTAGGAAGTAGGTTCTTCGTAGAGTTATAAGTGCCCTAAATGGAGTTACTCTAAGTATAACCCTACTTCTAACCTACTTACTGAGTCCCCTGCTTCTCCAAGTAGACCCCTCAAAACCAGGCAACCAACCACACACGACAACGAAACCTATGATACTCATGAAACCTAAACCCTAAACCTTACCCTAAACCCTGAACCCGAACAGCCCTCAATGCCCCTGAACCAGAAAAATGGCCGGGTGACCCCAGGCCCCTTCGCCGGTGTGGTTGAAGACTACGTCGAGCACGACCTGAGGAAGACTTCAGAAATTAGGGCTTAGGGAGTACGGATCTAAGGGGTTTAGGGATTTAAGAGGTTTAGGGTTTAGAGTTTAGGGATTAAGGATTAGGCATTAGGGTTTAAAGTTTAGGGATTTAAGGGGTTTAGGGTCCTGGCTGTTAGAAGGATTTGAGAAGTGTCTTATCGGGTCTTTGTAGAGCCTTGGCAGAGTCTAGGCCCAGTTGGTCCATCATGAGGTTCTTTCACGGAATCACGGCACTATTTGCAGATCTTTACATGTCTTTGATACTATAGGGTGTCGCAGCAGAATTTAGGATCCAGGAAGCCAAGGAATCGATCGCATACCTGAAATCACAGCAAGAAGCCCTGTATAGTTTAATGTTTCTTCGTCGATTCTTGTCTCTAAGTGGTACCGGGTTCCATGTGATACACATACATACATCCTACGTCCTACATATATATATATATATATTCACATGCACGTGCTGACACTTTTATGATCTCTATCTATATATATATATATATAGAGAGAGAGAGAGAGAGAGAGAGAGAGAGAGAGAGAGAGAGAGAGAGGGAGAGAGAGAGAGGGAGAGAGGGAGAGAGATTGGAGACTCAAGGATACGTAGAAACCGTTCAGCTGAGGGTCTTGCTTCAATGCTTGCCAACTTGCATGCTGAAACTCCAAACATCCACACTAACACCCAACTATGCCCTTTCCAAAGTCTCGGAAACAAATATGAAGCTTAAACCTGAGCACAAAAAGAAACGTGTTAGACAACACCCTAATCCTAAGGGTCGGAGCACTCAATATTTGTGGATTTTTGGGCCTTTTTCGGTACCAAAACCCATAAAATCGGGACTACTTGGACCCTCAAGCCTGGACTAGACCCCTGAACCCACAAAGCCCTAAACCCAAAGTCCTTGGAGCCTTAAGGTAATGCTGGAAGAACACAGCGTGAAGACTTTCCCCCGGGCTCCCGGGTGCCTCGATGCCGTTTCTGTGGAGCTCGCGCACCAAGGTCTTGAACTCGACCTTGGGTTTAGGCTTATAAGGGATATAAGGGCTAATTATAAGGGATTATAAGGGGTCATATGGACTATAAGGGATCATAAGGGATTATCAGGGTTGTCAGGGTTCGTAAGGGTTACAGGGATTATCAGGGCTAAAAGGGTATAGAAGGGTTAAAAGGGTTGTAAGGGTTTAGTTCGACTTGTTTCAGGGATCTTGCAAGGCTTGCGATGTGAGCTTTTGGGTCTAAGCTATTGTTGGGGCTCGATTAGGGTTGTCACCAAAGGCCAAACTAGGTCTTCACTCTCGCTAGGCCTCAACCAACGACAAAGGTCCGAAAAGGTTTGGGCTCGAGTTTAGGGTGGCTGTGATAACGCTTTTAAGCCTGAAGACCCTTAGCCCTCAACCTAGACCAGTAAATCGCAATCCGGGCTGTTGTAACCCCAAAAACCCTGAACCCCGAAGCCCTGAACCCCTACACACCCCAGTATAGGGGGCCGCAATAAAAAGAAAAGGGGGTTGGGCTGCAATTTACTCCAAGTGTAATCAATCCGAGTACTATTATCATTATGATAATCAATCCGAATACTATTATCATTATTAATATGACTGTTAGTATTATATTGTTATTATTTGGCCATCCGCCGAGGTTCGATTGAGGCCCACATGGTCTTGCCGGCATGGGCCGAGAAGCGCTGCATCGGCACATGATAAGCGCCTGACTTCTGGTTGCTGGCGGTTTAGGGTTTATAGGGTTTAGGATTTAGGGTTTAGGATTTAGGGTTTAGGGTTTAGGGTTTAGGATTTAGGGTTTAGGATTTAGGATTTAGGGTTTAGGGCGTAGGGTTTAGGGTTTAGGGTTTCTCTGCGCTCCGCTGCCCTTCCCCTAGGGATCAAAATAGCCCAAAAGCCTTAAATAGTATGGTCTTTGGGCCCAAAAGCCTTATTATATGAGTCCTTGGATCCGGATCCCCAGGGTTCTGTAAAAAAATGACCCGTATTTATGGTTTTTGGTGCCGAAAAGTGCCCAAAAGTCCTATAATAATGAGTACTTGGACCCGTAGGGACATGAACACAATTCCAAATCCGAACGCGGACGATTCTGCTTAAGGCTTCGAGCCTGGCCGAGGGCTCAGACCCTTTAGCTTGGGTACTGCCCCCCCGCCCCCGCAGGAACAGTCTGCAATATGGCTGCTATCAAGGATCTCATGTATCTACATTGTGAAGATTATTCAACTGTTACTGTTGGGGCAGTACGGCTGATGATATAAATCCTGCATTACCCGTAATAAGGAATGTACGATAATTCCCATAGTCCAGGGTCATTAGGGTAATGCAGAACTTATATCATCAACCGTATCCAACCTGTAGTGCTCATTTCTTCACCAAACAGCAACCCTCGGCTCTTGGACGAGCACGGCAGTAAACTTGTACCGACTGCCTCTTCGGTTTCGTGTATTCACTAAACACTCCTACACTACGAACCCCTCTCTCTCTCTCTCTCTCTGTCTCTCTTTCTCTCTGTCTCTCTTTATATTAACTCTCTCTCTCTCTCTATATATATATATACATATATTTATATGTATAAACGTGTGTACATATATATATATATATATATAGATACGTATGCATACAGATACTGTGCAGGCACGGCGCCATACCAATACATATGTGCACGCACGTATGTATGTTTCTTGTATATATACATACATCTATATATATATATATATATATATATGTCAGACACGTACATACCATACATATGAATGCTGAATATTCGAGGAATCAACTCCAAGTTGTTGCATACTACGAAGGGCTTTGCAGTTGCTCAGATGCCTCTGAAAACACTGTGACCCCCCAAAAACTAAATGAACCTAACACCAGATCGATACTTGAACCTCAAAGCCTTAAACCCTGCATGCTGTCCCGGAGCCCAAACCCCAAAATCTTTAGCAAACTCCTCCCCACCCCAAGTCCCATACCTGAATCACCAGAAGTCGGTGGCCAGGGAACCCTAAACCCCAAACCCGAAAGCCCTAAACCCTACAATCCTACACCCCTTAACTCCAAAACCACTCAGATCCCAGGCCCCTAAAACCCTACAGTAGAAGCCCAAATAGCCTCAATCCTTAAGAGTAACGTAGGGGGAATCCCAGCACTATTTGGCCTTGATCCGGTTTCCAACTTTATGGGGTTTACTGTAAACCACACAACTTTGAAGCCCTTAAGGCCCTAAACCCTAAACCCCAAATGGCCAAGGGGCAGGTCTGGTAGCCCCAGTACTGGCAGAGGAACTCGCCAGTTTGCGGATGAACTCGGGGCACCTGATTGAAATAGGGGCCTCAACACTAATGAGGGGTCGGGTTAGGGTTTAAGTTAGAAGGGGCCCCCACCCTGTAATAGTGGTATAATAGGGCCCTAATCTACTCCTTATAGTCACTATCACAGGGTGGGGGCAGCTTCTAAGGTTTAGGGTTCTATAAACGCTTTCGGGTTTTACATGGTTTTGGGGGCTTTGGGGTTGCATAGGCCGGGTGCTTCTCCTACGTTATCTGGGGTGTGTCTAGGGGCCTACACAATGGCAACGGGGTTTGTGGGTGCACTATAGCACATATATATATATATATATATATATGTGGTTGTCAAAATTATGGTCCCTTTTTGGGTTCCTATTATAGTACGGCACCTAATATTTAGGGTACCCAAAAAGGGACCATATTTTTGACAACCACCCATATACGGAGACCCCCATCTTCAGTCCTGAATAGCCGGGCTTAGGCGGAAGGCGACACCGCAGGAACAAAAACTGATCGTGAACCTTTCAAACTAGCCCTAAACTCCCAAACCAAAACCCCAAAATCCTGAACCGCAAACTAGACCCAAAGCTTGGGCCAGCATTAGGGCAACCTAAACCCTGCAACCCAAAATAGATCCTGCATCCGCAATCCCCCCCAAGATCCAACGCAAATACGAACTAGACCACAATTATTTTCTGCGATCCCGACCCCTTGACCCTCTGATCCTGCGGCTCAACTTGATGCTTGGCACCTTTGGCCGGCAGGTGATCTAAGCATCCCGAAAGCAAGGTTCAAGGGGGGGGCAAGAAGCCTGAGCCGATTGGGGGGCCATTCTGTCATGCCCAAACTGGGTTGGCCTTTAAACACCCTGAAAAATATTTATACATAGGGTCCCTGATAAACCCAAATAAGGAAAATAAAAATGTCCCAAAATCCAACCTAGCAAACTGTAGAGCCCTCTAATAAGTCCCGAAACAACCCGGTCAAGCCGCAACTTGATAGCAGCCCTTGCCAAATCGAAATCCCCCAAATCCTAGACCTTAAACTACAAAGCTCTGAAGCCCTCAATCCCTCAATCCTGGAACCCTAAAGCCTAATTACGTTCTTCGGCTGTGGCACTTGGCTCTCGTCGAACTCGAAAATCGGAAGAAGTTCAACGCCTTGGGCTTTTCAGATGCTCGGGTCGCAATCTGCCTTTTTGTTGTTATTTAGGGCTTGGGTGATCACGCGTCCCTTCCTTATACGTGAGGAGAATCCTACTATAGTTGAAAATCTGTAGTTGCGGCTCCTCTGGTTCTGAAATATGTAGTGTTTGGGTTTCAGAGTATGTAAAAACCCGAGCTTGTTGTAAGGAGGACCCTCAAGGCGGACCGCGACGTGGACTTGATTCAGGGCTTCGGAGAGAGGCGGGAGGGGGGCCCTAAACTGAAAAGGTGCAGGTGAACAGGACAAGACAGACTCTAATTGCTACAAAGACAACATTCGTTCGATGTGCAGGGCAACCTACTGACTCCTGAAGCCCCTAAACTCTGAACCTAAAGCCATCTTATCCTCTATGCTTTCACAAGGCTGCCTTGAGCGTGAGAAATCAAGTGTACCCTGGTGCCCAAACGAGCTCGGGTTTGTGGAGAGTCGGGTTCGCGGCTTCGCTCTCCGCTCGAGAGCCAAAAAACAAGCCTTTTCTTATACTTTCCGACATTTTTCCGTGGAGAAGTCCACCTGTTTTGTCCCGGGGATAAGCAACAAAACTGTACTCCACGAACTGTGCGCCCTTGTCCCCGGGATAAGCAAGTTGGCCTAGGAAGAGATCGTAAACCCTGAACCCAAACCCCAAACATGCCTCAACGCTAAAATCCTAAACCCCAACCCTAACCCTCAACCCTAAACCTTCCAACTTTTCTGGGAACCAGGCAGTTGATGCCCAAGCTCACAAGGTGAGGAATCTTCTCCTCAGAATGCTGTAGGGTTTAGGATTAATTAGGGTTCAGGCGCACGTTGGGCTAATAAGAAGTCTACCTACCGACAACTACGCGACGCACGGCACTTGTATACCCCGCTTCAATGGTTGTGCTGCCAGCGGGCTATGTTATATGGCAGTTAAGTGGCTAGTTCCCTAAATTTCGGCCCCTTTCTGGGTCCCCCAAATAGTACGTACGGTACCCAAGAAATTCTGGAAGGGATCCCAATTAAGAGAACTACCTATGTGTGTAAAGGGACCATAGTTTTGACAACCACCCATATGGGTGGTTGTCAAAATTGGGACGTCCCTATTTGGGTACCCTAAATAATGGGTGCCGTCTTATAATAAGGACCCCAAAAGGAACCAAAATTTTGACAACCACACATATATGTGCGAGCACTTGTGGTGTCTTGAACCAGAGCGCCGGCTGCGGGAGGACTTCGGGCTTAACGCGATGGAAACTTCCGAAGTTTCAAATCAAACAATTAAACCCAAAGCCCCCAAGTAGCTCCCTTTTAGGGTTCATATACAGAATCCTATAAGGTAATCCCAAAAAGGAACTACTATGGGGCCTCTGGTCTGGGTAAACCCAAAGCCCCTGAAGCCCAAAGCCGAAAACCCCCCGTAAACCTACACCCCAAAGCCCAAAGGCCCCCCCAAACCCTAAACCGACACCCCAAACCATAAATTCCCCAAAACCCTAACCCCAAGGCCCCCCCAATAAAACTCTGAACCCTATAAGCCCTGAAGACATTGAGACGAGCAGCGATAAAGCCCAGAAAGGTGCCGGCATTGGGAGCTTGGACGCCGCTGTCTTCGTGCTTCGTAAAGCTTCGGACATGGGCCTGGCGGTTTCTTTTTTTTTTAAGGGCCCCTTTTCGATCAGCATGAAGCGTCTCAAAAGCCCATTTGGGCGGGCCTGGCGGTTTAGGGTTTGGGGTTTAATTTATGGTTTTAGGGTTCTGGGGTTGCAAATATGGTTTTAGGGGTTTAGGGTTGAATTTAAGGTTTTAGGGTTTGAGGGTTTAGGGTTAGGGGTTTGAGTTTAGGGTTTGGGTTTAGGGTTTGGGGTTTAGGCTTTTTTGGTTTAGGGTTTTGGAGTTTCACGCGTGGGGTATAAGGTTGAGGGTTTGAGCCTGGCGCAGATGGGAGTAGGAGGAATGATAACTGTTTTGGGTTTAGGGTTCAGGGTTTGGGGATTGTGGGTTTAGGCCTTTAGGCATTAGTTAGGGTTTTAGTTTCTAGGTTTTTGAAGTTGTAGGGGTCAAGGTCAGCGACCATATCGAGACCCGGCTGGCAGAAGAGCACCAGCAGCAGTTTTGAGGAAGCCGAGAGTTGAGTAGCGGTGGTCGTCGTCGCAGTCGTAGTTATTGACGTGCCACTAGCTGGTAGCCGGCAGCTCGTACTAGCTACTAGCAGGATCGGGAGCAGGAGGAGGAGGAGGATGAGGAGGAGGAGGAGGAGGAGGAGCAGGAGGAGGAGGAGGAGGATGAGGAGGAGGAGGAGGAGGGAAGTCTACGCGACGGCACTAAGTCCGTCACATACCAAGCTTTAGGATTGAAGCGTGCAGGGCCCAGAGATATACTCCGATGTTTCTCGCGAAGGTTGCGGCGAACTGCTAGCAGCGAGCATTTAGATGGCCAATTGAGACTGGGGTCAGCTGCAGCACACATAAACACTCAAAAACCCAAATCCTAAATCCTGCAAGTCCTATACCCTGATTGCAGCCCCTAAGGGTCCAAGTAGTCCTTATATCTGGTTTTTGGTACCTAAATACTAAAAAGGCCCTAAGGTCCTAAA
This sequence comes from Symbiodinium sp. CCMP2592, assembly GCA_905221615.1. Taxonomy (NCBI): domain Eukaryota; class Dinophyceae; order Suessiales; family Symbiodiniaceae; genus Symbiodinium; species Symbiodinium sp. CCMP2592. The sequence goes on along the minus strand of CAJNDT010005901.1, from coordinate 409,306 downwards.
CTAGGGAGTACTTCGGTTGATGGTATAGATCCTGCATTACCTTAAACTATGGGAATTATGGTATATTCCTTTTAGTGGGTAATGCAGGATTTGTATCATCAACCGTTGGACCCTCTGGCAGCTCCTTGCCTCGTAGATGATCAGGTCCTTGAGTCCGTATCCCGGAGATGTCACGCCTGGCATCCCCAGAGAGCACCATACCCCTTAATTTAAGATCATTGCTTAAATCATAATACGAAGCCCCCCTAAACCCTAAACCCTAAACCCTAATTTAGGGTGTGGAGTTTTGGTCTCTCTGGGTCGCAAGCTTCCAAGAAAGCGCTCCTTGTAAAAATAGGGGTCTTTACCCCTGCTTTCTCAGGGAGTTTCCCAAAATAGGGGACCCTAATATAGTACCTTTAAATAGCGGGATCCTTATAAGGATCCCCAAATAAGGTACCCCTAAGTTTCGGAAACTCCCTTTTAAGTGGTTTTCGAGGATGAAGCTAAGGAAACCCTGAGACCACACAAGACTCTCAAGTCCCTACACCCTTTAACCCCAAACTCTAAATACATGAGCCCTCGAACTCTATACCCTTACATCTTCTAACTTTACTTTTAACCTATGCCACAACACCTACACCTTCTAATAGCTTGAAAGCTTCAGTCCTAAACCCTCAACCCCTGCCCTTAAACCCTTACGCGGCGGAGCCCTAGTTGAGTTTTCGGTGTTGGGATAGGGTTTAGGCTTAGGGTTTAAGGTTCCGCTACGGGCACCACAGGGGTAGCATAATGGGGGTTTCGGTTATCGGGTTTACGATGCGACCACGCCCAAACAGAAACCTCAAAGCCCCTAAACCCCAAACCGAAGAGCGCGGCGCCTTGCCAGTCAAACGAGTGCAGCGCACGGAAATCGGGCACCACTGACCTGAGGTCATATACAGCCCGATGGTCGGGGTTTACCTGTAGTCTCCATTGTAGTTCCTTTGTTGGTTTAGCCAATTTAAGGCAACCCCACAAATTAACTACAAATGAGAGTATAGGGAGTTTGGCCTGGAGAAATGGGAAACAAAAAGACTTGAAACATTGATTTTTTCTCGCGATATCCCTGTGAGGAAGGGTTTCCCCAGCTATGCGTATGTGCCTCTTCGGTCCGCAGTAACAATTGAAGTTTGAAGGTTCATATGAGTTAAGACACAAAGCCTGAAGGATCTTGTTGTGCGACTGTGGGGGATGCTTGCTTGCATGAAAGGAGGCCCGGGCGAAGGAATTTGTTGTAGGTAAGGGTTTGGGTCGCGCTTGGGTGAATTACACTGCTAAACGGCAAAACTATAACTCTAACACACCTCACTAGTGTTAAACCTAAATAGCCAAACCGCGAACGTTTGGATTGCGGTACCCCAGGGTTTCACTTTCCATTCTTTCGGAGTTGTCTTGGTCACTTCTTGAAGGCCCCTGAAAACTACTGGTGCACTTGGGGACTTGTGGGAAAGGACCGGTCGAGCCGTGATGGTGCGTAGGACCGTTGCCTGGTGGATCGATTCGCAGTTGGCGCCGGTGTCGGATGCAATAGGGTTCAGATGCTTAGATGCCCAGGACATGGCTCCGTGGGAGGATGACCACTCATTGCATGGAAACGCATTTGTAATTAAGGCTTTTAGGGAAATAAAAAATCGCGGACAAGGCACATGGGAGCAAACTTGAAGTCTTCGCCACGCTTGTTCCAGCTGTCTTCACCTCCAACGCTGAAACCCGCAAGTTCTTCTGCTACTACTACTGCTGCTGCTACTGCTACTGCTACGGCGACGACTAGGACGACTACTACAAGTACAACTGCGACGACGGCTGCTACGACCGCCTTCTACTACGCCGCGTGGCAACCGCCCCCTGCTAAGACCCTCAGACCCTAAACTCTTAGAGCCTTCGCTGAACCTACAGCCTTCTTGAACTCTTAGACCCTACCTGGAGCTTCAGAAACCTACATGTGTGGTGGCCCTTGATTAAAACGTGAACTCTCTATATAGGTCTCCAAGAAGTAAAGGCCTTTGCAGGATCCTTGGACTTAGACCCATCGACCCCGAACCCTCAGACCCTCATGAGACTCTAAGCCCAAAGCCCTTGGAGGGCATTGGGGGGTGTTTCCGGAATGCTTTTTAGGGAGTAGAAGGACTGTTACGCTTTGTGCACTCCAAACCCTGAACCCTGCATAACTGGAGCCTTAGGGTTACGTAAGGCCGGGAAACGTTACCCTTATAGATCCCTTCTAGCAACCTTTAAAGACGTGTGCCAAGCGCCTCCGGAGGTCAGACAGCGGCCAAAGGGGTCGAGGACGGTATTCTCGGTGAGGTCCGGCTCTCCGTCGTCCGTCACCTCCTTGGGGGGAGGGAGGCTTAGGGCTTAGGGTTTAAGGTTTAGGGCTTTGGGGGTTGGGGGCTCTCCGCCGAAAGGAACCTGCTAGGCTTTAGAGCTTTAAAGTTTAGGTTAGGGTTTAGAGCTCCGTCGACCTGACCGTCAGCTCCGCAGTGGGTTCTGTATGTTGAGGGAAGGGGCGGGGCTGGGGTCCAGGGTGAAAAGAATACAATTCACCCTGGACCGGGGATAAGGGCAGAGGGTTAACAGTGCAAAGGGTTTCACAGGTTTCTCTCAACTCTAGGTGGAAGCTTGTCATGTTTCAGGCTTTGGCATCAAGAAACCCTACCCCCTAAACCCTAAATCAGCAAGAGTCATGGCAGTCTCGATGGGAGGTCTTAGTCTGCCTCTAGCTGGAAGCCTTCTTGGCTCGTTTCGTGGGCTCGACGGTTTAGGGTTTAGGGTTGCTGGCTTTGTTGTTCCTGCTCATTTTGCGAGCTTCAAACAAGGACTGCAGTTGATGCTTCAGGCTTGCGTGCCCGAGTCCCTACGGAATAAGGCAAGTAGCTCATGAACCTACCTCCCAAGAAGTCCAACGACGACACATTATTTGAATCATCTAGTAAAGATAGCTGTCCGCTTTCCTTAGTTATTGGTTTCGAGCTCCTCTTAACTTGTAGCACAAGGTGGGCTCTTAAGCCCATATCAATCGGCTTCTCCTGGAGCCCCGTGGAACGACAGGGGTCACGCTCCTCCAGGCGTAGGAGCCCAATAGCATAATTAATTACACTGTTCTTGACTATGTAAAGCTTGTAAAAATTTCCTGTTCACACCGCTATACCCCTTTAAACATCTTAGTCATCAGCCCTAAACCCTAAGCCCTAAACCCTAAACCAAAACCTCAGTTTTCTGCTGTGCGGCTGGATCAATGCGCCAAGCATAGCGCAAGCCCACCATGGGGAAGGAGGCCGCCACCTGATTTACCGGGAGCAACGTTCGAGCAGCGCGCTTGGATTTAGGGCTCCTTAAAGGGGATCTATAAGGGATCTAGAGGGTTCCCTTTAAGGCATCTATAGGGTTTAGGGTTTAGGTTCCCAGAGACTTCCATATCTGCTAATGTAGGAACATTCCCTAAATCGTTCTGGGTTTAGGGTTCATAGCTGAAGGCTTACAGGGTTCAGGGCTTCGGGTTTGGGGTGCAGAAATATGATGGGGCCTGCGTCCAACCACAAGGGGCAGGATTTGGGGGAAAGCTGTTTAGCGCTTAAAAGGACAAAAACACTTTGCAGTTTGGGCCAACGGCCTGGACATGCCAGGTGTTGCCCGTCCGATGCGAGAGAGGCTGCAGCTGAACCTGCAGAAAGCTGCCCTTCTTGCCCGGGAGCGAGATGGCATTCTCCTGCAATGACCGCGGCTCTGAACCCCTAACACCTACAATATATGAACCCTTATAGCACCCAGTTGAAGAACCCTACTCTTGGTGGTTCTAACTTCGGGGAAAACACACGGGCCCAGAGTGAAGATTCCACATGAACATCTCGACACGTGAGGATTCACGATGTAATGATGTAAAGGGGATTAGGGTTTAGGTATAAAGTACCATGCATAACCTTTGAATCTCAAGCAACCCGCCCAGTCACATCCACAACTACAGCTGCTAAGCCCTCTCTTGTACGCTGCCTGAACCTCCACAGAATACCCCAAGGGTCCAAAGAACCCAATACTTAGGTACTCGGTTTTAGGATACTAGCGATGTAGGTTCGGGTTTCGGAGAGTATATGATAATCAGGTACTTGGACCCTTGGGGAATGTTTGCTTCCTCCCTCACGCACCGCACGTGAACACCGGAGCTTCCTGGCCGTCTGGCACTTCGATGACGAGCCACGCAGCCTGGCAGAAGGGCCCAGACCTTAAGTTATAATAGGACCCCTAATATATGATTTAAGGTATATTCCTCAATTAAGGGATTTTGGAAGGTCTGGATTTGTTCCGGAGCTTTGATTTAAGCAGAAGAATCGATGCAGTTGTATCATGTTGTTACTTCTACGCCTCAATGCAAAAAAAACAGCACCGCACCAATGCTGCTCTTGCGTGCTGTGTCTGAAGTCCTCTGCATGTTACTTTCCTGTAACTTAAGTAGGGGTCCAGAGTGTGCCACTAAGGCTCTCACTCCAAACTTGGCTTTGCGGTTGAAGGAGCGAAGCTGTCGCTAGCCGTAGCGAATTTTGGCCTTTGTGCTTCCAGAAGTAGTTGGCCCTTCCATGAGGTTTAGGGTTTAAAGTTTAGGTTGAAAGCATAAAACCATATGAAACCTGCCTTCCCCCTTGCTGCTTGGAGATGCAGGGTAGGGCCCTAAACCCAAAGCCGAACCCGAAACGTTTGAGTCTCTTGGCGGCTTACATTTCCACAGGCAACCCGACTGTGTGAAAGCGTCAGCACTCTGGAGACATCTTCGGGTTCGCGGTTTGCGCCTATAGCTGCTACTCCGTGTTGGGGTTTAGGCAGGCCTATAGGACCTGGAGCCATTTCAGTGCCCAGCGGAGGAAACTGAAACTCCAGATACCAAGCCAGCTAAGTAGGTGGAGATTATTGGGGAGACGTTTGTGCGGATATTGAGGCTTGAGGCAGTTTGAGTGAACTGCAGAAGCAGAGATACAAACGCAATACATGCCGGCGACACGGTGGAATCCGGTGCGATGATGCTAAAGTTCACGCCATTCTTGGCTTCGGAGCATCCATACGGCAAAGGCTTTCCTTGCATGGCCGATTCTGGCATACATGCATTGAAATTTGAGCTTGCAGCAGTTGGATTCGAGGGCTGTGTTGTACCCTGATTTTCTGGCAACACGAACCCCAAACCCTAAACGCTCAACCGTAAACTGTAAACCCTAGGTTTTGGTTTTGGCATGAGCCTTGCATCTTCAAGTCATATGGGTAGGCTTCAGGCTCAAGGTGCGGATATCTCCGGATATCCTTTCTCCATGTTCCGCGCCCAGCCCTAGTTGCTGAAATTACTGAATATCACGAGCACGGAGAGCACCGAAAGCAGTGATCGCGACTTCTGAACACGGAGTGACATGAGGGAGCCTACACCAGCGTGAGCCACAAGTCTCAAACCCAGAATTCTGAAAGATCACGAGCTGAAATGACAGCTCTAGGCTTGATAGAAACGAGCTGCAGGAGGACCTGGCTACTGGAGCACCGTATATGGTAAGAGTTTGCACTGGGAGTACAATCGGGATTGAAGAGTGAAGAGGACTTGTGCTGCTCTTGTCAGGATGTTGAAACCAAGTGTCTTTAGTTCATTGTTTCGGGTGAGGTGGGAGGCCTTCCCAAAATATTTCGGAAGGTCTGGGCTCAGGGCCTAGAGAGTACCGAGCTTCCACATGTCTGGCGGTTCAGTGTTCCATCCTAAACCCTAAACCCAAAACCCTGAACCCTAAACCCTTGTAGGGCTCAAAACGTCTCAAGTGTCAGACTTCGTGCCGGGAAACCTATGTAAACCCGACTTACTTGTCGGGTATCATGGGTAACTAAAGGTTAACCCTTCTGGTTACATAGGGATTATACAGGGGCTCTACTACCCAAACAAGGTTACAGGTTCTCTACTCTACTACTGGGCGTAAGTAGCTAAATCAGAATTTCGGGACGGGTGTTCAACAACACAACTGCCCCTGCTCAGCCAGGCAGCCCTTGCCCACTCGAACCTGCATGGAAAGCCGCAAAGGAGCAGGGTGGAGGATTTCAGGGGCTTTTCAAAATTTCGGGCTTGCCTGATCCACAACCCAGGCCAACGACATCCGATCTGCAACACGGCCATGCAGTAGATACTCCTAAACACCATAAGAGCCTAGGCTATGGGGTCGGGACTAACAGTCATACTGCTGAGGTTCGAACTCAATCCCTTCCTAAGCCCTCAGCCCTGAGCCTTGCATCGCCCGCTCAATGCATGTTTTCCCGGCCCCAAACCAGCTCAGCATCTTTGCTGCGCAGGTCCAAGAAGGTTCCTTCAAGCCTTCCTGTAAGGGTCTTCTTGGATGGTTCCCTGTAAGGGCTTTCCTTGAAGGGCTCTTTAAGGTTCCTTGGAGCTTCCCTCCCTAACCCTTAATTCCTAGACTCTAAATCCAACTTATGTAACCATAGGCTCCATCGTAGTTCCTTTTTGGGGCTCATGTTTAGAACCCTATAAGGTAATCCCAAAAAGGCATGTACTCGCAAAGCCTTTTCAATCTGCACCTTGAACCCTAAACCCTAATTCCTAGACCCCAAACTCCAAACTCTATGCAACCACTTGGTAGGACCGGTTGTCGAGCCTGTGAGGCACTCAACTCTTAAAGCCCTAAACCCTAAACCCCTTGAAGCCCTTACAGCCCTCAAAAGCCCTGAATCAGGAGCCTGTGAGGCTTTTATAGTAACCATTTGGAAGGACCACCCGCCGAGCCTGTGAGGCTCATTATACTATACTTGCAATAAGGAACCCTCCAAAATAGTATAGGTAATTATCTAGGCCCCTATATGTATACAATAAGGCACCCCTAAAATAGGACGGCTCCTACAGTAGAAGCCAGAAAGTTGGAATATCATTATCGTAACCCCTTTAAGGTAAATTATAGGGGATCCTACCATGAATCCATATTCCAACTTTCTGGAGTTCCCTCTAAACCCCTAAACCCTAAACCCCTAAACCCTAAAGCCTAAACCCCACTTTGAAGGACCGGCTGCCCAGCCTGTGAGGCGCTCTTCCGGGTCGCCATCGTCGAAAGGACCGAGCCTCGAACAGCGCTTGGAGTGGATTCTCGGGTTTCGGGTTTGGGGTTTGGGGTTTGGGGTTTAAGGATTCGGGCTTGAGGCTTAGATTGAGGTTTAGGGTTTTGGGTTTGGGATTTGGAGTTTAAGGATTCGGTTGGGGATCAGGGTTGAGGGATTCAGGTTGAGGGGGGTAGGGATTAGGGTTTGTAGGGCCTAGATTAGGGAGTAAGGTTTAGGGTATCGGGTTTGGGGTTTCGGGATTACCCTAACGCTCCGAAAGGGGCCATGGGCTACCGGGGGAGGGTTTGGGCTTTGGGGCCTAAGGTTTGGGATTCCACTACGAGGGTCCAGGAGCCTTAGGGTAGCGTTTAGGGGGGATTCGGGTTTAGGGCTTAGATTGGGATCTTCTTGTCGGACTGACCCGATCCTAGTTATGAAGGTCCCTATATTATGGCCTTCACAGGGTTTCAATAGGGTTTTCCCGAAACTGTACGGGCATCCTTTCGGGATTCCAGTCGCGCTGAGGGCCCTGAAAGCTTGCAAGGCTTGTTTCGGGTTTAAGGTTTAGGGTTTAGGGCTTTCTGGATTTCGGGGTTAGGGTTACGGGGTTTTGGGGTTTAGGGGTGCAAAGTTCTGTGGGCAAGGTGAGGATTCCGTTTTCCATACAGAGTGTACAGGGTTTAGTCGGGTAGTTTTTATCTCTGGAAAGAGAAACTTCCTACCTCCCTGAGAAGTATGCAAGACCGCGAACCTCCTAGACCTAAAGTTCTAGACGCTATACAACTTTTTGATGTTGTTTTTAACAACCTGAGGTATTACACCTGAAGCCTGTAAACTCTGCAACTTTATGCTCCGACGCAGGCGAACACCCGACTTGTGGCTCAAGTCCAGTTGAGAATCCTTGATGAAGATTCCTAAGATTCCCTAAGCCCTCCTAAACCCTCCACCCTCCTAAACCCTAAACCTTAAACCCTAACACTAGGGTTTTGGAATTAAGGATGCCAGGCGAAATGGCTTAAATGAAGGCACCCGGCCTCCACCTCCAGCCCTCCCTCCACGCCTCCAACTCTGCCAGACCCCTACTTCGGTTGATGATATTAATCTGCATTACCTTAAGGACCCTAAACTATGGGAATTATGGTATATTCCTTACTATGGGTAATGCAGGATTTTTATCATCAACCGTTGAGGGGGTCGGGGAGACTTAGTTAATGGCTTTTGTGCCAGTTTCAATGTTTCAAGGTATAGGGTTTAGGGCTTGGGGATCATAACCCCAATTGGGATCCCACTTAGGGCACTTCTAAGTCTACTGTCTACTGGTTACCTACTTACTAAGTCCTGCGACCCTCCAGGTAGAGTCTACCTTGAGCCCTGCATCCCTACACCTTCTGTTCGGAGCTCGGCTGAATTTCGGTCAGGAAGCGTTCGTCCATCGCTTGAGGGAGAGGAGCCATTTGCGTCTGCAGCTTCTGGGGACGAGCTGCTCTGAGAACAACAATAAAGCTGGCGGCGCCAAAGTTCCAGCAAACGAGGTGTGATGATTTGGGATTCAGGATATTTTATTCCTTTGCTTGCATGAAAAACTCGCGGCTGCTGTGATGCTGACGCCCGTCGTGATGATGGTGCTGATGGTGGTGTTGGCGGTGGTAGTGGTGGTGATGATTGATGCCACTGCTGGCAGTGACAAAGACTTTTGGCAGGACAACTCTCATTGCAGCTATGTAGGGCTTGATGCTTCGATTTGTTGGTGCGTATGTGTTTATAGATGGTAAGGAACACAAAGGCACTGACAGAAATCAATGCGACTCTTGGTAAAGTAAGCCCTGCCCGACAGAAAGTTTGCAAGACTCATCGTAGCTGTGCATGGCCATGCCGGTTTCCAGATACATATGTATATGCATACACACACACACACACACATACATGTAGGGGTTAGGTTGCCATGCATCTGATTCTCCTAGGAAGCCCTATCCGCAAGTCCACGCAGCCGTAGCAGCTTCAAGCCACGCTAAAGCTTAATTTGTGGCTTATAGGGTTTAAAGCTTACGGCTTAAATTCAGGGTTTAAGGCTTTGGGCTTCGAGCTTACTGACTATAACAATAGTCCTAAACCCCAGATAACCGAAATAGTGAGCCGTACAGTACCTCTACAGAAACCCTATAACTACTCTATCAACCACGCCCTAAACCCTATAATCCTTAAACCCAACCGTGCTCTCGCAGAACCCTGGAAGGAACATCAAAAGAACCCTGGAAGAGATGGGTACAGCTCTGAATTAGGGTCCCTTGTTGGGTCCTTTGTATAAGTGTGCCGTACTAATTTGGGAACCCAAAACGGGACCCTAATTTGAAGAAGTACCCACATGGTACCCTTATAATACTTTTACACGAAAATGAGACCCTTATGGATCCCTAGACGATATGACTGACGCCAAAGTTAACTGGAACGACCGGGTGCTTTTCTGTCGAAAGAATCAGGGCACCGGACTCTTGACGGACAAAATCCTGCATTACCCCAGGGTTCTGCACTGCAAGAGTTCTAGACTGTTAGGGTTGTAGGATTTTGTATTCCTCTAGAAACCCAGGACTTTTATTTTTAGGCCCCCAGTACTCGGCGTGAGGCACACCAACATGGTCAACGCATGCTTCTCTACTACTCAGACGTGAAACCCTTCATGGGCAAGGCAGAATTTGGTTCATCAGTCGGCTCACACTCACTCAGTGTCCTCCTCGGGGATCGTGTCCTGGCGGAAAAAACAGGAGTTCGCAGAGAGTCCAATAGCCCTGAATGCAGAAAACTAGGTCACACGCGCGTGAGGCGCCTGGCTACTTTCAAGGGTCTCAATGTGCTTATTTCCTGGGTTGTGGTATGATTTTAGCTAAATTTCAATTTATTAGCAAGAGCTGAAACTATTCATTTTTAGTGACACATCAGCTAATTTACAGCAGGAAATGCTGTTTTGGGGGTGTGGTTTTCTCTTGTCTGAAACACTGTGAACCCTCAAGACTCGCAACCTGCACATAGACCCAGGCCAAAGTCGCACCTCAACCCGAAAGACCACACAAAACCCTGGCGGCCACCAGCCAGCAAAAGTACATGGCTGCAGTGGCACCGGCTACATGAGTGGTCGGAGCCGCAAGGAGCAGCTGACATACAAGAAACTTGAAATCCTGGTCTGTAGATGCATACGAGGCCACAGCTCGTTCTTACCCCCCCCCCCCCCCTTCCCCCTCCCCCCCATGCCCCCTAGTGCAATGCACGATTTATCCAGGCGCCTGGTGCGCGTGTAACCAACTACCTTCGGGTGTACTGTAGGGCTTCTTCGTATGATTTGAAGAGGCTCAGGAATATTGGACTCTGTGGAAGGTATTTTGCTCTGCAGCTCCAGCTGTTTAGATTCAGAATGGGACGCTGTGGATTGAGCTGCATGCAAACTGTGTAAACCATCCGACTTCCTAAACCAAAAACCCAAACCCCGTAAACTCTCAAACAAACAAAACAGAGGCTGCCCGAACGCCCGACAAAGTACTGAAATCCTAAACCCAAAGCCCTAAACAAAGACCCCCGTTGACCTAAGACACCCCAAGAGTCTAAATCCTGCGGAAGCTTACACCTCAGGTGCGAATTTAGTCATCATAAACTTTCCCAAGTACTACGTAACCTACAAACCTGCCCAATCCTGACTATGTACCTAATTTTTACATTACCCTGAAAGTAAATTTAACGGGCCAACCTCGGTCGAGGATCGCGTAATGGTCCTTGGACAACATATGAGGGTTTCCGAAAATGGGGGACCCTAATATACTACCCTAAATAGTAGGATCCTTATTATAAGGACCCCTACATAAGGTACCCCTGGTTTCGGAAACTCCCATATGGGAGGATTCAGAGCTGGCTTGGGGTGTAGGGTTTAAGGTTTAGGAGTTTGGGGGGTTTAGTTTAAGGTTTATAGGGTTTAGGGTTCAGGGTTTAAGGTTTAGGAGTTTAGGGTTCAGGGTTTAAGGTTTATAGGGTTGAGGGTTTGGAGCTTATGGCTTCGGGTTCAGGGCTTCAGGCCTGGAGTCTAGCTAGTATGTCAGACACAACGAAAGAGTTCTGTTATCAGGTTAACTGAACAAGTCCTCTGTTCAGGATATATATATATATATAATGTATCAATATATATATATATATATATATAAATGTATATATATATATATATATATATATATATGTATAAAGATATACATATATATATATATAGATATAGATATAGATATCCATAATTAACAGTCAGGGTGTTTGCGCAGGGCTGTTGCAGGATGCCTTTTGCGGGTTTATAGACTTTCGGGCCTTGCTCTCTTGCTTGAAGCTTCTTCCACTCTAGGCTGGGGGAGCAATAGAGTATAGAGCTATTGGGCCCAAAGGCTCCATGTACCCATACAGTAGGATCTTAGGCCTTAAAGTACCCATATAGGGACCCCTTTAAGGCCTAAGTACCTACTACATGGGTACATGGAGCCTTAGGGGGGGTTCAGGCCTGTAGAGTTATGCCCTTGAGATGCCACACCGGTGACAATGCTGCGGCACGCCATGAACTGATCTATGGCTTTCGCATGTTTTAGCCTGTGAACACCTTATTACTGGCGAGACTTCAACACGAGGCCCAAAAACTGGAAACCGTGACCCCCTCATTCTGAATCCCCCAAGCTTATGTAATGTATGAACCCTAAACCCCGAACCCTCATAACAGCCTTACAGTGTCACTCAGCAGAACCGTTCGAGAAACCATTTGAAGGCTATACCACCCCTTAGAACCGTGACAAAACTTAAACTTTGAAAACTCTCCTGGGTTTTAGATGGGCAAAATCAAAAATGATTCCCACGGAGACTATAGAAAGGAAGCCTTAACCCTATACCCTTTACAGGAGCCCGAGCCTGCCTGAAAGAAAGCCTAAGCCCTTCATCCGATGGCGTCGACGGAAGGACCAGAAAGTGCGAGCCCTGATAAACCCTACCTCGTTAGGGCGCCTGGGGTTTATAGGTTGTATAGTTTATAGGTTTGCTTTTGCATTTAGGGTTTTGGGTTTATAGGGTTTGTAGGATTTAGGGTTCCTAGGGCCTAGGTCCTAGGGTTTAGCTGTTAGGGCTCATCGGGTTTATAGTTTAGGGCTTCTACAGTTCACCCGAAACCCTGTAGCACATCCGCGAGCAAGCCGTCGGAGAAACCCTAAACCCTTTAAACCCTTTAACCCCAAACCCTAAGCTCCTAAACCTTCAATCCTAAACCCTACAATAGAGGGAATTGTCGGGCCACTGTCTGGGGTTTAGGGTCTAGGGTTTAGGGTTTATGGGGTTTAGGGCTTATGGAGCTTATAGGGTTTATAGGGCTTATAGGGTTTATAGGGCTTAGGGCTTAGATGGTTTATGTTCAAGGCTTATAGGGTTTATAGGACTTATAGGGCTTGTAGGGTTTAGGGCTCCTAGAGTTCACGGTTTAGGGTTTATAGGGGTTTTTAGCGTTTAGGCTTTAGGGTTTAGGGTTTAGGGTTTAGGGTTTAGGATTTAGGGTTTAAGGTTTCTAGGGTTTAGGGTTTAGGGGTTCCTTATCATGAGCTCCTTGAAAAAACACTTGAAAAGTGTATTGTTCGGTAAAGTAGGGGGAACCAGAATGCAAACCTGCAAGTCTCCCCATTGGCAACTGAAGTCTCCCTCCCAATGGTCTTGCAGCAGTGATTCCGGGAGAGTCTGCGTGAGGGCCCAGCTGTGCGAGAAGTTCTGCAAGCAGGGTCGGTTTCGAGGCTGCTACACGACCTATACCCAACTTAGTGGATTCCACATGATAGCTCTTGACTTCTGAAATTCTGAAACCGTACTTGGGTATCGGACTTAGTGAAATTTAATGTCTGATCCCGGCTTCTTAGTTGAATTTGGCTTAGTCTTTAAGGGACAAATAATGGAATGTCGTCATTTCTTAGCATTTCGGGTCTAGGACTTAGGGCGCAGGGCCGGGTTTAGGGTGAAAGTAGTTGCCAGGCTTGCGACTTTCCCTTCTAACAAGTACGATGGTTCTGGAAGGCTGTGAAGTGCTGAACAAGGACATAACCGACCCGGTTTTGACTGCCAATCAATGAATGCTCCGCTTAACCCTGTGTGAGGTAGACGTGAATGATTATAACCATCTTTACTTTGGAGTATATTATAACCTCATAGTATAGTCACGTCGAGTCATATGGAGCTATGGTCAATCATTCCGACCGACCCCTGATAAATCGATGTGGTTAATGTAGGAACCTGATTTGTTTGGTTTCCTTGTATGATTCGTACTAGTTTGGGGGTTATAGGCCCAGGATTTCTTACTCAGGTTCCTACATTATCCTAATTATAGCACCCTGAGCCCTCAAAGAAAGTACCCTTATAGTAACTCTTGTAGGACCCCTTTAAAGGGCCCCTAGTCTTATAGACTCTGTTCCTACATTATCTGCTTCTCCACTTTGCTCCCGCAAACTTACTTAAAGGATCATCGGACTTAGTAACTACGGTTATAACTAGGGTAACTATACTTATAACTACTTCTAACCCCAATTAGGGTACTTATAACCTTACTTACTAAGTCCCTTGATCCTCCAAGTACCCACACGCAAGGATCCTGGGAGACTTCGAAGGATTTCTTTTTGGCTTTGGCAGGAGATCCTTCCGAGGGCTGATGATCGCAGCTTGGGTTAGGGTTGGGTTTCGGGTTTAGGGTTTAATTAGGGTTTAGGAACTGGGGGTCAGGGTTGGGTTTTGGGTTTAAGGTTTAGGGTCTAGAGTCTATGGCAGGAGATCTTTCCGAGGAGTGCGCTAGGTTTCTGATGATCGCGGCTTAGGGCCTAGGGCCTAGGGGGGTTCAGGGTCGAGGGTTTACTTACCTTTGTAGGGAATGGAAGAATGGTAGTAATAGTAGTTATAATTGTACCCCATTCCTCCATTCCCTATTAACCAAAGGTAAGTTTAGAGGTCGCAGAAACAGCCCGAGATTCCAGAAAGCTGGCCGACCCGAGGTTGCAAGTTGAGTTGGTACTGTTGGGACTGTAATATTTAGAATAAGGTTTTGGGGGCCCGTTATACTATAACTATAGTAAGGAACTCTCAAAATAGGTAATCATTCAAGGTCCGAATATTAACAGAAACCTAGAGGCTCCAGATACGGTACCATTGTGGGATTAGGTCTCTAAAACCCTGATAAGGATAGTCTTTTGGGGCCTAATTCCATAATGGTACTATGGATGGAGCCTCTGGGAAAGCTAGGGCAGGTGGACATCCTAAAGCTTGAACCCACCGCAGAGTTTACGGGGCTGGAGAGGTTCATATGAAGGTTAAGTTTAGGGTTTGTTTGGAGGTTTGGGGCTTTCTATTTTGCAGCTTAGTTCCGGACAAAACACTAGAAAACCCGATACAACCATGTGGAGCATGCCTCTCAGACCTCCTTATAGAGCCCCTTATGAAACTCCATAGTACCCTATGAACTAAACCTACTCCCCTAAAGCCTAAACCCTAAACTCTAAGCCGACACTCCTGCAGGCTCCCTGTACATCAACCTGAAGCCTGTGAAAACCTGCTACTAACGCATGAATGACTAGAACAGGGTGCTGGAGACTCAGCTAGACAAGGTCTTGGAAAGACCCCAGATGCTCCACATAGTGGGCTCTCAAAACTCAACATAGAATACACGGACTCTGGCACTACAAGGGTGCTGGGGTATGTTGTACTATAAATGTACAGAGTGGGATGGAGCGGTAAGGGTTCCGACCCCCGTGTTATACACAAATCCTGTAAATGTTTGGCTTAAGGTTCCGAGGCACCTTTATAGTATAGCTATAAGGCCCTAAGGAATAATCTTAGTCTTAGTAGACTATAGTAGACCGTATGTACTACCATTATGGAGTTAAGTCCTGAAACCACAATAAGGATGGTCTTTTGGGACCTAAACCCATGGTGGTAGTATGTATGGAGCCTGTGGGTTAGGCTCAGAGTTTAGCGCTCAAACCGCTCGATGGTCCTGCCAATGCGACTGGACTTGGTCCGTGAATTGGAGGAGCGCTGTGGTTAATTCCACCTGATTAGGGTTTATAGGGGGTACTTTGGGGATCTAAAGCGGTACTTTATAGGGATCATCAAGGGATCTATAAGGAAGGGATCTAACAGAGTTAGAGTGCTTTGACGTGGTTCTTGTTAAGGGATCTCTGAGCTACTAGAACAAAAAACCATATTATATATTATTTAGTATAGGTACCTAGATATATTTTAGTAACTTAGATTGGACTCCTTAATGTGAACCCAGTTTAGAGTTTAGGGTTTTTTTGCATCAGAAGGGTCTGGGGCTTAGGGTCTTCAGGATTTAGGGTTTAGGGCTTTTAGGGCTTAGGGTCCTTTGGGCCCTTAGGGTTAAGGCCTTTACGGTGTCGGGTTAACTCGACTTTAGGACTTCTGTAATGGATGCTTTCAGGGTTCCTTTAAGGGTTACCATAAGAGTTTAGGCTTCGACTCGAAACGTTACAACCTGAACCCTCAACCATTTGAGCGCAAGATACAGTGACAGCGCAGTGGTTCGGTAAGGATTCCTGTCGAAAGGCGGCTCGTCTACAATGGTTACCTACATTGCCACACTTCGGTATGGCTCCATACCTGATCCTACCACAGCCTATTTTGTGGAACCCAGAGGATCCATGTATACTGCCACTGTAGAATGGAAGTAAGTCCCAAAAGACCATCCCTGTTATGGCTTTGGGAACCGAACTCCATAATCGGAATTAGTATAGTAGCATCTATCGACCCTCTTGGTAAGGGCCCTACAAGTCCTAGAAAAGGAACTTCATAATCGTCATTAGTACACTAGTATCTATGGACCCTCCTGGTAAGGGCCCTGCGGTGGATGATATAAATCCTGCATTACCTTCATGACCCTAAACTATGGGAATTATGGTATATTCCTTAATATGGGTACTGCAGGATTTATACCATCAACCGTACAGGTCCCTGGAAAAAGGAGGCTTCACAGTCCGAGGAGCAGTGTGGGGGCTGGTCTTGTGTCGGCCCGCCTGGCGCAGTCTGGTAGGGACCCGAAAAAAAAACCTACTGCTGATGGACAAAATCCTGTATGACCCTGAGGACTCTAAACTATGGGAACTATGGTACTGGGAGGAACTGGCAAGCATTTAAAAATCGGACGCTTAACTTTTGTTTTGCCGAAAAAATCCTGTCTACACATTTTCTGTGAACAGCAATAAGCAACAACGTCGAGCAGTAGATTTCAGCCATCCGTCTAAGTACCGGTTTCGCTGGAACGGGATACCTTTTTGTTAACATGTAAGTTTCTGTATACTCATAAACGCAACACTAAAATAGACAAGCCGCAATGTTCTGCAACAAGGTTGCCTGCTAGGGCGGATTAGGTCTGAATAGGAAGTATGTAATACGATGGCCATAGTTGTACCCTAGAACATACCCCCTGGAAGTTGTAACCTCAGGATGCCCAAACTGCCACGCATGAACTCCAACAGGGATGAATCCGAAGTCGACAGCGTCACACCCTAGCAGCCCTGAGCCTGGCAATTGGCGGTTTTGCAACGGGCTCAAGAAGATCGCAGGCTGATGAAGCGATATTGGTTTGCACTTAAATCATTTAGGGTCGGGCTGAGGTCTGATGGCATTTTATTAATTAAACATCCTTAGAATTTGCGCCAAGCAGTTTTTGAGGAGACTCGGGGCTCAAGCGTCCTGGCAGTGATCTGATGGTTTTGGAGCTTAAACCCTTTATTCGTGCCACTGGTGGCAATCTCTTCCGAATCGGAACCAGCCTCAAATTTGCTTTTTCGCCACCCACCCAATTTCGTTTTTCAAAAGAGCTCCCCGGATTTAAACGCTTGGGACAGCACGCAGCCTTCAGGGCCTTCAATTAAAAGTAGTACAGCTCCTTCTCCCTGTGGTTCGTCAAATCTGAGAAAAGCACCGGCGCGGCATTTAACTACGCCCCCACGATTTTCAAAAACGAGAATTGCGAGCGCCCGATTTTTGAAATTTCCACAATACCAGAAAAAACGATTTTCAAAAACAGATAACCGTATTTAAATGCTTGCCAAGATATAGAAACATGAAACAAAACAAAACTGCCGCCGCAGTCTGGCAGGACTTCGCGCGAGGC
Source organism: Symbiodinium sp. CCMP2592 (assembly GCA_905221615.1). NCBI lineage: Eukaryota > Dinophyceae > Suessiales > Symbiodiniaceae > Symbiodinium > Symbiodinium sp. CCMP2592. Next base: position 392,067 of record CAJNDT010005901.1, on the reverse strand, counting down.
AGCGACATGAACAGTACGAGGCTTTGTGCTGACAGATGCCTTGTAGTTGGAACAACCTCGCAGCTAGAAGGTCATGAGACCCCTAAATCTTACACCCGAAACCCTAAGCCATAAACCCTAACCCCGAAAATCGAACAAGCTAGGGTTATCATGTTCCTACTTCGCATCATCGGTTACGCTGGTGGTGGCCACCAGCATTGTCCCAGCAACAAAAAATATCTTTAAACACGTCCAATTGTTGAAATCCGCTGGTGTGGCATGCGAGGGCTTGCACGTAGTGAGCTGCTCACAAGGCAATCGCCCGTCTCTCTGTGTGATTTTGGTTTCGATGACGATGAAAACAAGCATACCTGGGTACTCTCTCGGGCATGATGTGGCACGGAATACATTTTTGTGCCGCCCGCGTAACTCAAATTTCGTGGCAGCCTGTTTTGATTGCGTAGCGAAGCGCTGATTCCACTTTATTGTATCAGGGCTGTGGGGTGGTCCAAGAAAAACTGCAAACATGCATGTCAAGGGTTAAATGCTTGGTAGTTGCTCTGAGGTACATTCCTTATAATGGGTAATGCAGGATTTTGTCCATCAGCAGTATCGCGCCCCCACCCTTCTAATGAAGCCCACTCAGGGTCGGATATTCCTGTAAGTGCGTAGGATTATGTCCTTCCCCACACCTCCACTTACCCAATAGTGGGTTCCTAACCATATGCTATAAACCGCAGTTAACCTACTATTTAGGTAACAGGAGCCCTATAGGGCTTGTTGGGTCCCAAAGTCTTGCGTTCATGAAGCGTTCTTGTTTCCAGAGTTCGGGGCTCTGGATGTTGGCATCGGGCGAACTTTCACCGTAGAAAACTCAAAATAGTTACCCGAACCCTCACAGGCACGCAAACAAATTGCCAAACACCTATAACAAAAAGGCCATTATTAGCCTTTGGAGCCTTAAACAGGAGAGGGTTTAGGGCTGCCAGCTTGTCTTTGGTGTTCTAGGGCTTTACTTTCCCTTCTCGCGTCTCCCCGCCTTCATGCCAAAGTGCTGGACAAACGCCCGCATGTCACGCTGCAGGATCCGGAGCTCGGATGTGTAGCTCCCGAAAAATGCCTCGGGTGTCGGTGGGAATAGGGTTTATGGGGCTTTGTGTCGGGGGCTTGGTGTTGACGGTACTGGCGCTTAATATTTTCACGCACTAACCTTTTCCCATCGGTTCACACAAGGTTCGCAACAGCATGACATCTGAATAGTATTCTATCGAGGGAAGACCTGGAAGTATGGATTCAACGTATGGGGACACGCCAACCTACACCCCCAAAGCCCTACACTGGTAAAGCCCTACAGCCCGTAATAATCAAGAACATCTTAAGCCCTAAGCTCCTTAAACCTGTCGATGCTTTGATGCCGGAGACACCGTAAGGCGGCTCTGGAAGATCTTCGCAGTGTTGTAGGCTTCGCCATATGCCTTTCAAGATCCGATCGTGGGGCTTTCTGCCCACGGTACGGTTAGGGGTTTATGGTTTAGGGCACTTCGGTGCCAATCATGCTCCCGCCTCAGATTGGTGCGAAATTTGAACTCGTGGTTTGCTCTTGGCAGGTTCAGGGGAGCTCCTGGAATGCCTTGTGTATGTATGTGCGGCTTGCGCTGCCGCTGGTGCTCTCTCCCGTTTGCTGCCTATGCTCTGGGCTACGGTTGAGAGGGTTGGGACTGGGTTCTGGGAGCCAGCTGGGAACAGGGTTTCAATCTTCGCATTCGAACAAGAAGCTTCTGCACATGCTTCTCGTTCAAATTGCCGACATGGGACCTCCGTCCCACCTGAAATGAACTAATATGGGGCCTTTATGACTGACAAGGTGTTTCGGGTATATTCCACGCCGGGTAATCATTCCGACGCCTCGACATACACTCTCCCCGAAGGAACAGAACTCCACGCAGGATCAGGGGGGACGAAGTAAGCAGGGGGAAAATCCGTTACTTTGTCTAGGGTTGTACAAGGCTTTCAGGTCCAGCCCAATAAAAGAAAATCACAGCTTCGGGTTTCGAGTTCGTTTAGAAACCCAAACCCTGCCCTAAAACTCCCAAAGGGGTCATGGGCTGTCTGGGGGAAGGGTTCGGGCTTTGGGGGCTGAGGTCTGGGATTTCACTACGAGGGTCCAGGAGCCTTAGGGTGAACCCTAAAACCCAAGAGCCGAAACCTTTTCCGGGCTTCAGGGTGGTAGAGGTTACAGGGACTTGGGGTTTTGGGTTCATGAGCGGGTCTATAAACTCCAAGGGGAGACTTCTCAAAGGTGACAAGGGCATGGAGAAGGTATAATGCAATGTGGATCCCTGAAGAGTTGAATTAATGATACTTCTCCTCGGGCTCTCTTACTATAGTGATACCATAGCCATAGCCCCCAAAACCCTAATGTAGGGGGGGGGCTCCTGATTGTAAGAATTATAGTAGAACATGCTGCCAAACCCTATTCCAATTATATAGGCCCCTACATAATGTTATCTATCCCAAAGCCCCAAAACCTTGCAAAGCCTGGCATTGTAACCCTAAATCCTAAGCCTGCGCAGCCCAACCATGCACAACCCCCCAGAACCCAACATCGCTAACAGCCTGCAGGCACTGTCACTGCCTTGGGTTTACAGTAGGGCTAGGGTTCAAGGTTCGGGTTTTTTCTAGCGGTTTAGGAAACCCTAAACCATATAACCCCAGGGCTCTTAGTCGTCTGAGGCTTTGGCGCTGTGGATGCCCAAAACGACCTGCTCACCGTACGGGTGCGAGAGCATGACCTTGGAAGTCGGTGTTCCTTTAAGGGTTTAGGGTGTAGGTCCTGTTTGAGGGTTCTATAAGGTTAATATAGGTTTAAGGGTGTTTAGGTCTTGGTGTCCATACAGTCCTTGGAGACGAAATGAATCCATAACAGGGTTTCAGGTTCATATACCATATAGGATGCATACTATGAGAGCACAGGGCTCGTACTTTTGAGGGTTACTTGGTCCTTAAGGTTCGGATGGCTACGGCTAGAGATGTGTAACATAGGGGTCGTTTTACTGTCCCCTTACACCATATACCCCCTATGCAAATATTATTCGAGTATGTAACAATATCACTCAAATGCTTAGTCTGGTCTACATAAGAACGTGCCTATATTCTATTGAAACCTCACAGGTCCACTCAAGCGTCTGTATTCATGAGGGTTTAGAGTTGTCGGCTTTGGTTGCTTTGATGCACGGTGGAGACAGCCCCCCCCCCGTCCCACGAAGGACAACGTTCAACACGTGTAGGCCAGCAGTACCCTAAGGGTGCGCAAATTCATGTAGTATATACTTTGGCCCCGAGGTATCTCTATAGGGTTTACATTAAGGCCAAAGTAGAAATCATATGAGCACAGGGGCCCTTGGTGGTGCAGTTTGACATCAGAGGCGCCGCAGTATCATGGGCTTGCCATTTCAACGAATTCCCAAGGCACAATACTAGTAACCGATGACGGACCAAGCCCAAACCCCCATCCGCCACCGTCCTGGATTGCGGGTATGTAGAGGAAAGGAAGGAGAGCTCGGGGGCCCTGAAAACTCTAAACCCTAAAGCCTTACGTAACCCCAAACCCTTCCACCCCATACTCTGAAAATCAAAAACTCTAAAACCCTAAAGCCTAAACCCCTAAACTCCTAACCCTGAAACCCTAAACCAAAAACACCCCCGGCCTCTGCGAAGGGCTGCGATTTGAGGGCGACCTCTAGGGGAGCATCTTCGATGGGCAAGTGCGCTCAGCGGCCAGGGTTTATGGCTGTACCTCACACTGAAGAACCCTATGGTGGTCTTTTGGTATAACCCTATGGTAGTCTGTTGGTATAACCCTATGGTGGCCTTTTGGTATAACCCCATGGTAGTCTGTTGGTATAACCCTATGGTGGCATTTTGGTATAACCCCATGGCAGTCTTTTGGTATAACCCTATGGTGGTCTGGTGGTGGAACCCTATGGTGGTCTGTTGATTTAACCCTATGGTGGTCTTTTGGTATAACCCCATGGTAGTCTTTTGGTATAACCCTTAAGGAACCGCAAACATCGCCTGCTTTCAGGACCGGGGCTTGTCTGTTCATCGAGAACTTGTGTTAAGTGCTCTGTGTAAGTGCAACCGCGAGCGTGGTTCAGTCATGCAATATATGGCGTCCTTGCAAGGGTGCAGGGTTTAGGGTCTGGGGCCTACGTAGGGTTTGGGGGGTTTGACAATGGTGGTTACGGATTTCGGTGTCGGGTTCTTGGGTTGATGGTATAGGATTCAGGGTTTATAGGCCCTGAAGGGTCCATGTGCCCATGACTATCTAGGAATGCCTCTGAAGCCTAAATTTACACCGTTCTTGGCAGGTACATTGACACTTAGGGAGACTTGACCTCAAGAACCACTGTACCCGGTAGTAAAGGAATCTTCTCCAAAATTGCGGGGTTTAAAGCTGAGGACATATCGGACCCTGAAACCCTGAACCCCTAAACATCTAAGCCCAAGACCATGAACTCCAAACCAAGAGCCCGATAATTCATAAAGCTCAATCCCTACCCCGACGCCATCATCGCGTCGTAACCGAACCCTCAGAGAACCAAGCCTATACTACCGCCCAAAAATGCACAAAGCGGTGCCGTGCCTCAAATAATTCCATGTCCGGATCAAAGTAAGCTTCGAAGTGGGCACAAAGTTCGCGCTGAACAAACGAAAAATCTTCTTGCCTTGGTCGGTCTTTGGTTTATGGTCCAGGGCTTAGGGTTTAGGGCCTAGGGTTCAGGCAAGGGGCTGGAGCAAGGTCGCAAGCCCCAGCAACCCTCCCTGTTTAAGGGAGCCATCTTTGTTCTTTGTTTGTTTAAGTGGTTGCAGCTTCGGCTCTGATGATTTGGGGGGGTGAAATATGAGGGGGCCTTAGTAATTCAGATTGAATTGGGGTTTTAGTGTATTTTACAATGAGCAAGAGGCCAAGACATTTCAAGGAATAATGTTGGTAATCACTCAGGCTTCTAGATTAGGGCCGTCTGGCCTGCGTTACAGTGCCGCACACTTCTGCAGAACAAAACACGGAATCACAAGCCCAAAGGACCCTCACAGGGTAGCCTCATGTAGGCGGGTAACTTCAACCCACTCAATTCCCAATCCCGCCATTACAAGTCCCTTTTGGAAGGATCCCTAGTAAAGCCTGAGAAAACGTACGCAGGACCTACGGTTCAAGTTGGAGCATACCATGGCTCCCCTCCGTGGCAACTCTCATGGGTCATTCTTCCGGAAGAGGAGGTTGTCGGGGTCTGCGTTTCTTGCATACCACCATTTCGAACGGTTTTGCAGCTTTGCCTGGTTTCAAGTATTGAAAATCAGATCCTAGTTCCATTACTACCTGTTCAGACTTCCACATCTTTTCCCAAATAAGGGACTCTGGAATCCGCAACCCTCACCCCCAAACCCGGAAGTTTGGGAGTCTTCCCCTGAACCGTAAACCTTGAACCCTAAACCCTAAACCTTAAACCCCAAACCCTAAACCCTAAACCTTAAACCCTAAACCTTAAACCCTAAACCGTTCCATTTGGCAGCTCAGTGACAGTCTCTTCGCCTCCTGGCAGGCCCGAAAAAGATTAGTCTAGGAACCCTAGGTTCGTTTGATAAAAGGGGCATCAGAAGGGTTCCTTTAAAGGGCGCAATAAGGGTACTGTAAGGGTATCGGGGTTTAGTAAAGTATTTTGAAGGGTTCCTTTACAGGGCGCAATTATGGTACTATACATAAGGGTATACAGGGTTTCAGGGTGTTGAGTCTAGGATCGTGAGCCCACTAAGGGAAAATCTAAAATGGCCCGCAATGGCCCACCAAAGACTGATCGCAAACACATGAGCCTGCCCAGAAAGCTCAAGAGTTCGGGTCTGACGAAGGGATAAATGGGTCTAGGGATGAGGGATGAGGGCCTGATGAGGGGTCCAGGGTTTGGTTCAGGGTTGTTGGCTCATGATGCCCCGAGGAGGACGATCACAAAGCGGCCCGAGGAAGACGATCGCAAAGCGGCGGCTGCCATTGAACACTGCTGGTGTTGCCACTGGTAACGGAGCTGCTAGGAGCGACGCTGTTGTGCTTGCTGTTGTTGCTGTTGCTGTTTTTTGGGGTATTGTTGCTGTTAGTGTTGTGCTTGCTGTTCTTGCTGTTCTTGCTGTTCTTGTTGTTGTAGTTGTTGTAGTTGTAGTAGTAGTTGTTGTTGTTGCTGCTGTTGTTAGTGCTGCTGTTGTTGTTGTTGTTGCTGCTTTGGCTGTACCTGCTGTTGTTGTTGTTGTTGCTGCTGCTGTTGTTGTCGTTGCTCTTGTTGCTGTTGTCTGTTGCTAGTGCTGGTGCTGTAGCTGTAGCTGTTGGCATTGGTGCTTTTGGTGTTGTTCGTGTAGTCTAGACCCAAGAGTAACCTGGGAATAAAAAGGGTGCCCTTTTTAGTTTAAAGGGGCTTATAAGGGAACCTGAACCCTACAAAAAGGGAATAAGGGCCTACTCCAGGTCCTAGTAGTTGTTGTTCATGGTTTTGTTGCTCTGCATATGACTCATGTTATTCTTGTAGCTTCTGTTGCTGTTGCTGTCACAGTCGCTGTTGCTGTTTCGGTTGTTTTTGTTGTTGGTGCTGCTGCTGGTGCTGCTATTGCTGGTGCTGGTGTTGGTGATATTGTCATTCTTGCTATTCGTGTTACTAGTGGTGTTTGTGTCATTGTCGTCGTTGTTGCTGTTGTTGTTGCTGTTTCTGTTGCTGCTCATGCTCCTGGCCTGTTGCTGTTGTTGTTGCTGTTGCTGTTGCTGTCGTTGTTGTTGCTGTTGTTGTTGCTGTTTCTGCTGCTGTTGTTGGTGTTGTTGCCGTTGTTGCCGGCGGTGTCGGTGGTGGTTAACATTGCTTGCCAGTCGCTGGCTGGCTGTTGCTGGCGTTGATGCCACCGACGATCATTGCACGTCCTTGCGTTCATCCGGGTGCTGCTGACCGTGTGCATGGAGCTGCTGATATTCATGAGAGGCGACCTCACCGAAAACGATGAAGGAGTGGGAAACGTAATGACTTAAACGACTACAAGACTGGTGGCGATGATGGTGGCGATGATTGCATCAGAATTCAATAAAACTCAGAACCAGAACATGTAAACCCTGGAATCTGGAACGCAACCCAAAAATCCAGCCGAGCCCAACCCCGATCCTGAACTCCAAACCCCAGAAGCCCAGACCCGAGACCTCATAAGCTCAAACCTGAAAGCCTCACCATTTTTCAACCCGCCTCCCGTCATGGGGAGCTTCCCTCCGAAAATAGGGGACCCTAATATAGTACCCTAAACAGTAGGTTCCTTATTATACGGAACCCCAAACGAGGTACCCCTAATTTTCGGAAGCTCCCAAATCGCAAATCCCAGACCTCAAATCCCGAATCCCAGGCGCGAAGAAGAAGGGTTAATAGTTAATGGGTTAAGGTTTAGGGTTCAGGGCCCTAAACCCTACACCCTTAAACCCTGAACTCTAAGCCCCTAAACCCCTAACCCCTAAACCCTAAAACCCTAAACCCCAAAACCCTAAACCCAAAACCCTAAAACCCCAAAACCCTAAAACCCTAAACCCCTAAACCCTACAACCCTAAACCCTAAATCCCTAAAACCCTAAACCCCTGAACCATAAAACCCTAAACCATAAAACCCTAAACCATAAAACCCTAAACCCTTTAAAGGAGCCCTTAAAGGAAACCCTATAGATCCTTTAGATCCATTTAAAGGAACCCCAAACCCGAATCAGCGCCCCTTTCAGCAGCTCCTGCATGCAGGTCTCCCACTTCAGGCCCTTATGGTCTCGGAGGCCTCGAACCTGTTCAGGGTTTAGGGTTCAGGGTTTAGGGCTCAGGGTTTAGGGTTGAGGACTTTGGGTCTACCTTGACCCTGAATAGCCTACTTTTCTAGGGTTCCTTGTTATGATTTCAAAAAAAAAGTCCTTAAAAAGGTAGGTTATCCCGGGTTAAGGTAGGGTTTAGGGTCTATGGTCCAGGGTATAGGGTCCAGGTTTTAGGGATTGAGGATTGGTTTCCGGGGCCCCTTTTGCCTCACGAGCCCGCCACGGGTTCAGGGTGCAGTGCAGGCCTTGGGTGTTTGGGGGAGTTCGACTCATCCGGACATGCGCGACTACGTTCAACCCAAAGTCCTTAAGTATAACTGTAAATACCCATAGGCTCCATGGTAGTTCCTTTTTGGGGTTCATATTTAGAATCTTATAAGGCTCCCGAAAAGGAACTACTATGGAGCCTGTCGGTATACTGTAAATACCTAGAGGCTAGGGATGGAGCATTAGCATCTAGGAGTTGAGGGAAGTGGCTATGGCTGTCAGGTGGTATGCGGGTTATCAAGATTCGGAATTCGGATTCGCAGATTTATGCTGTGAGCTCTTTCAAAATCAAACGCTTGAGGGTTTCCGGGGTTATTACTTCTATATCAAGGATCTCTTTTGTTGTCTACGGACTTTCCTACGGAATACATAACACAGGAACCCAGGCCGGTTTTACAAGGTCTAAGGGTTACATAAGGGTAGAAGATCCAATGGTAATGTCTTGGTTGAGACCAGCTCGGGAAACAACTGTGTCTCATGTTCAGCAATCCTGCAGCACCCTCTTCAAGTTCTTCAGGTTTAGGGCGCAGGGCTTAGGCTGCACCGTAGCCGAAGGACCCAGTAATTTATATTATGTACATATACGTTGCCCTTAAGAAGCATGCGGCTCTATATCTTATACTCTGAATCCGATACGGGAGATGAACCATACTGAAGCCGTTAATGAGGTCTCATTTGGCCCGCAAGGGTTTTCCCGATCGACTCCAAGATCAGGAACACCAAACTGGCCACTCTTCCGACTGATCACAGGCGAAGCGCATCGTCTTGAAACTCCTGCAGCGTCCTGCATGCAGCCATGGGCTAAGGATTTAGAGGGCTTGGGGCGACGATGTGTGACGGTTCAGGCTCAGAAACCGAAAACACTCACTGTGGGTTTGGGGTTGTGGAAAGCCCTTAGCGCCCAAATCTTGAACTCGGAACCCAAACCCTCAGCGGCACCAAAAGCACATCCTGGTTGGATCTCGGAAGGTCTCCCCATAAGAAACCTTGAAAGATTGAAACTATACACTCACCAAGTTCCTGACGAGCTCTATATATACTCACCGGGATCTCTAACATTTCTCGTTGGATCTTGGAGCCCTAAACACTCAACCCTGAACCCTAAACTGTAAACCCTTAAACCCTAAACACCAGGCCCTTCTGGAAAAGTAAGGAACCTTTGCAGGAGCCTGCAAAGCCTTAAAGCAACCTCGTCGATCTTGGAGGACTTTAGTCTAGGTTCCTGACTAGCCCCTTCATCAGAAGGGTACCCGTTTTAATAACGGAGCCCTAGAGTAAGAAGTGCAAAAGGGTACTACCCAGGAGCCTAGTACTTCACATCTGCATTGCCTAAACCCTTAAACCCCTGTGCAGACCAACATAACTTGCCTCATATCCCCAATGCAAGCCTCAAACTCCAACTGCTACCCCTTTAACCCTAAGCCCTGAAAACCCATAGAGTTTATGGAACCCTCAAAGACCATATAAAACCCTATGGCAAGCCCTGCAAAACCAGAATACACAAAGCTCAAGGGATCGTAAAAGGAACCCCGAACCCTAACCCATGGAATCCCCAAAACCGTCCTCGTTGGATCTTGCTGGAGCATCTGTTGGATCGCAAAGTGTAGCATGTTGTAATTCGTTATCGGCCCGACTCCTCCGGCATCGGCCGCGTCTGAAGGTCGAATATAAAAGCCTTCATAAGTAGAATAAGGGCGTGGGGCACAATAGCTGGAGTCGTGCTATGGGGTAGATTAGAGTACGTGTTATGACAATCGGAGCCGGCTGGCTAAGATTAATATGCTTCTCCCTTATGAAGGCTTGTAGGTGGTGACAAGAAGCTCTGTGGGATTTCAGTTAGTGTAGGGTGCCGGGGTTTGTAGAGGGTGAGCAAGTTTCTGCGGGCGATGGCCTCACAGAAGATGCCTTGAACCACAAAAATTCAATAGGGTTGAGGTTCTCGGATTATAGGTTTTTGGAGTTTGTTCCGGATTTCAGGGTCTTTAGGAATTGGGGCGTTGAAGCTTAAGCTCTCGGGGTGCGATGTAGGCTCTTTAGGGTCCATGGTTGGGATAGCATGAAAAATTCTACTGTGTATTCATTGTTGGGTTTCAATACCCATAAAACTGTGAAGCCCACCCAACTATGACATTGAGCTGCCTGAGCTGCATGCGACTGCAATACATTGGCTGTTTTTCGCATATCTGACTTCGTGCCTGCCAACCTGATGCCAAGAGCTCATGTGAGCAGAATTGGAACCAAGGTGGGAAGCTCTCGCACTGAAGGCTGCTCTGTCAAGCTTATGTCACATGATAGCTCCCGCTGCACGGGGCCAGAAACGCCGAAGACCCAAAGGCAGACCCTAAAACCCCCTAAACCCTAAACCCCTAAACCCTAAACACCTAAACCCCTAAACCCCCTAAACCCCCCAAACCCCTAAACCCGAAAGCCCCTCCTAAGGTCACGCTTGAAGTCCTGTGTTGCACTTGGTGTTCCGGAGGGCCGCAAGGGAACTAATGTCAACTCCTTTGAGTTGTCTGGCCGCCTTGATACAGGGTTTAGGGTTTAGGGGGTTTAGAGGGTTTAGAGGGTTTAAGGGCTTTAGGGGGTTTAGGGGTTTAGGGGGTTTGGGGGGTTTAGGGGTTTAGGGTTTAGGCTTTAGGGGGTTTAGGGTTTAGGGGTTTAGGGGTTTAGGGGTTTAGGGGTTAGGGGTTTAGGGGTTTAGGGGTTTAGGGGGTTAGCGGTTTAGGGTTGAGGCCCGAGTTGTCTGGCCGCGTTGATACAGGGCTTCTTGGACTTCTCAATGTGATGGCGGATGATACTGTTGATGGACAAAACATGCAGGATTTTGTCCATCAGCAGTAGTGGTGGTGGTGGTCACAGGTTCGATGACGAAGAAGATTGACGATACTGCTTCTGATGCACCCGGTGGCAGAGAGCACAAATAGGAGGTCTAGGGATTGATTGCTGAGAGCTTGGGCCACAAGACATTTCAATGTGTTTTTTGCGGTTCATTAAAGGGTATTGGGATCTCTGAGTTCATTCTGCGCTGTATGCTGCTCTGCCCCGTAGTCCTTGAGTTCTCGACATTCTCGATCCCTAAACCGGGCTGTCACAATCTTCCCAGCTTCCGATCACTTGAAATCCGGGAAATGGGGCAGTGGGCATGAAAGGCAGCCAGGAGACAGAATTTGAGGCACTCCCATAACACAAGAAACTTAGTGAAGTTATATATTATATATACTACAGCCCGGGGTAGGCTACAACTTCCAGAAGACGACAACAATGAAAGCATTATGCCCCTTAAGTTAAGTGTGTCTGGAGTGGCCCCTGGAATACATGCCTCCACCTCCGGACGACCCAACTTCTGAAAACTTCTGGGATGCACTGTTGACTTAGATCGTAGGGTTTGCAAGACGGACGGTTCATGTCAACTTTATAGGTCGCTTTGCGGATACTGAGCAGACTGACAAAGTCGCAGCAGCCTCCATGTAAAGCCGGAAACCCGGACTTCGAACCCCGGCAAGATTTGATCCCGAAGCCCCGTATCTAAAAACTCTAAGACTCAACCCAAAAAGCCCCAAACCCTAAGCTCTCACCTTCAACCTGAACCGTGAACCCACAAGTTCTGATCTAACCATCAACCCTGGACCCTGAACCCCAAATCATAGTAACCCCTAAACTCCAATCTAACCCTCATCCCTAAACCCTAAACCCCTAAACCCTATAGATCCCTTTAAGGAACCCGCCTATAATATAGATCTCTTTAAGGCCACCCTAAACAGCCGGGGCACATCTGGATGTGTCTCGTGATTGATGTAGTTGTAAAGTACAGTAACGACTGCAATAATGTGCCTCCGAGGCTTGTCACTTTGAGCCACGGTGAAGAGCTGAGGGAGGGATTTAGGGGGTTCAGGGTGCTTGCGGCAGAGTAAGTAGAATTGTGAGAATACGCACATTTGGTAACACAGATGCCTAGAATGTGCCATCTTCAATCAGAGGGTCCACATACCTACATATAAGAGGTACTTTGACCCGACCATGCTGCTTCGATCTTTGAGAGCCGCAGTAGATACTATTTGGTTTAAATCGATGCTGCGGAATTTCATTGCATGAAGCCTGTCAAGAATTGGACCTGGAGGCTACAAGACCTATGAGCCCCGACAAGTAGCTACACATCTTCAGAACCATGTTTGGCACTGCCCCACTGTTTAACTCCTGCTGCATGTTCTCACCGAACACCAAAGAAAGCTTCGCAGTCCATTTCAACAATCTGCCGACGACTCAGGGTTCGGAGGGCATAGGCCTTGAGGCAATTCCGCAGTCACCCCCCAATTCGTTGCATCGTGACCTTCAACCCAAACCATGGTGTACCTGGACCTGGCAGGCACATTCCAGCAAGCGCCTAGGGACATACATCGTCATACATATAGATCTCTTTTTCAGTCGTAGCATCCCTCGCGCCCAAATTGACTATGCCTCTAAACCCGATCCCCCAACCCCAAACTTTTAGTCCCAAATTTTACACTGGTTCTGGACAAGGAGCTTCAGCGTCTCAGACGCGCCTTGGAGAGCAACGAGGGTTGTTCAAGCTGTCAGACCATAAGAAGGAACCCTGCTTTTGGAGGGTTTTTGAAGGGTTCCGGTAACTTTAAAGTTTAGAGAGTGTGCGAAAGACAGGGGTTTATCGTGCTTGGGGCTGTTGGTATCAGGGCACGGGCTGCTTTTAAGTTAAGGTACTGCAAAGGTTGGCAACAAAGCTTCTTAGGCTTGGAAGTTTTCTCGGAGTTTCAAGAAGCTTGAATATTTGGATTTAGGGTTTAGGAGCTTGGGGTGTAGCCATACCCGAAACTGAAACCGGAGTTCCGGTACATGGACACCCTTGCTACTGGGAGACGGATTCGGCATGGTTCAAGATCTGAGCGATCAAAATCCGAAAATTCAGAGCACATAGATAAGCACGAGTGACGTTGAAAAGGAACATTTATTTGTCTATGCTGGTGTTATCCTGTTTCTGTTCGTCTCCCTTTTTTGGCTGTAGAATCCCCCATCCCAAAGCCAAAAGGAGAGTAGCAGATGCACAGCCTTACAACCTTGGCTGTCGTGGTAAACCGTTACACTCTTGGAACCAGAAGCCCTAAACTCCGAAAACCCCTTCCTTGTGCTCGTAGGTTCGGGTTCCTTATGACCCAAGGCCAAAGCAGAACTGTACTTACGATTCAATTTTTGACCTAACCCTTGAAACCCTAGACACCTCGTGCTTGCGCGCCCTCAAAACCAAAATAGCAACAGTGTCTGGAATACTACCTTGCAGTTGTGTATATTAAAAACGTTCCTAAGGACACTAAACCCTATACCTACAGCCTATACACTTCACCCTAAGCCCTAATCTAAAACCTAAGAGCCCTAAACCCTGAACCCTAGGGGGCCTAAAGCCTAAGCCCAAACCCTAGGGATCAAAATAGCCCAAAAGCCTTAAATAGTATGGTCTTTGGGCCCAAAAGCCTTATTATATGAGTCCTTGGATCCCCAGGGAAAGAGCCCCGAGCCCCCTGTAGCCGAGCTGCGAAGTCGGTTCAACGTAGTTGACAGATCCCGGAGCTTCCGAAACGCCTGGTCCAAGGTCCAGGGTTGTGCAGGTAGGGGTTTAGGGGGTAATTAAGGGGCTTAATGCTTTAGGGTTCAGAATTTGGGTCTGGGAGTCTTCCACATTTTTCCAATTTTCGTTGGAATTCTGTTGAATGACGGGGTTTCTCAGATAGCGGGCTCCGCACATCACGGATCCGACTGTAATTTCGTCTATACCAGGGCTGTTATATGCCAAATGCAGAATCTCCCACGCAATTCGACATGATTTAGACCCTGATAAGTAAGGCCCTTCTGCCGTTAAAGGGTTTTTAGCAGGAGTCCCGACAGTACAGGGCCCTTAAATCAACAAACCCTAAGCCCCGCATAAACCCTAAACCGCCTGAATCGTTTAGTGCCCTTCACCTGACAGCCTGCGCCAACGGAACCCACGGGGACCTTCGAGAGATCTGCCAGTCTTGCAAAATACCAAACCCTAAACCCTAAAACCCTAAAACCCTAAACCCTAAATCCCTAAAACCCTAGAACCCAAGAACCCTGAAACCCTAAAACCCTAAACCCTAGAACCCTAGAACCCTAAACCTTAGGAAACTGGATCCCTCGGGATCTCGATGACGGAACTCCAACATGGCCCAAGAAGAAGAAAGCCTAAACCTCAAAGGGGAAAAGGAGGGACCCTTAATGGGGACCCCTACCCTATAATGGGCTATGTAATGGGTATATAATAAGGGTATATACCTAGGGGTCCTTATTAAGGGTCCCTCCTTTTGCCCTTGGAAAACCCTGAACCCCTAAACCCTAAACCCTACCAACTCTAGTCAGCGGTTTAGGGTCTAGGGCCGAGGGTCTCTAGGCTTTTGGGTTCGTGTAAAACGTTTTTTGGGGCTACTGTTGATGATATAAATCCTGCATTACCTTAAGGACCCTAAACTATGGGAATTATGGTATATTCCTTACTATGGGTCATGCAGGATTTATATCATCAACCGTAGGGTTTGGGGCATGGGGTTTAGGGTTCAGGATAAAGGGTGCAAGGGTTAGACGTGGTGACGTGACTTGACGGACCAAGCACAAGTTCTCCCGAATCTCCCTACATCGCGTGCCCTGAACCTCTGAAGCTCGGCAAGGCTTAGTGCAAACCATCCCCCAACCCGATAAATTTTTGCAGTTGCAGCCTACATTCCCTGATGCCGATGAGCAGCGAAACCCTCAACCCCTGGACAGGGCTACGGGCTGTAGGGCGGGCTGCTGTGCTCACACGTGAACAAAAGCTGCTTCGAATTTGACTAGATCTGCTTTCGGGTTTCGTCTCAGATCAGCCGGTTTCGAGTGGTAGCCTGAAGACCCAGCAACTCCCATGTCCCGAAGTGACGCTGAGGCTTCAAACTTACGAATTCTGCGAAGGTTCTGGGGTCTGGGTCAAGGGTCGGCACGTTAGTGCTACTCTGAGTGCACGGCTTCTGTCTTCCGCTCTTCGAGGCCATTCATCATGCAGAAGATCCTGCGTTGAAGAAGCTTTCGAGCTATCTGAAACAAGCAGAACCTGATTTTCGGTGGGATCCCACAAAGTTCTATATCGGGGGGGCATGTAGTGGGACCCTTTACAAAGGTGTGTTAAAGTCCAAGAGCGAACAAGGTCAACTGAGACTGTCAAAACTAAAGGACACACGACGTAGACCCAGGTGGAGCCTACCGCCAAGTGACCATCCAACTCAAGCATCAAGATCGCTAGTAGCGAGTTTAACGTTGAGGGCTTGTAGATGGTTCCCTAAACAATGACCCGCGTAAGGACTAAGGTCTACAGGAGTCAGAAACTTTAGAAAACGTATAGGTCTGTTAAAAGCCCTGGACAGCCATTGGATGTCTGGTAGGTAGCGGTACCCACGGCTGAGCTTCAATGCCTCCAACACAGTCTCAATCTAAACGAGGTTGATGTTGAAACTACAGGGTGTGATTAGCGGGTAGCTGCGTAACACGCCTTCGCTGAGTGCAACTAGTACCACTGCTACACCGTCTGAGGTTGATGTTTAGGGTTTAGGGTTTACTTGGTATTTGCTTTAGGGCTCAGGGCGAAGAACTCCTTCGCAGCTTTGCAGCTCTGCGATCGTTCAACTTCCTAAACTCAAAGCTCGAGCCCTGAGAAACAGATAGACCGAGGTAAGCAGCCGGCGTTTCTAGAAGGATTGATCCTCTAAACCCCAATAAACCCCAATAAACCCGAAAACCTCTATAAATTCTAAACCCTCCACTCTCAAGCCCAACACCTCAAAACCTGAAGCACACGACCTTAACATCAAATCACCCTGATTACCGGACCCACCCCCCGTTCGTGTATGAGGCGCTGGATATAGACGAGCCTGAATCATTGGTAATGGAAATCGTCCGGGTTCAGTACCAGAAACCGCCTCCGAGTGAAACCTACGGTTGATGATATAAATCCTGCATGACCCATAATAAGGAATATACCATAATTACCATATATTCCTTATTATGGGTAATGCAGGATTTATATCATCAACCGTAGTATCCGAGATCTGACAACCCAGCCCCGAAACTCCTTATAGAACACCCTCGAAACATCCTCAAAGGGTTCATCAGAAGATGAGCCCTAAGCTACGAGAAAGTCTTCCGACCGAGCCGCCGGATTCTTGGCAATAAGCGCGGGATCTGGGATTCGAAGATATTTAGAAACTCCATATAGCGCTTGGGCGTTTGGGGTCAGCGGTTTGGGGGTTTAGGGTTGAGGGCTTCGGGTGTTATAGGGATTAAGGGTTAAGGGCTTTTAAGGGTGTGGGGCTTCTCGGGTTTAGGGGCTTGCGCTTGGGGGCAATGGGGTTTAGTAATCCTTCAGCTTCGAATTTTCTGGCCCAGGGTTACAGATCATTTTCGCGAAGTCTTACACTAAGGTCCTAATGGTATGAGCGTTCCTTCTAGGGTCTACTATAAAGGTTCCTTATAAGGGTTCTATAGGGGTTCTGGGTGTTTGGGGTCCATGTACCCAAACAGTATGCACAAGGGCCTTAAAGTACTCCCTATATAGGTACATTGGGGCCAAAGAAAAACCAAAACCCTTTGCAAGAAACCTTTATAGTAGACCCTAAAAGGAACCCTGATACTATTGAGACCTTCGGGTATGACTTCACTATTTGGGCACATGGGCCCTTAGGGTTAACTTTTTTTTACCAACTCGACTCCGAAGTTCGCCACTTCCGGGATATTGGAGCCCCTGGCATCGAGAAAACGTACCCAGAGATCCCAATACCCCTTAATTAAGGAATACCTAGGGTTCCTCAAAGGGATTTATTAAGGGATGTAAAGGTTTCCTTTAAGGGATCTTTAGGGTTAAGGGCAGTTAAGGGTTTAGGGGACTCCAATACCCCTTAATTAAGGAATAAACATTGAAGTGTTTGGGGCTTAATATTATGGTTTAAGGTATATTCCTTAATTAAAGGGTATTGGGATCTCTGGGTAACAAACGCAGACTCAGGGTATCCGGGATTGGAGTGAACCGTGAGCCCCTTAGCCTTAGCCCCCACTTCAACACCTTTAGTCTCCCTTGTTCAACAACCTCGCCCCAAAAAGTTCAAACTTTCCTAAGATAGAGCTAATATGTAAGGCCAACAAGTTTAAAGTTCCCCGGTTCACTATCCAAGTAGCTTGCCTATTTCACTTCCCCTTCCGCAGCGCCCGCGAAATCCCTTCAATTACAGCATCCACGTTAACTCATGATGAGAACCCCATGCAACGTAAGCCAAAAGGGATTAATTAAGTACCCAATCATCATATACGAGTCATTTACTCTCCCAAAAACTCACCAATACCTAATCAAGCCCATAAAACCACATAAAGCCACATTACTAGAACCGTCATCGAACCCCTGTAAGACACCTTTAAACGCAGAAGCCCTAAACCCTAAATCGCTTGAATCCTAAATAAGCCCGCTGGACTCTGAGGGAAGGTGCTTTCAGGAATTTGGGTCTCCGGGATTTTAACAGCGGCTTTCCATGAGGGTCCAAGTAGCCAAATAGGATGGTTTTAGGTCCCAAATGTCATTCGTATACTATAAGATACTTTAAAATACTAGGTAGTCTTAAGCGCTTTAGTCTCAAGGCTGTGACGGTTTGGGGCTTTTGAAATCAGAGAATGCAGTTGAGGCGCCAGTGCAAACAGCATCATTTGACGGTCAATTTCCCGCAGGCCGGCGATGTTGGCAGTTGGATTCCGGACATAATCCTTGCGTCATAGGGTTTAGGATTTAGGGCTTTTAGGCTTTTAGGGTTTAGGGTTTGTGGGCTTTTAGGGTGTTTTTTTTAGGGTTTAGGGTTTAGGGGCTTGCATCATGGCTCGGAGCTGGATGTGATTTGAAGCTTGAACAGTACTTAGCCTTCAGGGTTCACTCTAAAAGCCGCTGCAAGGTCTGAGATGCAAAGTTCTCAAGCAGAGGGGCCCGGTGCTTTCCCTTTAGCACCGGGCCCCTACATGTCTAGCCGTCAGCCTCCACACCAACCACACTCCCAAATTCAAGGCTTGCATCCAAAGGGTGATAGGTAACATGGGCTCCTGTAGTCGGAATAATAACTACTATGGCTTTGGGAAGTCTCTCCCATGATCTCCCATGTAAGTACTTAGGACCGCCTGCGGCATCAAAACATCCCGCCCCACGCAACCCTAGAACCGTCGGCAGATCGCCCCATACCACTGCTAGTGGTAGCAGTAGCAGTAGTCGTAGTAGCCATGCGCGCCTCCTGGCGCCTGGTCTTTTCCTCGGGGAGGTTTTGGGTTGGTGGGGGGGGTGGGTGGGGGGCGGGGTTAATAACGACATGGTCGACCGCAATGGTCTTCTTGTTGCCAAAAACACTGGCAGTACCGGTACTTTGGAGCGTTTTTCGGGGGCTTTTGTTCGACTGGGAGGGGAGGGCATGGTGGGGGTGTCAATCACGACATGCTTCACCGCAATTTTTGCCGGTTTCGCAGTCCCCACGGTGTGGCTCGATTTTTGTGTGTTTTCGAAGGATTTTACTTCCACTGGTGCGGGGGGGTCGTGAGGGGGGGGCCCGCACAGTGGCTCGATTTTCGCGTGTTGGCAGTAGCAGTAGCAGTGGCAGTGGCAGTAGCAGTAGCACTAGCTAGCAGTACCAGCAACAGTGGCACTAATAGTGCAGCAGCGGCAGTAGCAGTCGCACTGGCAGTAGCAGTACCAGTACCAGTACCAGCGGCACTAATAGTAGCACTACTACAGTACTACTAGGTACCAGGACCAGTCCTACTAGGAGTCCTACTAGCAGTACCACTACCAGAAGCCGTAGCACTAGCACTAGCACAAGCGGCTTGAGGCCCTTTCTGCAGCAGTGTAGTAGGCCTAGTAGTACTAGAACTAGTGGCCGTAGTCCTCAGTCCTACTAGTGGCTTCCAATAACATGCACATCATTGTCATTCTCAGCATCTTCATCATCATCATCATCATCAGTAGCATCACTAGCATCATCGTTTTTGAAAACGTAACTGAACTGCAATTTCCACAAAACCTTGTAAAACAAACGGTACTTTTGACCCTCTAACACCTGCAAACTACCAGGCGCCAGGAGGCACGCAAGCCTAGTAGCCGTAGTAGTAGCAGTAGTAGTAGTAGTAGTAGTAGTAGTAGTAGTAGTAGTAGTAGTAGTAGTAGTGGTAGTAGTGGTAGTAGTGGTAGTAATAGTCGTCGTCGTAGTCGGTGTAGTCGGAGTCGTAGTGGTCGTAGTAGTAGCAGTAGCTGTAGCTAGTCGTCGCAGTCGTAGCAGCAGTAAGTAGTAGTCGTCCTGCTCCTGTTCATAGTAGTATGACTACGACGGCGACGACTACTACTATCACAACAACAACCTTTGCCTACCACGACTGTTGCTGCTGTTGCTGCTGCCATTAAACCAGAACTACCACTACGGGTTCGCACACCAGTCGCGAGAGCAGGAGGGCGCATCTGGTCATGCCTCGTGTCGCATTGCCCACTTGCCTGCAGCATTCCTGGACCGCAGGTTGCAGTCGTTCCTGTAATCCCAGACCCCCACATACCTTGATACGAGCACCTTTCTGCTGCACGTGCAGCAGAAAGGTGCGCAAATTTGGTCGAACATGCTTTTCCGGCGGGGAACGCAACTCGGCTTAGCGTTTGGGGTAGGCTTGGAGTCCCAAAATCCATACACCCATAAACCTAAACCCTAAACCTATAAGCCCTAAACCCTAAAACCCTGCAACTTCAAACCCTAAGGCCCTAAGGCAGCCGGAAGTGAAGGCTCTCCGAGGTGAATCCCAAAAAGGCATCGGAACAAAAAGACTACGCGGTTTAGGGGTTAGGGTTTTGGGGTTTTGGGTTACGTACCAAACCCTAAACTCCTAGACCCTATCAACACTAAACGCAAAGGCCAAGCCGCATGCAAGGCTTGGATCTGCTTTTGGGTGTCCTTCGAGTCTGGCCAGGCATCTTTCAGACGTCCGGCTACCTGGTCAGAGGGCTCATAAGTTGTTTGGGGTTTAGGATCGTAAGGCTAAAGTTTCGGGTTTTAGAGTTTGGGGTTTCGGGGTTTAGAGTTTGTGGTTCAGAGTTTGGGATTTGAAGCTAAGGGCTTAGGCTTTAGAGTTTAGGGCTTAGGGGGCTTCTGGTTTAGTTAGGCTGAAGGAAGAATTGTTGATGGTGCTTCTGTCTTGGAGGGGTTCACGGTCAACCGTTTTCAGATTGGTCCCAGTGGCTTTGCATCATGGCTCGCTAGCCAGTGCGTCGTTGTCCAACATCCTAGGGTCTAGTGGCACTAGATACAAGATTATTTTGGGGATGATATAGGGGTTGTAATACCCCAAGAAGGCTTCGGGGCACATACGTCATAGGGCCCCAATGACTCTACATCACCCATCCTAAACTCTACACCCCTAAATCATAAACCCTAATGCCTAAATCCTATACTCTCAACCCTACAGTAAATCCTAAACCCTACACTCCAAACCCTAATCGGGCCCCAACAATCATAGTAGGATCCCTAATAACATACTCCTTAATGAACCCTGTGGGTCCCAGTACTCACTATTGTAGGACTTTTGGGTCTATTTAGGTACCCAAAAGCATTAACAAGGACTACTTGGACCTTGAGGGTAAGAGGTACTTAAAAGATCATGGGACTTAGTAACTAGGGTTATGATTATGTAGGGTAACTATACTTATAACCCCGAATAGGGACTTAAAGCCTTACATACTAAGTCCCATGATCCTCCAAGTAGGCTTAGATTGAGCCTCAAAGCCTGCAGCCCGAAAACCCGCACTGCTCTAAGCCCTACAACCCTATCTAGGGGGTTTAGGGTTTAGGGTCTATTTAAATGATCATGGGACTTAGTAACTGGGATTATAATTAGGGTAACTATACTTATAACCCCAATTAAGGTACTTATAACCTTACTTACTAACTCCCATGATCTTCCAAGTATTGGCAGGACTGGGCGGTTCAGGGCTCCAGGGTTGGCCTCCGCGTCGAAGCCCAGCACGTTATCCAAGAACCTTAGTGGGTCTAGGGTTAGGGAACCTTAGGCAGAGGGTCCAGATACAAGGGCCCTTTTTGAGGGTTCCGCCACGGGTTCTATAGAGTTTAGGGTATAACGCTCCGTATATACGACGATTATGGAATTAGTTAGGTTCCCAAAAGACCACCCTTATTGTGGTTTTGGGGCCTAGTTCCAGAATGGTAGTGTACATGGACCCTCTGGGTTAGGCAGAGCTGCTGTCCAGAAAGCCAATTGCCCGTAGAAAGGGGAGATGCCTAGACTACTTTCCCACGGTGTTTAGTGATATGTAAACAGAACGACTACTACTTCATTACGCAAAAACCGCATACACACACATAAATAAATATATATATATATATATAGTTATATGTACACCTATATATATATATATATATACACACATACATATACATATAAGTATGTACACACCTCGGACCGAACTTGAAGTTCGACTTTCGGGTGTCAGGGTTTAGGGCTTTAAGGCTTTATGATGGATTTGGGTTCAAGGATTTATGGTTGCAGGTTTTACGGTTTCGGGGTTTGGGGTTTAGGCTTCGGGTTGGAGGGTGAATGCTTTAAGCGTTGAACAACACCATAAGATTCGACTCTGCTGACGCCAGCTCAGAAGCACAAAGCTCACCACGGCTTTGTGGGTGTCAGCACCCAGCGTCTTCAAGACGATACCTCGGATGTTCAGATTTCAGATCCCAGGTAATGCGGACTTACACGACGTCACAAGTGAGGCGTCGCATCAGCAACAGAAGAGAACAAACACAAGCTCTACACGTGCTATGTAGGTTTGTCCATGTGTATCCACAAAACCAAGTGTGCGTGTGTGTGTGTGTGTGTGTGTGTGTCTCTCTCTCTCTCTCTCTCTCTCTCTGTCGCGAGCGTGCTTAAAGGAGCTACAAGCAGATACACATACATGAACACACACGCACACGCGCATGTATGCGCACACGTATGTACACTTTATGAATATACATATATATATATATGGATGTACAGCAAGACCCGTATCTACTTACATACCATGCGTACATACAGACATACGAGAGAGAAAGCATACGCATATTGATGTGGATTAGTCTGCTGTTGTCGTGGTTGCTGTTGGTTGTTGTAGATTGTTGTTGGCTGCTTATTTTTGCTATAGCTGTTGGTGGTGGCGGTGGTTGTGGGTTGCTGTTGGTTGTTGTTGTGGTTGGTGCGGGTGCTGTTGGTCGTTGGTGCTTTGTTCTTGGTTGTTTGTTAGTGTTGCGGTTGCGGCTGCGGTTGTGGCTGAGGCTGTGGCTGTTCCTGTCACTGTTGGTGCTGTTGTTGTTGCTGCTGGTGTTGCTGTTGTTGCTGAACATACACATGCGAATATGTGCCTGCTTGTGCGATACGCCTGTTTGCGCTATTTGCATGCCGATGCACAGGCATGCACAATGGCGAACAAACAATTCGAGATGCGAACCGGTAACTGTACGCGTTCTTGCAGATGCAGGTACACCTGTGTATTTACATATCGGCCAATGAACTACATGTTACATGTAGAATACCTGCATGCACATGCAGATGTATACGTATATGTATCAGTACATCTGTGCATGCATATGTGGGTACGCATATGAATGTGTGCATGTATTAAGTAAGTGTTCCTGTATGTGGGCTTGTACCTGCATATGCATGTGCACCGACCTGAATGGATTCATGACTGGGTATATGTACTTAAGGATGTAGATACGTAAGAAAGGAAGGGAGGGAGTACTGTCTGCCTGTCTATCCGTATGCATGTATGCATGTACGTGGGCGCTCTACCTTGCAGATCATCTACGTTCTACACGCACGAACAAGGCTCGTACAAAACCACGTTTCGGTAAATTCATTGGTAATCATGCCTAGAAACCTCTATGGAACCCTGTAGACGGAGCATTATCCCAATTGGTACCGCTCCTTGTCGTCCTGTCTGACAGGCTGCTTCTGCTAATGTTGCTCTTTGTGCACAACTTTCCAACATAACCTTAAACCCTAAACCGGCAGGCCAGTCACCCAGATTTTGTGCCAGGGCATCCGGAAGGATCTTGACTTCAGGCTGCTTCCTGCGACGGCGAAGTCAGTTTTGAGGATTTGAAGAGGTCACGGGCTTCCAAAACAGCCGAACAAACCCCCTTACTCCCAGACCCTGCAACCCGAAACCCTAAACCCCTTAGTCCCAAAGCCGAAACCATGTAGGTGAAGCTTGGGCACATGATATCGGACGCTCCCGCTAAGCCCGTGCAAACTGCCAAACCCTCGGCCTCACCTCAAGAAACCGACCGGATTCCCTACGCCTAAACGCTGGCGTAGACTCCCCTGAGTACCCAAGTAGCTTCTAATTGGCAAGGACTTTCAGGTTTTACTAGAAGCTTCACCACACAGACCTTAAGGGTCCCACATACATAGTTCTATAGGGTTTGAGCTCTAATTAAGAGGGATGAAGTACTCCAATAGTAGGTTCTATGTGCCAACCTCAACAATCTGAACGATTTTTGCTACACAAAAACTGTACTATTTAGGCACTTGGACTGTCAGGGCTTTGTCAAGACTTTCTCCTGCTGGACCTTCGTGAGATGCCTACATTGACATGAGCATCTCTGGAAGTCGACACCTTCTACTGAATGTGAACAACAATTGGTTAATGCTGTTCAATAAATACTATACCTAGGGGATCCTTTGCTATGGAAATTTCCGTACCCTAAAATTTCCCCGCGTGACCTTCAATCATATGGGTTTGCATGCGTTTTCCGGATTTCTGTGCGTGACGATTGACAAAGCTACTTCATCCCATTAATGTCGTCGTTATACTAGCTTAATAGAATATATATATATATATATATATATATATATACATATGTATATATATATATATATATAGAATTCTACACAGTCCTGCCACGAAACCCCTATATGGTTCGGTATACATATATATATATATATATATAATTCATATTTATCTATATAATGTACTCTTAGGGTGTCGGGCTGGGATTTCAAGGGATTGGGGGGTACTTCTCCGACCCTCGGCTACATCAAGCTCTTCATGTGCAAATCTGGTGGAGAATGCCGCAACCTCAGCTTCTTTCTTCTCAACGGCGAAGCTCCCTGCCCCATATCTGGTGATACAGAGCCAAGCAAGCACGAATTGTTCTAAATGCCACCGTAACGGTGGCCTGTCGTCTGCTCAAGCGTGCACACTTTCCAATATAATCTTCGTCAGTAAAGCAGCTGAAACCTTAGAATATTTCTCCCATCAGACGAAAGTAAACAATTACGGATCCAGCTAACATCAGCTAAAAGCCAGGCTAGCAACATAAAGCGTTGAGCACGAAGCCGGAGGGGTTGTGAAGCTGAAGTTCCATTTCCCGCCTCGGGTGATAAGCTTTATTAATATCTCTCAGAAATTGCGATGGGAACAATATAGTGCGACCGTGTTTCTCCAGGTGCATCTGCATATGCAGCTTGGGTTTCACACGGTACAATGAGAAACCAAATCTGCAGCACATCGTCGACAGTGCTGTGTACCCCTCCTTATGTTTTTTCAATTAGAACTCTATACTGCGGGTTTAGGGGTTTAGGGTTTAGCTAGGGTTTGGGGTTTAAGCATAGCTAATGTGCGTGGCTAGGGTTTGGAAACAGGGCTGATACTAGCTGAAGCAAAGCTAACAACTCGCAAGTGGCTGTCATGTCATATCCGAAGCCAACGATATTGCAAGCAACACTTGCCGGGATCCAAATTCCGTGCTGGTAAAGTCCTCGATAGAACGAGTTCGTGCTCTGAATAGTCCATTGAAGCACCCGGAGCAAATCTTGGTAGCGAGCAGCCTCAAGTTTCAGGTTGCAGCTATATACGAACAAATCAAAGCTGCACCATAAAACAGCTAAGTAGCAACCGTCTCAGGACGGAGTGGTTGCAAAAAGCTACCCAGCCACATGAGCAGCACGATGGTGTCAAATCCTTTGCCAGTACTCGCAGGATAGACCTTCAACCTCGACAGCTATATTCGGTGATTTCAAAAAGCTAGGTTTGCGAGCCATTTGGAATTCTTAATAGCATAGGCTAGGCATAGCTATGATGGCTTGGGATGGTTTGGGATGCACTAGCCCAAATAAGAATATTGAGGTCTGGAAGCGATTTCATCTTCATCTTCTTCATCGTGAGGCCGGTCAAGCTCGTAGGCTTTCGGTTTTGCGAGCACCATGCCTTGAACTTCATGTATAGTTCGTTCAGTCTAGCATTCACAGATCGACCAGGTGCCAGCCCCATGTGGCATAGCAAGATGCACGTACTGGTGGCCAGCATAGACCCGAAGCCCTGAATTGCATACGTGTGTGCTGGGTCAATCCTGATTCTATGACCACAGTCTGCACCAGGAATTGCACGTAGCGGGCTATAGATGTTTCTCTTCCATGGAGGTGGCGAGGGGGACCCATAGTGCCACGTGCTTCGAACCGCTGAACTCGCTGATGCATTGTACCAATCCTGTCATAATTTATCTAGCTGATCCGACGAAGAGCTGCAAGATTAACAAATTTGTATAACATCGCGTCCTGCTGGTTGCATAAATGGCACACACGTTTAGAGCTCCAGCCCGGGTACAGTGCATAGGCCTTGCGTAACCATGGCCAGTCGCCTTTGCCTCCCAAGTAAGCAAAGTGAACCTTGTGGGTTTTGCCCATGTACTCAACCTGAACATATGCTTGTAGGGTTTAGCTAGGGTTTAGCTAGGGTTTAGCTGGGGTTAAGGTTTTCATATATTTAGCTAGCATACACAAATTGGTTTTCAAACCCCATGCCTCCAAACCCTCATCAAAGAGCTTCGTACAGTCAGCGGCCAACTCTTCAAGCAAGGCAAAGACACTAGCGTCACGAGGTGCGTAGCACTGTGACGGAAAGACCGTAAACAGCAGCCTGCTGGTAAAGCTGTGCCTTATCAACAATTGAGGAACCATAGAGTTATAATAAGTTTCTAATAATTACTAGTCGAAACCAAACAATAAACATATATGATCGAGCTTGTGGTTTAAAGGATCCCAGAGGAGTTCAGGCGGTGGCTGCCGTAGTGGCTATGAAGGCACTGGAAGCTGATCGTGAGTAGCGGTTGTTTGTTTCGTCCTCGTCCTTCATCCCCGTGTAACATAAATGGGATATATACTCCAATATCCCCTTCAACATCGAACACATCATGGGTTGGGTCGATGTCCTTGTACCGCGACCAGAACTGCCTGACCTGCTTCTTCCAGTCGCTGTCCAGGTTACACCCAGACAAAAACATTTCACCTCCATTGCCAAGCTCGTACTTTGCCCACGAAGATAGATGTAACAGCGGCCACAATACATCCTGCACATTTCTTGTACGAACAGCACGAATTGGTACGGTGATTTGGGATACTTGCACGGGCAGGGCGAGCTCTTTGTCTCGAGCGAGCAGCCGGTGAAGGCCACGGCATGCGTTGCCGCCCTTGCTCTTGCATCGAGAGACAGCAGCCAGCTTGTTGAGCAATGGGTCTCGTCCTTTATGTTGGGTGCGGTTGTGTAGTAGGCTGAGGGCTTCAATTATTGCATTAATCGGTGTTACCCTTGAGCAGTCGTACCTAGCAACTAGACAATAGTACGTTAGCAAAGTTAATTAGTTCGTTATTAGTTCGTGAGTTATAAGTATACATGCAGTATATATAGTTATAGTGAGTTAGATATATATATATATATATATACGTTAGCTAGCTAACTAGCTAGCAAGCTAGGTATTCTATGGTTAGTTAGTTAGATTAGTTAGTCAGTTAGTTATTAGTTAGTTAGTTAACTAGTTAGTTAGTTAGTTAGTTAGTTAGTTAGTTAGTTAGTTAGTTAGATAGTTATATAGTTAGTTATTAGTTAAATTAGTTGGGTCGTTTGCTAGCTGGCTAGTTATAATAGTTAATTAGATAGCTAATTATAGTACTCGTGAGTTATATAGTTTCAGTACTGGAGAAAGAATTGTAATTGGTTGGTTGAGCTACATATAGTTAGTCAAGTTGATGGGCACGGGGGATTTCCTCGCGAGACCCATTGAAGCCGAAAGCCAGGCCTCCTGCCTTTGCTAACTTCTTGGAAGCACGTCGGGCCAAGCGATTCACCCGAGCACACGAGTCAACCTTGGCTTTGCATGCCCACACATACAATCGGAGAAGCTACAACATATCAAGCAGACGAGCAACACCCGCACTGATTCCTGCCAACAGCTCTGTGGCCAGGTCATCATCTGATGACTCGGGATCGGGATCAGGAGCTCTCGGACAGCCTGCGTGGGGATACATCAGATTGGAACTCGTTCGGATCAGCGGGTATAATATTAGCTCAGCCACCATAAGCCCACTCTGCATCAGCACCTGCGTGGGGGATTTGATTGCATGATGCCTAGAAACACTCATGTCGCACGATCTCTGTTTGCGTGCAACCACATGTCTTTTCCCGGTGCTGCACAGACTCGACAGCTGCATGTCTCGGAATCCCCAGTGCAGCTTTGTTGCTGCGAACGATCCATGATCGATTTCTCGAATCCATCACGTAGCCTTAGCTTTGCCTCGCAATCGCTTGGGAGGAGCAGCACTGGCGCCCAAATCCTCCTGTGAGGCGGCTCGCTTACTCTTGCCCTTAGCCTTGGCTTTGGCTTTAGGAGAACTTTTCGGTGTCGCGGCCGGGGACTGCTTGACACTCCTGAGCAGTACTAAATGACCGATAGTTCAGACGATCTCGACTGCATGTATACTATGTAGACAAGCTGCTTTGCACGGATCGTGTAATGGTTGAGGGCCAGGTCTTCTTTCGTTGCCTCCACGAACTTAGCCCTGATCTCACCAACCAGCCTGCGTAAAGTTTGAGGCTGTTTGTAGCTTGCTAACATATTAGCTATGCGTATCCCGGGCTTTGGTGTTTCGCGGCATAGCCAGGCCGGGGTTTTAAGGAGATCGAGCTTGTGCAACTTCATGGTATAAATTCCTATAGGGTATCTAGGGGGTATAGGTATAGGTAGGGATTTTTGTGATCAGGGCTTGGGCTTGAAATCGATTGAGGTTTAGGCTATATCCATGGCTTCGGGGCTGGGATAAGATTAAGCTTATCTTCTGGGGCCTCCTATATATTTGACTCGGTCGAAAGCTAAAACCATCGATCAAACTATACTAGCACCTCGCAGACTTGCTCTCATCGGTGCATGTGGCTGCATCGGACTGGAGCTGCACCAGCTGATCGTAGATAGTCTGGAGCTTGCTGAGGGATGTCGCCACGGTCGTTGCAACCCTTAGCTGATAGCTGTATGTATATGCAGCGAGCTATGTAGTGGGTCGCAAGCAGAGCGTGCATCAAAGCATCGATTTCGCTTTCGTCGTCCCGATAGCATTCAGCCTCTCCTGCAAACAAGCCGTAATTATAAAGAGCAACTAGTATAGGACTCCATACAAGCAGCACTCCTTTGTCCCATCTCCATTGTCCAGCTTTTTGCCGAGCACAGACAAAAACTCGGGCAAGATCGACATGGGGTCGGTAGTGGTTGTCATTGCTGGAAAGCATAGCCTGGCTCACCCCATTAAGTAAATGTGCAACAGCCAGAAGCAAGCAACACATCGATATCCTATGGCAATTCCATATAGCTACGGCACTTGAACGAACCACCTGTCTGAGCTGGCGTGGGCGTGCCACCAGGACCGTTCTGGGAGCTGCCAGCAGGATCATCAGGACCGTCGGGTGCCAAATCCCCCGACAAAATTGACAGGTCTTCATCCTCAGGCCAGTAACTATTCTATTGTGATCGGAACACACAGAACAGAGAGAGAGGGAGAGAGAGAGAGAGAGAGAGAGAGAGAGAGAGAGAGAGAGAGAGAGAGAGAGAGAGAGAGAGAGAGAGAGAGAGAGACAGACAGAGAGGGAGAGAGAGGGAGAAAAATATATACAGCAGTAGTGGCATCCATCTCAATCGCACCGGAAAACTCAATGCGTCTGCCCGATCGGTTCTCGATGCTCCACATCTCCTCGAGCGGTAGGTCGGCCTGGCAGTATAGACATAGGCATATGGGTGCACATGCATGTGATTGCATGCAAGGGACGGGAAGTGATCCCAGCCTCCTCGCACTTATGGATTTCGTTCTTGCGAAGCCTCCCCCTCTGGCGAGCCCATTCAAAGCCATTGTCGCACATTGTCCTAGGCTCCACTGCAAATGGCATACGTACTCTCTCTCGCTCTCTGCGTAGGTGGGTGGGTGGGTGGGTGGGGAGGGGTGGGTGGGCGGGTGGGTGGGTGGGTGGGGGGCGTGTTGGGTATTGGGTGGGTGTGGGTGGGTGTGGGTGGGTGTGGGTGGGGGTGGGTGGGTGTGAGTGGGTGTGAGTGGGTGTGGGTGCCGGGGTGAATTGTGCAGCCCCAGCATCTTATCCCAAGATCGGTTGTCCATGAGCCACTTTCGGGTCACGTAGCCACCGGACGTCTTGTTGCTCTTGATGCGTTCAGTCCACTGACTCACAATGCACTCGACGGACGAAAACGAGCCGTGCTTGAGAAACAACAGTCGCAGTTTCTCTCCTGAGTTTGTTCGGGTGCGGTACTAGCAAATGCGACAGTCTGATACCGGAGTTACAGATAGGAAGCTGCCATCCTTCGTGTTGGCCAGCTCAAGCACCTCCTTCGTGCACTTGGGCTCGCCCCCCTTCTCCGGCTTCAGCTACCGGCGAACCCTTGGCAGGGCAAGGATATGATCACACATATATATATATATATATGCATGTATACATGCACGTTATACATGCATGCATGTGTCGTGCTAGCATATATATAAATGCAGCAACGATACTTCCAGTAGCCTTGATTCTTGGGCTGTTGGGAAGCCAAAGACTGTGCGGATCTCGTTCGCTGCAAAGACGAAGCAGGCACAAACCCTTTTCGCACGTTTACGTTGGGGCTCGTCTTTGTGGGGCTCGTCTTTGTGGGGCTCGTCTTTGTGGGGCTTGTCTTTGTGGCGCTTGTCTTTGCTGGGCCTGGCACGGGGGTCGTGAGAAGGCTTCTTGCAGGGGAGTCGGTTTCGGTCGGGGTCGGTACGGGCGTGGGCGTGCCCTGGCCTTTGCCACGGTTGCTTTTGCAGGGGGTCATCAAATCTATCGGAGCGAACAGCTCGAAGCTTGGCTGGGTCTCCAATTTGGACGATTGAGCCAGCATCTCAATCGTGTGGCTTCTCTCCACAGCAGGAGCCGGATTGGCAGCGGCTGCTCCTGCATGCATGCATGATATATCATTATATATTAAGTACGTACAGCTTGCATGTCCTTCACGAACACAGGCGAGGGCGGTATTCAAGTTCTCGTTGGTCTCCAACAGCTTTTGTTGCTGAGCTTGCGATCTTTCCAGGGAAGCTTCAAGCTCTGCCATCCGGGCTCGTGAAGCCTTATATGCACAATGCGTGTCACAAGTTAATAAATGCTCTTGATGCAATGCAGCCATGCAACCCTGATGCGAGCTTCAAGCTCGGCCTCACTCATCGCATCCATGACGATTCGCAAGTGCCGTTCCTAGCCCACTCCATACACGAAGCCCAAAATCTGCGATTGCATGCCTGCCACATACGGATCACCTGCTGCTGGCTGTCATGACCACAAAAACATGCGTTAAATGTGATTTGTATGAGCGACGAAGTGCCTAAAGTTATGTTTTTTTAATTTGCGTGCGTGTTGCTGGGATTTGCGTGCGTGTTGCGGGTTATTGCGTGCGTGTTGCGGGGTTTCGGGCCCACCTATAAATCCCCAAAACCAAAAAACATGCAGAAAAAAAAAAAACATTAGTGCTGGGGCCTTCCGGGGCCTTGTGGGGCCTTTTGGGGCCTCTTGGGGTTCTTGGGCCTGTTGGGGCCTCTGCACACCTTGTCGGGCCTTGTGGGGCCTCTTGGGGCCGCTTGGGGCCTGTTGGGGCCTGTTGGGGCCTCTGCACACCGGGAGCCTGGTGCTTGGGCTTGGTACTAGCTTGAAAGGGAAAGAGGGAGAGAGAGAAAGAGAGCTAGAGAGAGGAGCAGAATTGCTAGAGAGACTTTGGCAGGTCTACACTGAAAAACCCACAAAACCTAGCCTATAACCCCCAGACCTGTCAAAAACCCGGCAGGAGACTTCGCCGTTTGTGCGACTCGCCAGCCAGCGGCCAGGTTTTATCGGATCGAACTCAAGGGTTTAGGGTTAGGGGCTAGGGTTAAATTTCGCTTCAGGGTTTAAACCTACCATGTACTATATATATATATATATATATATATATATATCTGTTTATATATATATGTATATATACACCTATGCATATATATATATATATATATGTATCTCTCTCATGTATATATATATAGACATATCTATATATATATATATATATATGTATATAGAACCAGGCCTTTTTAGGGTTCAAGGGGTTTAGGGTTTAAGGTTTTGGGTTTGGTCTCCGTAGGATTCCGCCCCTGGGACCACAGAAGGAACCAGGCCTTTTTAGGGTTCAAGGCAACCCCCTTCTCCCGGGCCGGGAGAGGGGGGTTGCTTTTAGGGCTTTTTGAGGGAATTCTGCCTCTCGCAAGGGGTTTATATATGTATATAGATCGATATAGATAGATACGTATATATATATATATATATACATATTAGGCTAGTAGCTATAGTTCTGTTCACAAGAGAACGGGCTCTTCACCTGGGCGGTGTAGGGTTTGTAGCGACGACTACTACCCCGTACTGTGCTACCTATAGTACATCCACCATTACCCTAAACCCGTGGCGGCCGGAGCTCGGAACTATTCGTTCCATATGGATAGCATTCGAGGACTTATCCTCGCGGAGTTGGGCCTTGTTTGGGGCAAGCTTGGGGCCTGCATGTGGTTTGGGTTTTATCTGGGGTTTAGGGTTTGGGCTCGTGAGTTCTAGCGGACTTAAGGCTACCCTGTATTGCTTTAGCAGAAGCTGAGCAATCGAGGCATTGCAATTGCCCAAACAAGTCCCATATTGAAGTCTCGATCAGGGGTGCTAGTGCTGTCGAGTAATATAGTAAATTATTATCGTGGCAGCAGCATGAGCACTAGTTGCAGCGGTAGTAGCGGTAGTGGTACTGACCCGGTGGTTGGTGGTGGAATGCTTGTTGCTTTGGTCATGCTTGCGTGTGGTAGTGGTAGGTAGTGGTCGTGGTACGGTAGTGGCAGTGGTGTGCTTGTGGTTGGGTAGTGCTAGCATACTGCATGGTAGTGGCAATTGTATATACTAGTACACTAGCTAGTATATAGTTGAGAAGCTGCCCCCACCCTGTAATAGTGACCATATAAGGATTATATTCATACTATAGGGCCCTATTATATTCCTATTATACCACTATCACTATTACAGGGTGGGGGCAGCTTCTAATATATATATATATATATATATATATATATAGTATATGTATGCGTATAGCAGCAGGAGTAGTACTCAGTTGCAGCAGCACCGGCCACACTATGTCGAAACTCAAAACACATACCGAAAGGACCTGTAGTCTCAAAGTGTTGCAATATCGAACGGCTCACATGCGTCGACATACGAGCACTTCTACACTGTGCTTTGCTTGTAGTCTACATATACTAGACACCCCTAGGCCCTAGGCTATATCTATACGGTAACAATTAAATAACCCCATGCTGCAGGTCTCACACTCCGTGCACGTGCCGGTCCACAGGCGTTGCATTCCTGCGGCTGAGGTTTATATAGGGTACGGATGTATGGGGATTTCGGAATGGGTGGCTTTTGGAGGGCTTGAAAGGCTCCTAGCGTGTGCGGGTTTTGGGTTTGGGGTTTCGGTTTTTTGGCCTGTAGCTTTAGGGTTTGTTTCATGGAGGTAAACAGACAGGTTTAGGCTCGCTCGGGTTGGCTTCTATTGCATGGTACGAGATCTCAGCTCTTATATTGTGCATGGCGGATAATTGCCACCAGCTACCGAACGTTTCGACTATATACGTTGCAGAGTGGAACCTCGCTGCCCTTTATAAGGTTTAGGATTCTAGGGATTTAGCGGTTTATTATAGGTTTGGGGTTTATATTATAAGTAACATCCTGAATTTTGACCCGGACCCGATCGACCCGACTCAAGTACAATTCATCCTCGATCGGACTCGCCACAGAGCCCATAGCCGAACTTCATGATTCTCCTAGGATTGCGGGAACGAGTGCATGAACCCTGGCCCCTTGCAAACACACCGGTCGTGCCAAGCTGCTGCTTCCGTATAAAGCAGGAGCGTGACACCGGTCGATTGGAAACCTGCAGGAAAGCGTTGAGCAACGGGTGTTTGGGAAAGTTTGGGATCGAGTACTTATTAGCTGAATGCATTCTCGCTCACAGGGCAACCAAGCAGCTTTGAGGGCAAATAAAATCGAGAAGTCGGTACGGTGCCATTGCAATGCACACACTCACTCTTCAGCCCAACACTACAAACGGTGCTGATCAGCTGCATTTCACACATACCAGCACAGCACAGGCACAAACACAGCAGGGCGGGCGGGGTGTACCCTCAACTCCTGATCGTGCTGCACGACGGAATGCCATGCCAGGTCGCAGAAGTCCAGTTTCGGAATCCAGGAGGTCGAAGAGGCACCTCCGGTGTAAAGTTGGAGCAATTATGGATCTTATGGCTTGAATCGGAGTAGAAGCGACACTATACTTGATAACCATATATAGTATACAAACCGGCTTCAGGCTTAAGATTTTTGTAACGTAGCCGAGACATCGATCTATGCGATCTTTAATTAGATCATCGCGAAACTGCAGCGGGAATCTGGCATGCTAACCGCCCATAGTCTCCCGCCTGCACTGCTGAAGCAGTGCATGTAGATTTCAGCAGAAGTACCTGCACGATGTGTGCATGAAGGCTTCGGTTACAGTAGCTTTGGGGGGGTCACATGTACACCAGCTTCTTGAGATCCAACAGCAGGAAGACCTTGAAGTAGTCCTCCACGTACCAAACACCTGGCCAATATGTGTAAGTCTCACACAGCTAGACCATGCCGACAGGAAGCTTTGTGTGGCACATCCGCTCTACCACTCTATTCGAAATGCACATCAGCACTTTTGCTGCCAGCTCTCATTCGGACTGCGGTGCAGCGATCGTTGTCAAGCTCGCGTGCACACTGCTAGGCTCAGGATATGGAACATGTGCACTTTACAAGGCCCGTCTCCCCTAGGCCTGTGCAGGCCCAAGCTTTTGCAGCATGCGAAGCTAAAGGCAGAGGTTGAGTGTCACCCCTCAACGTACCATGAAAACTTTCTTCGGCATAGAAAAAGAGGCCAACACATGTGGAAGCACACAGATGACCCGGGGCAGCGGTCACCAGCATTCAGTCCGTGTTCTTGTATGCCTTAGATAGTGCTCGCACAGAAGACAGCTGATTGTACACATGCACATAACCATGGCAGTGAACATCGATCACTCCATCATGTGACATAAAACATGCAAAT
Source organism: Symbiodinium sp. CCMP2592 (assembly GCA_905221615.1). Lineage (NCBI taxonomy): Eukaryota > Dinophyceae > Suessiales > Symbiodiniaceae > Symbiodinium > Symbiodinium sp. CCMP2592. The sequence goes on along the minus strand of CAJNDT010005901.1, from coordinate 357,387 downwards.
AATGCAAGATACCTCCTGTGCCTTCTTCTTGGCTTCTTCATCACTCAAACCGCTTTTCAGAGCGGCGTTCTTTGCACTGTGGTATGCCTTGCTTTTGCGACAGTTTCGCATCCGCCGTTCCTCCAAGATTGCATCCCGATCTGTCTCCTTCGTTGCCTGCTTCTTGTTAGCCTTGGGCTGCGGCTCCTCCTCCTTTGCTCCCTTCTTCTTGTTGGCTTTGGGCTGTGGCTCCTCCTCCTTTGCTCCCTTCTTCTTCTTGTTGGCTTTGGGCTGTGGCTCCTCCTCCTCCTCCTTTGCTGCCTTCTTCTTGTTGTTGGCTTTGGGCTGCGGCTCCTCGTCCTCCCCTGTTTCCTTCGATCGCTTCTTCTTACCGGCTTTGCTGTGTGGCTCCTCGTACTCATCCGCCTCCTTTGCTGCCTTCGATCCTTTCTTCTTGGGGGCTTTGGGCTGTGGCTCCTCGTCCTCCCCTGCTTCCTTCGATCGCTTCTTCTTACCTTGTGGCTCCTCGTACTCATGATCCGCCTCCTTTGCTGCCTTCGATCGTCTCTTCTTGGGGGCTTTGGGCTGTGCCTCCTCGTCGTCCTCCATTGCTTCCTCCGATGGCGCTTTGGGCTCTTCTGGATCATCACTATCGCTTGCTTTGGGCTTCCCCTTACCCTTACCCTTTCCATTCTTCTTTCCCTTTCCTTTTCCTTTGCGTGTCTTCGGGGCTTCGGCATGCGGCTCATTCCTCACGTCGCGTGCGTGCTTTGCCTGCTCCTGTGGGGACAGCACGGGCAGCTCTCTCACACAAGCAGGCTTCGACACAAGCTCCACCTCCTCGCTAGGAGGTGCTGTCTCCTGCTCCGGCTTGCTCTTTTTTCCACCTTTGCTGATCGAAGCTGGCTCGGCCGCTTCCACCTCCTGGGGTGGGGTGGGCTCCTGTGCTACCTTCTGGGGCGGCTCCTCTGCTACCTCCTGGGGCGGCATGACTGGTTCCTGCTCCTTTTCAGAACTTAGCACAGCTTCGTTCGGACTCAGGCACGGGGTCTCAGGCTCGTCGTCGGTCACAGCTTTCACCAGTTGGGGCAGTGGGACAGGAACATCCATATCATCACTATCGCATCGACCCTCCATGACTCGCGTTCGGGCCTGGAAGTATGGGACCTGGGGGGGCTCCTCATCATGTGCCTGCTGCAAGTGCACATGCTCCTCAAACTCTCGAACCTGGATCATCGCTTCCTGCAAGACCGCTTCCGCGTGTGCAGGCTCCATCGGCAGCGTCTCGGTCTGGTCGATATTGCCTGAGTTGAAGCTCTATGGGATTGGTGGGCACGGTTTCGTTATGCATGATATGTTGCATGGCTATTAATTCAAGCGTAGGTGCTGCCACATGCCCCAGCAGCTGAGGCGGCTTTCGATGCTTCAAGCTTTCGCTTCTTAAGCAGGAGCAACTCTAGCATCTCACACTCTTCGTTCAAGGCATCGAGCATGAGCTGTTTCGTGCGGCGTGCACATGGCTGCTTCTCATCGGTTGGGGTAGGGACTCCTTCTGAAGGCTTGTTGCATGGCGACGGGGTGTGCAAAGCGGATGGTGCGGGGACTTCTGATGGCGGCGAAGGGTCCGGCAAATCGGCCGGCCTGTGTGGCGAAGGAGTCGAGGCGGCTGTGGTAACCGAATCACCTTGGATGGGCGTCCGATCGATCTGGGAAGTTTGATGCACATAATGCTTCGAGTATAATGTGTACAAGGCACTGGTCAGGGTACGGTGCGGATGCACGTGGAAGGCTGCTGTCGGGACTGCTTCAGCTGCTGCGTCGCTCACAACGGCTGTTGGCTCACCACTACCAACTGCATCCGGATCCACAAGCTCATCTTCGCTTAAACATTCTTCTTCATACTCTTCTTCAGCACCGTCATCCTCCTTAGCTTGCATAAGTATACTATACACGAGCACATGCATGCATATCACAAACACACATGCGTAAGACCCATCCACAAAACTCAAGCCCTGAGCCCGAAAGCCCGTTAATGAAATTCCGCACAATCCGTCGATCAGGCTTCGGCTTCCTCTTCGGCAGTGGTTGGCGATCGACCTGCACCGAGGAGATCGAATCTATGGGGTTATAGATAGGTTTTACTTAGCCAGGGTTTTGGAATTAGCCGTTAGCCCCCTTATCCCATTTATTAAATTCCGAACCCAGACCCTTAATTATAGATATATTAAGAAAATAGAAGCTCCTAGGGAACCAGAAAAAGGGCAATATCCGCAGTCCAAGCCCCAAGTCCTAAGCCATAATATACCTCAACTTATGCGTGCATAATACGACCGGGCCTTCAGGAACTTTGATGCCCACCATTTCGTAGATCTTGATGATATTCGCTTCCCTAGGCCTGTGAGGCCTCTTCGCGATCGCACAAAACATGGTAATCAAGTTCCGCACTCGCCAAGCTGCGTTTTTGCAGAAGTCGCCTCAGCTATCGATCCCTATTCGAATATCTATGCTGGATCATCATATTATAAATGCATGTTGTATATTTTGCAGCCGTGTTACGGCTGCAAGGGGGCTTGCTGCGTGGCCGAGTCATCTGAAAAAAATCGGCACAAGCATCCGTAAGTGGGTCGATACTCGGTCGACAGCCATTCCACACTATAGCGTGACCGATAATATCCCAATTGAAGTCTAAGTCGACACGTTGTAGGTTCACTGGTCCTACAACGAGTCGTCCAGAAGCCCCACGTTCTTCCATGCCATGCAGTTTTTTCCAGGTCTCAGCCAGGGTCGCCATGGCATACACAGTGCAAATTTAAGTAACTGCGTTATATGCTTTCTCATGCGAACTGCACATGCCATGCAATCGAGTTAAATTCCCTGCCATGCAGTGCAATGCAGTATTGGCTGTACCAATCGGTCCGATAACATCATGAAGCCATCTGCAGCAGAGCGATACGAATCACTTGCATGCATTCCTCGCGAAATCACAGCAGTACAGAAACCAGCCAGCGGGACCGGGCACACCGTGGCAGGATGGCGACATCGCGGTCACCAAGAACGTTCTTCCGAATGACTTCCTATATATTATATATATTATCGATATATATATCTATATATATAAGCCCTATCTTAAGGTAGTATACCCCAGATATCTATTAAAGTAGCTAGGCGAACCATCATGTATGCCGCGGAGCCTCTAAGCGGCAGCAATCGCGATTTTCCACGCGTTTCTTCAGAATCCATGCGTGACTGTTTTAGGGGACCGATTTAAGCGCCTTTTAAGGGTTTCTCAGCGTTTCTCGATGATCATGGAAAAAACCCTGACGAAGGAACCCCTAGGTATGATATATGAGTATATTACACTTACAGTCACACGTAGTGTTAGTTTGGGTAATAGTATTAGTTCAAATTAGTATTAGTATGGGTCGTAGTAGCTTTAGTACCCGAAAGAATTGAATTAATATTAGCGAGAATTAGTATTAGTATTGGTGCTAGTATTATTTTCAGTGTAGGAAATTTACATTGGCCGCTTCACATAAGGTCGAGTGCTGCCGAATTCTGGACCTTCTCCTCACGGCCTTGCAGCCACGAAGCCGTGTCCCCTAACATCAAAGAGATTCCGGAGGAGCCCCTTTCAAAGAGAGCAGTGAAGTTCCTTTAAAGGGTTCCCGAAAAAGGATCCTTGAAAGGATCTATAAGGGATCTACAAGGGTTCTATAATGGAGGTTATACTTGATTCCTGAGTACTCCCTTTAAAAGGGATTCCACGGGATCCTCTAAAGGGATCTAACATAAGGGTTTCGGGTTTAGAGGCTGCTAGACTAGATTCCTGAGTAGCCCGTTTTAACTAGACCCAAGACTAACCAAGGAACAAGAAAAAGTGCAGTTTTGGGGGTAAAGGGGTTATAAGTTATAAGGGAACCTGAACCCTAAAACGGGGAATGAGGGCTGAGTCCTAGTAAAACTGGGCGTTTAAGTAAGCAGGGGGAAGAAGCATAAACTTTTATTTCATAATGGTTCGAATAGGAAAAAGAATATTAAAGTATGGTCCTCCCACAGCCCAGAAACTAGCATCCGCACGATACCCAAGACTAGGTTGTGCTTTAAACCCTTTGAAAATTATTTATGAATAGGTTCCCTTTACAAGGAAATAAGGGAAACTATAAATTATCCCAAAGCACAACCCAGCAAGAAGGAGAAACTCGGCCCTTACCTGGTCCCCTGGCCTCATGAACACGTGCGCGCGAGGAGGCGCCCGGTCTGGCAGGGGAGGTTCGATGCATCTAGGGCTTACAGGGCATTATAGGGTTTAGAATATGGGTCTCAAGGGTCTATACAGGGCTTTCGTTTTGACTTAGGGTCTTCAGGGTAGGGATTTGGGGTGGGGGTTCAGGGTAGCGGGTGTGCAGAGGTGGTCTAGGCAAACCCCAACATCCAACCTGAATGCAAAGAAAGCCGCAAGGTGCGAACCCCAAAGCCTTCAACGTTAAGCTTTTATCTCACCAGCCCGAACTTAACTCTAGACCCGTTTGAACTCTAACTTCGCAAAGCTGTGAGACCAAACATTGAATCGAGACCCAGGGATTCGGTCCCAGGGTTTCGGAGTTTCAGGGGTTGGAGGCTGGCAATAATAACCTGAACCCCCAAACCCGAAACTCCGAAACCCCTAAAGTGTAAACCCCTGAACCCGAAAACCTGACACCCTAAACTCTGAAGCCCTAAAAGGAGCCCTTAAAGGTATCCCTATAGATCCCTTTAGATCCCTTTAAAGGAACCCGATAGGTCCCCGTACCCCTGAATCCGGGTTCCCTTACTTGGAGGATCATGGGACTTAGTAAGTAAGGTTATAAGTACCTTAATTGGGGTTATAAGTATAGTTACCCTAATTAAAATCCCAGTTACTAAGTCCCATGATCCTTTAAGTACTCTAAACCCTAAACCCTCCTTATAGTACCCCTGTAGATCCCTCAAAGGGACCCTAAACCCTCAGTTACTAAGTCCCATGATCCTTTAAATAGACCCTAAACCCTATAGATCCCTTTAAGGAACACTATAGATCCCTTTAAGGAACCCTATAGATCCCTTTAAGGAACCCTATAGATCCCTTTAAGGAACCCTATAGATCCCTTTAAGGAACCCTGGTTACTAAGTCCCATGATCCTTTAAGTCAGGGGTGCTTTGACGGTTCTGTGGAGTCCCTGCCTTGAGCGAAGGTGGTGAGCATGGTGTCGAAATCTACCTGGGCAGCTACCCAGACCCTAGGGATCTAAGGACTCATATAGGGGTTCCTTTAAAGGAATCTATAAGGGGTCCTTTAAAGGGAATTATAGGGTTTACAGGGCTCTAGGGACTCATATATTAAAGCTTTTGGGCCAAAAGACCATACTATACAAGGCTTTTGGGCTGCTTTGATCCCTACCCAAAGGGTCCCAAGCAATTGTTTGGGGTTTGGATGGCTGGGCTACCTTAACCTATCATAAACCCGAAGGGTGCTAAGCAACTGTTTGGGGTTTGGGATGGTTTGTGGTCTAGGGACTAGGGTTTAGGATGGTTCGGGGTTGAAGGATTAGGGTTTAGGGTTTAGGATGGTTTGGGGTTTTAAGGTTTACGGCTCCAGGTGTAGATACTTAGGACCCTTTGGGATAGACGAAGTTTAATCAGAATGTAGCACCCTAAATAAGACTGATTAGGCTTTCACTAGAAACGTACACCAACCTATACCCCCCTTAGAACCACAATACAAATACTATGCTTAATATTCTCTTGGGTTGTATATGAACAAAAATGAAAAACCCTAACAAGACGGTAAAAACTCTAGACCCATGTTCAGGGCCTGAGAGCCTGCGAGTTTCAAGCGTCAGGCCTCGAATCTGATGGAAGTTACAGAAAGCCACTGGCTCCATCATATTAGGGCTTATGGCTTAGGGTTTAGGGTAGTTCAGGTTCTCAAATGCAGCACAAGGGCTCAGGGTTCAGGAGGTGGTGGCTTGAAGCAGGAATCAAATGTCGTGCGTAATGCCAGGATCATCATGGACCAGGGGCTAGGTTGAGTGCTGGGGATTCAGCTGGCACTCCTCTTAAGACTACGGAGTGCCACCTGTAGTTCTTTCTATCACAATGATCTTGGAGGGCTTGGAACTGTCTAGGGCCTAAGCTTCAGGGGCAGGATGTTGCTACTTTCTGAGGCTTAAGCATTAGAACAGAGTTTGGGGCCGTTTTGGGGTAAAGCATTTGATAATGTAACTATGATATGGTTACACGTGTCTAACATTATCAGTTATTTCGAATGAACACACGTACATGTAACAATAGAAACACGTGGCCGCTTATAGACACAATAGTTCGGCTTTTATGTATATCTGACTAACAAACAAAATATACATCTATACATGTATATAACCCCGGTTGGGAGTCTGCAAATCTATGCACAGTGTGAATCTTAAACCAAAGCCCTAAACCCCAACTCCACCCGGCACCCCACCCCCTCTAACCCCAAAATCCCAAACATAGAGACCCTAAATCCTAAGCCAGAACACCTAAACACTATAGTACCCCTCTGGTACACTTGTAATCCCCTTGCAGGAACCCAAAAAAACGGAATCCCCCCATGGAAAGACAGGAAGACCGCTTAACCATGGGCCGGGTGCTCGAGTGGGATCGATCCTCGTGGGCCGACCCGATCTGGCCTGGTTGAGGAGGGACCTCGGCTCTTGTTCAAGGGGTTTAGGGATTTGGGGTTTAGGGATTTAGGGTTTACGATTGAGGAGGCTAGGGCTTAGGGGTTTAGGGCTTTCTGCCACTTGCACATGCGTTGTAGCGCAGTTATTTCTTTGTTTGTGCTACTTCCACACGCATCGTAGCTTCTCTGAGCAGAACTAACTCCGACGTTCTGGGCTTAGGGTTTAGGGATTTATAGGGTTTAGGGATTTAGGGTTTACGGTTGAGGAGTTTAGGGCTTAGAGGTTTAGGGATTTAGGGTGTAGGATTTGGGAAAGGCTGGGGCATAAGGAATTAAGGCTGGGAGGGACTTTGCTTTGTATTGGGTTAAGGGCTTAATGGGTCTGGATTGATTGTATAGTTTAAGGTTTAGGCTAGAGGTTGAGCGTTTCGGGTTCTTACAGCACCGGTTGTTATGGTTCCTTAAAGGGACCGTTTAAAGTTTAACTGCGCAATCAGGGAACAATAGGCTTTCAGGGTTTCAGGCTTGGGGCGTATGTAAGGTCTCCGGGTTTCGGCAAGGTCTCCGGGTTTCGACCTGGTTAAGGGTTTCGATTTTAAGGTTTGTCTAAGATTGACAAGTTAAGGGTTAAGGGTTTAGGGTTACTAGGTTGGCCCTTTAAAGCCTTTGAAAACTATTCGTAAATAACATCATCCTAAGCCCCAAAAGGGAAAATATCAAATGTCCCAAAGGCCTACCTGGGTGTGCATACAGTGCGCGACCTGTGGGTGCGTTTCTTACTTTAAGATTAGCTGGGCACCAACTAGTCGCGCGCTTGCGTCAGTATGTAGTCCCGCCCCAACCACTGCAGAAGTTACGCTTCAGCCCTGATGGCGTCTTTCTTGCTCTCTGCTTCCTTTCGCAGTTCTACATAACTCGACCACACTTTACAGCACACCAGCTGAAGTGGATTGATGTCGGGTTGTGGCTCCTCGCAGCCTGTGCCTGGCCGCGCCAGGGTTAGAGCAGTTCACACAAAGAACCGAGGGTATACGGACCCGGACACCCTTGCAATTTCCCCTCAGACCCCGCTAACACCATGTCGCTCCCAATATGTTCCAATGGCTGGGGGTCCTCCTTACGCCCGCGTTGTGTGAGGCGTAGCCGGGTTACTTTCGTTCAAGTATACCGGGAGGCCGCTTTTTTTTAAGGTTTATCGTTTATAGGGCTTGGGAGTTTAGGGTTTAGGAGCATTTACGGGCTTTGGCAGTGAGCTCGGTGGGGAACGCTGAGGTTATAGCCTGTGTAGACTTGTGCTCACTTGAAGATTCGACCCAGCTCTCCGAAACCCGAACATAAACAACCACTATAGGGATATAGTGGGATATCCCATACACGTGAAGCCAATAAATACGAACATATATCGCTGTAAAATGCTTATGCTTCTGAGGGCCCTTCTTGACAAGGGTTCGGGCGTAAGGCTGTGAGGGGCGAGCCGCTCGGAGAGACGTGTGGAGAGGCTCAGGGTTCAGGGTAGTGGGGATCCACGTTGCTTGGGCCTTATGAACCTGAGCCCTCAACCCAGAACCCTGGCATCCCTGAAGGAGTTGAGTAGAGTGAGTCAAAGGTTGGGGCCCAAAGTTGGGGGTCTTTTTCCTGCCATCCTGCATCACTCTTGATCACACCACCTGGGCCCCACACCATGTGCCGCTTCCCAGGTTGCAAGTGTCCAGACCCCGCAGAAACCCTGCGGTAAACCATCACACCCTAAGCTAGGCACCTTACCGCCTGTAGCTTTCGCTGCTACAAACCAAAGAAGAAGGCTCGTGGTTCAACTTGCACCCATAGGCTCCATAGTAGTTCTTTTGGGGTTTATGTTTAGAATCCTATAAGGTAATCCCGAAAAGGAACTACTATGGAGCCTATGGGTAGGAGGCATTCGGCCACAATGAAGTAAACCACAGGCTTTGTTTTTCTGGAAGTCCTGACAACTTGGGCACCTTCTCTATAGGGGCCGTCGCCACTACGCCCTAAACGCTTACCCCAAGGGTCCAAAGGACCCAATAATTAAGTACTCGGCTTTCGAATAGTAGTTAATGATTTTGGAAAGTATATGATTATCAAGTACTTGGACCCTTGGGGTTACACCTACAAGGCTACTTAGTCCTACACCCTTAAGCCCTCAACGCGTTCCTGCAGCCAGGCGTCAGACAACCCATCCGCCCTGTGGCTGACTTCAGTGAGAGCTTTCGGCCCAAACTCCCAACCTCTATCACGCCTTGGAGCGAGAGGTCAGCTGTGGAGTTGAGTATCCGATTGAATTTTGGGTTTAGGGTTGAATGTGCTTGTGAAAAGAAATGTTTACAGTGTGAAATTAAGGCTTAGAACCTGAAGTCTGCAAAAGGGAACCACCAACAGCATCCAGGACAGCAGGGTTTACCCGCGACCCAAATTAACCTACCTTTTTCGAACTAGATCAGGAAGTCAGAACATAAGGAACCCTCAGAACTGGGGTTTTCCATGACGCTGCCTCAGGCTTAGCTGAAAGTACCAAAACCTATCTTTATGTAGGGTCCCGATAAACTCGACATGTGGATTTATAATCAAACCTTTGAAAAAGTAGGTTGTGGTAACTTTGTGTACGTCCCGATAAACTCTATACTAGGGGTCATAATTATAAAACCTTGAAAACGTAGGTTGTGGTAGTTATAGGTCTGAGTATCTCGGATCGCTGGTACAGGCAAGTTCCAAACCTCGCTCCAGCGAGTGACAAACGTTCTGCCTACATCGGGCTCGGGGCTGTTCGGTTTAAGATTAATAACTACCAGGACCCTGCAAGTAGCCCTTCATGAAGCCCTTATGGTCCTTCATAGAGTGTACTTGGGGTATAATAGAGCGTAGTTGGGGTTCTAGTTTGGCCCTTTAAAGCCTCTGAAAAATACTCGTAAATAGTATCCTCATAAGCCCGAAAAGGGAAAATGTAAAATATCCCAGAGGCCTACGTAGATTATTAATGAGAATCTACTTTTTCCCAATATTCCTTTTTGGTAAGGAGACCCCACATCAAGAATGTCAAAAGGGCACCGCTCAGTTGAAACTTAGGATTACACCTCGAAACCGCAGTGCAAATCAGGGACATAGATCGCTCCATCAGAAGAAAGACGATAAAGTACTGATGTATACAACGGCGTCGGGCCGGGTTTAACATCCTGAGTGGCCATACCTCTGCTGGAACTTCCCACTGCTCCAGGCCTCGGAGTACAGCAAGAAATGCCTCGATTATCTGCTTCGGCGGCCTGCCCTGCGGCTTCGCTCCGATGGACAGAGTTTGTGCCCTGTCAGACAGCCAGCCGCTGTTGATGCACTGATGCGCTCCCCGTGGCGTCGGCCTTTCACCAAGCATCAGCATCCAATCTGCGCACTCCCACTGATTTGAACGGCAATGTCTAATATGACACACCGGCAGGTAGGTGCCAAGTGCCACTAGGGCTTAGTGGGGCTTGGGCTTTCTGTTCTTTGAGGACTTAGGGATGAGGATTTCGGGTTTGTGTGCAAAGTAAGTCGTTCAAGGGGTATTTTGGGAAAGGCACAATCGCAAGTAAACTGTGTCATGCCTGTTGTGCTGAGTACCTCTGAAGCAGCTGTTTCTTCGTTCAATGCTCACCCCGACTCCTCGGCGTTTCCACTGCCCCCGAACCCTCAACCCTAAACCCCCAAAGCCCTAAAACCTGAACCTCAAGCCCCGTCAGGCTGTATCTCCCTTCAGTCTCGACCCGGGTTCATAAACACCCTTTCGTCTCAGGGCCGTAGCATTCAAAGCAGGGGTCTGCATGATAACTATGACCATACCACTACCGAGTGCCGAAGACATGCTAAAGATGTGAAACCTGCGGAAGTCCAAACCCGTGGGGCTCCAAATGGCTAAGTAGGTACTGCTTCCAGACTTTAAACCCTAAAGTACTCTCTCTCTCTATATATATATACATATATATATATATATATATATGCAGAGAGAGAGAGAGAGAGAAAAAAAAAAAAACACTTGGCGGTCTGGCGAAACCCAAAACCCTAAACCTTCATGCTTCTGAGATGCGGCCTGCGTCTCCTGCTTAGGGCTTAGGACATCTCTCGTGGGTTGATGGGTCATCCATGCCCCTAGTTGGAGAAAACCCCACATCTTCGGGTTCTACTATAAGGGTTCGCTCTTAGGGGATTCTGTTCAAGTATTAATAAAGGGCTCCCAGGGCAGAGAAAGGACGTACCCAGATGTATTCAGGAACTCTCCAACAGGATCTTCAACTAGGGGTCCCAGTCAATCTTACAAAAGGGAGTCCCATGTTTGGGGGGTGCCTTCTTGCATCAGGAGCCTGAGATTCCGTCTAAGGCCCCTCCCTAAATCCTAAACCCCTAACCCCTCATTTGTTGAAACTTGCATACAATACGTACATGACTCACACGCTGGGGCCACTGGGGTCTAGGGGGTGTCTTAGCAAAATCGTAGAAGCCACTGCACCAAGAGTAGAGTGGTCGTAGCCCCGAAACCCTCGCCTCTGACTCTAATCCTCAACACTATCCCCAATATGGGAGTTTCCAAAAGTGGGGGACCCTATACCCTAAATAGACAGAAGGATCCCTATTATAAGAACCCCAAAAAAAGGTACCCCTAATTTTCGGAAACTCCCTTATATCCTGAAGTCTCAAAAAGCCGATGCAGCTCAAGGTTTCAGGCATGGGCTGCTTTCACGTTATCGCTTCATGGCCTTTTCGGCTTCAGCGGGTACGGTCCTAGTCCTAGTCATCGAACTAAGCCCTCTAAACCCTAGACATCGCCCTAGAAGACTTATTATTCACATCGGCTTCCGAATTCAATCACTGCAGCGCTATTTCACGCATCTTCAACCCCTTATCTCCTACTCCGAAACACCATCCCCCAACTCCCAAAGTCCAAATCATGAAATCATTGACCCCGGAAAGAACAAACCTTCGTTCACTCTGTAATGAAATCCGTAAACTCCAGTTCTGACACAAGCCCGACTGCATTTCTGGCCTTCGTCTGCCCCCTTACCTGCTCCTCAGCTAGGTATAGCGCAAAGGTGCAGGCTGCTGGTCTAGGATTACCGTTGAGGGCGTAGTTGTTCCCTATAAGCAGTGTGCTAACACTATGGCGTTTCTGTGTTACGGGCAAAACAGACGAATTGATTGTGTGGCCGCCCCTCCCCGGCTTACACAGGATACTCGCGGTGCGCGTCTCCCACCGTGGTGTGGTGATGTGCGGTGCATAGTTTTTCGCTGGCAGTGTCCTGCAGAACGCGGCTGTTTACAAATAAACTGCCATGAACTAGCTACTTTTGCCTCCCGAAAACTTGAAATCGCAGCAATATGACTTGGAGAAAACGATTTAAAGCGTTCCTCTGGATCCCGCGAACTCAGAGAGGAAGCATTAGTCTCGTATTGCCGAAACGCGCCTGTGTTTCGTGGAAAGCAGTGTGACACTGCTTGGGGGAAGGCATCCTCGCCGGGCTCTGGATGTTTCCTAGTACTTGTGGGAGGGCCTGCAGGGGTGGTGCGGGGAATGTGCAATATAGGGGGCTTAATCATTACCGACTATTTGGGAGGTTCTTCCTTATAAGTATAGTATCATGCGCGCCAAAACCCTATTCTAATCATTCATGCCCCTATATACTATAGAACCCTACTCTAGATCCCTTAGGTCGCCTGCTGGTTTTCGGGGATCTCCTGGTGGTCTCTTGGTGGGGTCCCTTCGTGTCTCCGCTGGGTGGTCTCTTGGTGTTCTCCTCGTGTCCTGGTCCTGGTCGCAGTGCGTCGTGGGTGGTTTCCTGATGATCTCCTGTTGTTTTCTGGATGTTGTCGTGGCCTCCTGCTGGTCTCTTGGTGGACTCCTGGTGTCGTGGTGGTCTGTTGCTGGTTTCCTGGTGGTCTCTTCGTGGTCTCTTTGCGTCGTGGTGCGCTCCTCGTGTCCTGTGGTCTCTTGGTGGTCTCCTGGCCATCTACTCCACTTGGCAATCTCTTGGTGCTTCTGTTAGTGGGGCGGGGGGGGAGCCTTATTTAGCAACTACTTGCGACCTGTATTTTCCCAAGCTTCACGACTTGGTTTGAGGATCTCCACTGGCATGGCTTCTTTTGTAGGGTGAAGGACTGTTTACCTTAACGGTCGAAGCATTTCTTTTGGAGATCCTTTCTGTTACTCACGGTTTCGGGGCTCTAGGGAGCAGAGATTAGGGGGTCACGCGAACAGTCAAACATAGTGGGGCTGTTTCCATGCATGGGGGTCTTTCGGATGCTGACTCCTTATGCTTGTAAGCTTCACAAATACACTACAGGGCAGCCCAGTCGCTGTTACGAAAAAGTGTTGCCTGGCTATACTGGTGCGGTGGTATGTTGAAGTATGAGGAACACTAGATATTCAACCCCCAAAGCCCTGCATCCTAAACGCTAATAATGTAGGAACCTGATTCAGAAACCTTGGGCCTTTATTAGGGCTCCTTGTATGAATCCTACTACTTTGGGGTTATAGGAAAAGGGTTTCTTAATCAGGTCCTGCATTAGCTTGAACCAGGCCCCCAACCCACCTAGAAGCCCTAAACCCGATAAGCCCTACATAACCCTCAAAAGCCAAGTCACCCTTGGCAGGCAACGGTGGCCCTTTTTGCCCCTGACCTGCACCTTCGTTGCGCGCTTGACCTGCTTCACCTGGAACCAGGGCTCATCAGACTTCGAACTTATAGCTTTTACAGGGTTCAGGGCTGAGGGCCGCCAAGACATGGAGTACCGTTGTGGATTTCTTGGTTTTGATCGATGACTTGCACAGCGACCCTGACATTTCTTCATGAGTGCAACTTTCCTTTCAGGATAGATTCATCAACTGATGGGTGAGCAGAACCTTATAAAGCCTAGCTCCGGGCTCCAGGCATGCACTGTGGAGATGGCCTTGCCGGCTTCGGCAATTGCGGCCCCAGTCATGCACTATAAGAACATTCACATACCTCCAGGCAGACACAAACATCCGAAGGTAGTAGCAAGTCCTGAAAGATTTTGAACCCCAATCTCTGACAGGTCATTCGTAAACCCCAAACCCAAACTGAGGGTTTTGAATAACTTATATCCCTGATCTCCTACTCCGAAACACCGCTATCCCCTAAACCCAAACTCTAACAGGTCATTCGTAAACCCCAAACTCAAATTCAGGGTTTTATATATCTTATCTACCTAATCTCCTACCCCGAAACACTATCCCATAAACCCAAAGCTCAAATCATCATTGACCCCGGCAAAACAAACCGTTCGCTAACTGAAAAACCTGACACGTCATTCGTAAACCCCAAACTAAGGTCGTAATTCGAAACTCCGCCACAAACCCCAAAGCAGTAATGTAGGGGCCTGAATAACTAGCATAAGGTTTTGAGGTTTCTTTCATCGGGTTACTAGAAGGGATCTGTAAGGGTACCACGCAATAAGGGCCTTGATAGTTAAAAATAGGGTTCTGGGGCTCGCTATACTATAAAAAAAGGAACCTCCAACATAGTATTTGTAAATATTTAGGCCGCATCACCAATCACTGAACCCGGAACGAACAACCATCAATCAGGTAAATCCTGCGTTTCTGGCCTTGGTCTGTCCCCTTGCCGGCTCCTCGGCTACGGTCAGCGCCGGGGTATATTCAGGGGATGAGCACCCTAGCCCAACCACAAAAGCTTAAGGGCTGCCTGCTCAGCTAATAAGTATAGAGAGCAGGTTTTGGGTTGAGGGTGACGTTGCTTGTTTTTCGTCGGGAAGGATTGTGTCGTGGTTTTTGTTGGGGTTCTTTTCGTTGCAAAGGGTTGAGAATTTTCGTTGCAAAGGATTGAGAATCTGAGAGGTCTGGGTTTCGGGGGGCCCGCGAACTGTCAAATACTCAAGAAACCTACGGTGTGCTTGATATGAATGACATGCTTGAGTTTGACCTTCGAAACGAATGGAGAAGGCTGTGCAAATAGTAGAAGTTGCGGGATAAAGCATTACAACTTGCCATCCCTACATAAATGGGAATGCGCTTTTGACTAAACCCCTAAACCATTTGCATGCACACGGATTTCGCCCAATGCCAGGGGACCTTTGCCCGCTTTGCCCCCTTTGCCGCGAGCAGGCGCAGTTGGCCCTTTGCCTTTGCCTGCTTGGAGGGGAGGGGTTCGTTCAGGGGCTCCTTTAACTTGAACTGGATCCCTGTAGTTAAGTGGTTCCTTTAAGGGGTTCTTGTAAGGGTTCGCACTTCACGACGTTTCACAACACACATCCTTTTGACGGAGATCCCTGTGTAGACTTGAACCCCAAACCCCAAAACCTCTAATGCACGCGAGCGTCTAAGAGTCTATAAATGACGGCATATTCGCTTTTATTTGGTTGTCAGCACTAGATCTGTATGTTCATGTGGATCTTTAGGCAACGTGATCGGGTTTGCATGTGGGCTCTTGTCGTCAGGTGTCCTTACATCATGCGTCCTTGCCTACTGCTACGTAAGGTCTATGTTCGGCTCCCTTGTGCAACCCCTGCATCCGGCGCTCGGATTGAGAGTCTTTGTGCGATAAGAACGAAGAGTTAACTTCGTCTTCAGGGTGTTAGGTTCGGTTTCAGCATTACGGCTGGAGTTTAGAGTTCAGGGTGAAGCTGAAGGGATGTGAAGTTCAAGTATAGTCGGGCGAGAAGGTCCGAGTGTTTGGTGGGGGGGGTACTGGCAGAAAACACCTACCTTCAGCCCAGAGAAACGGCCATGGTGAGCTACAGCTCAAAACCACGTGATGTTGTGAGTCGACTCCTGAGCTAAGGTAATTTAGGGGCCAAAAGGAGTGGCGGATCATCTCTCAGCGGTAGCAGGGACAATTATGTGTGTATATATATATATATATATATACATAGGTATATATGTATATGTGTATGTGTGTGTGTGTATGTATGTATATATATATATATATATATATATATATATATATATGGTGAGCATATATACATATACATATACATATACATATACATATACATATACATATACATATACATATACATATATGCAAGTAGCATCCCTCCTGCCGAGAATGCACGGGCCTGGTGGGCTTCTAGGAGCATCGCTGCCTCAACGCATGTTAGCAACAGAGAGAAAGGACTGATGCAAGGTCCTTGATATTAGAACGGGGTTTTGGCGTGTATTGCACTATACGCACAATCCGGAAGCCTGAGGAATATGTTGTACGAATTACTGAACTGAGGCGCCTGTGAGGATTCAGGATGTAGGAAAAGAGCTTCGGGGCCATCGTCATTCAGCACAAGGCTATGCCAAACCCCATGTGAATCGAATGTAGCTTTCGCGCTGAATGCTTTGGAATTGTCGCAGCCGTCGATTCACACATGCCTGACAACGACAAATCTCTCAAGCAGCTTCCAGATGTTCAACAAAGGGCATGATGCCGAAACGCAATGCAACAAACCGGGCTCGCTAAACCTGCATTGTGCGAAGATTCGTCTCTGAATAAATCCAGCCAGGTGCTGCACGTGCCTACCGTTTGTTTACACTACGTCAGTACGTTATAGTCGTTGTAAATGCTTCTTCTGCGCCTTTTCCACTGCTACTACTACTACTACTACTACTACTACTACTACTACTACTGCTACTACTACTACTTGCTACTTACTACTTCCTACTTACTACTTACTACTTACTGCTTACTACTTACTACTTACAACTTACTACATACTACTTACTACTTACTACTTACTACTTACTACTTACTACTTACTACTTACTACTTACTCCTTACTCCTTACTGCTTACTGCTTACTGCTTCCTGCTTGCTACTTGCGACTTGCGACTTGCGACTTGCGACTTGCGACTTGCTACTTGCTACTTGCTACTTGCTACTTGCTACTTGCTACTTGCTACTTCCTACTTCCTACTTACTACTTACTACTTACTACTTACTACTTACTACTTACTACTACTACTACTACTACTACTACTACTACTACTACTACTACTACTACTACTACTACTGCTACTGCTACTGCTACTGCTACTGCTACTGCTACTGCTACTGCTACTGCTACTGCTACTGCTACTGCTACTGCTACTGCTACTGCTACTGCTACTGCTACTGCTACTGCTACTGCTACTGCTACTGCTAGTAGTAGTAGTAGTAGTCGTCGTCGTCGTCGTCGTAGTAGTAGTAGTAGTAGTAGTAGAAAAGAAGAAGAACGACGACGATGACTACTGCTGTAGTATGATGATTACCCATCACTATGACTACCGTTCTTAGCCCTGCATCACTACTCAACACTCTGGCTCGCATGCTGGTATCATGCTGTACGACACACCTGGATTGACAGTGCCGACTGGCCTTCGGCTGCCGGGCTTAGGCTCAGGGCTTAGAGCTTTAGATTGAGGTTCAACATGGGTTGTATATGGCTAACATACGAATCCCCAACCTCCAAAACTCATAAACCCTAAATTTTGAAAGCCTAAACCTCCCTCGGATGCTCCGACAGCCTGCGACACCGGAGCCCTGGAAGACACCCCACCCCCACATCGCATGGAGGGAGCTTTATTGACTCGAAACCCCACACACCAACTAGGGCTTAGGCTGTAGACTTACACTGATCTACACAACGCCTCGGCCGTATGAACCGAAGGACCATCCATCCCCCGAAGCCAAACAGGCCAAGTCGCTCTGTGCTGCCTGCGTGTCCTGCACTTGGCTTTGTGCTTAGTGCTTTTGAAAGGGTTTTTTTCTAGGAGGTCTGAACGCGGAGGTTTTGGGCAGAGGGATCGACTTCGAGCTCTTCAAGAAACAGTCTGGCTTGTTTTGGGTTTCTTGCGTTGATAGTGCAGGATTTAAAACGGCTGAAGCTAAAGCACCAACAGGCTGCGGGGATTCGAGTCCTTCGGAATGACAGGATCTAGCATAGGGGCCTTAATCGCAAAAATTGGGCTTTGGGGCGGGGGGAACGAGGAACCCCAAACAAGATAATCTTACCCATCAGCAGAGTATAGGGGTTTGGTGGTATATTGCCTATTAACCAGTGACAGTGCGGAACCCTTAAGGATGACCTTAGAATAAATATCTTAGGCCTTTTGCGACTGTTTGGGGTCCAATGAGATGGTCTCAACTCGGGCTATGCTGTGCTCCCTGTGGAGCATCGCTAGAGTAGGTTTGCCATGCTGACACTGCATTCGCCCGAAAGTTTGTCAAGCTAGGAGCGCCTTGGCCACATAATAAATAGGGGGATCCTTTATAGCGTATCTATAGTACTGCAAGAACCATAAGGAATATAATATTGGTGGTGATTTAGAGTCCTGCATTAATGAAGAGGGTCGGCAATACGCGCGGGCGGGCGGTGCCAACAAGACGGACCATGATTGACGCAATCATGAGACCCATTAAAGAGGAGTCGCGTTGTTACTGTTGCAGTATTGCTGGTGTAAGCACTGCTCAAAGAGCGATAGACTCTCTTCGGCAGACCCCTAAACCCTATAACCCCAAACCCCAAGCCCGGCAAACCCAAGCCGCCTCCTGGCGCACCTCAAACTTCTCAGAGGCTGCCGCCGCCGAAGTGGCGATCGGATCGCCGGCATCTGGCGGAGGTTTAGCGTTTGTTTTTTCGTTTAAGGTTTAGGCTTGGGGTTTTGGAGTGTATTGCACTATAGGCATATGGCATAAACCGGAAGCCTGAGGAATAGGTTGTACTAATTATTGAGGCCCCTGCCAGGATTCAGGATGCAGGATAGGAGTTTCAGGACAATCGTCATTCCAGAGGCTGCGCTATGCCAAACACATGTGATCCGAAATGAGCTTCCGCGGCTACTACCACTACTACTCCTCCTACTACTCCTTCGACGACGACGACTATGACTACGACGACTCCTCCTGCTGTGGTATGGCGATTACACATCACTATGACTATCACTGACTATCACTCTTAATCCTTCATCAGAATCACTACTCCGTACTATGGCTAGCATGCCGGTATCATGCTGTACGACACGACGGTGCCGACTGGCCTTCGGCAGCCGGGCTTAGGCATAGAGCTCTAGATTTGAGGTTCACCATGGGTTGTGTATATCGGTACCACCAACTCTCACCCCCCGTAATTACCCTAAGCTTTAACTGCCTAACATTGCCTAACATACGAATCCCCAACCTCCTAAACTGTTAAGCCCTGAAACCTGAAAGCCTAAACCTCAGATCCTCCGAGAGCCCGCGACACCGGAGCCCTGGAAGACCCCCCGATACCCCGACCCGCCAACAGGGTTTAGGCTGTAGGATTACACTGATTAGCACGAAGCCCCAGTATAAAACCGAAGGACCATCGCCCCCAAGCCAAACAGGCCGAGTCGCTCTGTGCTGCCGGCGTGTCCTGCACTTGGCTTAGTGCTTGTTAGAGGGTTGCACTATGAGGTCTTAGGGTGGAGGTTTTGGCTTGCACCCAACAGTCTGGGGTCTGCTGAGTCTAAAGCACTAACAGGCTGCGGGGATTCGAGTCCTTCCGGATGACAGTATTTGACATCGGGGCCTTAATCGTTAGAATGGGGGGGGACATTACGAATATTACAGTCGTAACGAGGAACCCCAAAGGATATAGTCTTCCCCATCAGTAGATTATAGGGCTTTGGTGGTGCACTATATACTAACTAGTGATAATGAGGAACCCGGAAGGATGATCTAACATTAAATATCTTAGGCCCTATTGTGACTGTTTGAGGTTCAATGAGTTGGTCTCAACTTGTGATGGGGGCTAGGCTCTACTCCCGGCGAAGCATCGCTGGAGTAGGTTTGCCATGCGGATAACTGCATTCGGCCGAAAGTTTGTCAAGAGAGGAGCAGCTTGGCCATGTAATATAGGGGCCTGCATAATTAAAATGGGGTTTCAATTGGTATCCTTTAAACCGTCTAACTATAGAATACGAACCATAAGGGATGATACTTGTAACTATGAAAAAGCTCCTACATTGATGAAGAGGGTCGGCAATACACGCGGGCGGGCGGTGCCAACAAGACGGACCATGATTGATGCAATCATGAGACCCATTAAAGAGGAGTCGCGTTGTTACTGTTGCAGTATTGCTGGTGTAAGCACTGCTCAAAGAGCGATAGACTCTCTTCGGCAGACCCCTAAACCCTATAACCCCAAACCCCAAGCCCGGCAAACCCAAGCCGCCTCCTGGCGCACCTCAAACTTCTCAGAGGCTGCCGCCGACGAAGTGGCGATCGGATCGCCGGCATCTGGCGGAGGTTTAGGGCTTAGGGTTTAGTTTCGTTTAGGGTTTAGGTCCTAGTGTTTTGGAGTGTATTGCACCATGGGCATATGGCATAATCCGGAAGTTTGAGGAATATGTTGTACTAATTACTAAGGCCCCTGTGAGGATTCAGGATGTAGGATACGAGTTTCAGGACAATCGTCATTCCAGCGCAAGGCATGTGCTATGCCAAACCCATGTGAATAGAATTTAGCTCCCGCGACCACTACCACGAGCACTAGCACTACGACTACCCCTAACACAACAACAACAACAACAACTACTACTACTACTACTACTACTACCACCACTACCACCACCACCACTACCACTACCACTACCACTACCACTACCACTACCACACCACTACCACTACCACTACCCCTACCCCTGACCCCTCCCCTACCCCTACCCGACCCCGACCCCTAACCCTACCCCTACCCCTACCCCTACCCCTACCCCTACCCCTACCCCACCCCTACCCCTACCCCTACCCCTATCCCACTACCACTACCACTGCCACTGCCACTACCACTACCACTACCACTACCACTACCACTACCACTACCACTACGACTACGACTACGACTACTACTACTACTACTACTACTACTACTACTACTACTACTACTACTACTACTACCACGACTACTACTACTCCTATTCTCCTACTACTCCGGCTACGACGACTCTCTCCTCCTGCTGTAGTCTGACGATTACCCATTACTGAGACTATCACTCTTAATTCACCATCTCTACTCAATACTATGGCTAGCATGCTGGTAGCATGCTGTACGACACACCTGGATTGACAGTGCCGGGAGGCCTTCCTTAGAGCTTAGGATTTGAGATTCAACATGGGTGAAAATCGGAAACATGTATTCTAACCCCTATAGTTACCCTCAGATTTGAAGCCTAGCATACGAGTTGAGGCGTTGGCCAAGGTTAAAAACCCAACCTCCTAAACTCTTAAACCCTGAACGCTGAAACCCTAAACCTTCCTCAGATCCTGCGACACCGCAGCCCTGGAAGACCCCCCCCTCGGATGCAGGGAACTACACCATCAACCCGCAGCCCCAGCCGTATAAACCGAAGGACGATCCCCCCCAAGCCAAACAGGCCGAGTCGCTCTGTGCTGCCTGCGTGTCCTGCACTTGGCTTAGCGTTTCTTCAAAGGGTTTCTCTACGAGGGAGGTTTTGGTCAGAGGGATCGACTTCGAGCCTTTCAAAAAACAGTCTGGCCATGTTTTAGGCTTCTTGCGCTGATAGTGCAGGATTTAAAGCGGCTGAGGCTAAAAGCGTCAACAGGCTGCGGGGATTCGAGTGCGGAGGACCTTGGGGAAGACAGGATCGAAGATAGGGGTCTTAATCGTTAAAATTAGGGCTTTGGGGGCGGGGGAGGGGCACATTATGTACACATAGAGGTCATAACGAGGAACCCCAAAGGATATATTCTCACCCATCAGTAGAGGGCTTCGGTGCTATATTGTACATTTCAATTAGTGATAATGAGGAGCCCTAACGGATGGTCTTAGATTAAGTATCTTAGGCCCTGTTTGACTGTTTGGGCTCGATGTGTTGGTCAACAGGACGGACCATGATCGACGAAATCATGAGACACGTTCAAGAGGAGTCGTGTTGTTGTTGTTGCAGTACGTATTGCTGGTGTAAGTACTGCTCAAAGAGCGATGGACTGTTCGGTAGAGCCCTAAACCACTAAACCCTTAACCTCAAAGCTCTAACCCCAAACCCAAGCCGCCTCCTGCTCCACCTCTATCTTCTCAGAGGCAGCCGCCGCCGAAATGGCGATCAGATCGCTGGCATCTGGCTGAGGTTTAGGGCTTAGGGCTTAGTGCCTCGTTTATGGTTTCAAGTCTGGTTTCGGCTTTCGGGTTTTGAGGTTTTGGGAGGTTTCTGTGTTTCGGGGAAAGTTCCAGTGCGTGCGGGCTCAGTGGCCGCAGATGGCCATGCGCTGGATTGCGCCGATTGCGCTGGAATGCGCCGATTGCGCTGGAATGCGCCGAATGCGTTGGAATGCGCTGGAAAGCACCGATTGCGCCGAATTGCGCCAATTGCGCCGTTTGCGCCGAATTGCGCCAATTGCGCCGTTTGCGCCGAATTGCGCCGATTGCGCCGAATTGCGCCGTTTGCGCCGAATTGCGCCGAATTGCGCCGATTGCGCCGAATTGCGCCGAATTGCGCCGAATTGCGCTGGAATTGCGCTGGAATTGCGCTGGAACTCTGCCTACAGCCTGGCACACAGGCAATACTACCCTGTGGCTGTTGCAGCCTGGTTGCTACCTTGGTTTTGCAGCCTGCGATTTCCGGGCAGTGCCTGTCGTACCAGGTTTTTGTGGCTCATTGCTGGCAGCAGTTCCCGCAGTCCTGCGAATTCTCTTCAACTGTCAGTCAGAGAGAGTTTTTACATTTCACGTGGGGTTATATTGCATCCTATTCAGCGGATTTTTTGGCGAACGACCACGAATCTCGACTCAATTGACGTGCTCTTGTGCGTGCACCCGGAATTTGACGCGCACTTCGGAACTGTTTTGGGTTTGTTGTTGTGTCTTTGTTCTTCTGAAAGTCTTCTGAAATCTATGACTACTGACCGATTCTTGAGTCAGAACCCTGACAGGTCTTGAACTCCGAGGGTGGGGCCTTGGACTCTGACGGGGCGGGGCGCCCCTGATTTTAAAATCAGAACCCTTACGGATCCTTGAACTCCGAGGGTGGGGCTTTGGACTGATGGGGCACCCCTGATTCTTAAATCAAAGCTTTGACAGATGTTGAAGAGGAGGAGGCCCTGGACTGATGGAGCGCTCATGAATTTTCGATCTCCGCCTCTTAGTGAGCTTGAACTCCGGGGGTGGGGCCTCGGACACCCCTGGCTGTTTTAATCAGAACTCTTTCAAATCTTGAACTCCGAGGGTGGGGCCTTGGACTCTGATGGAGCGGGGCGCCCCTGATTTTTAAATCAGAACCCTTACAGATCCTTGAACTCCGAGGGTGGGGCTTTGGACTGATGGGGCACCCCTGATTCTTAAATCAAAGCTTTGACAGATGTTGAACTCCGAGGAGGAGGCCCTGGACTGATGGAGCGCCCATGATTTTCAGATCACCCAGATCACCGCCTCTTAGTGAGCTTGAACTCCGGGGGTGGGGCCTCGGACGCCCCTGGTTGTTTTAATCAGAACTTTTTCAAATCTTGAACTCCGAGGGTCGGGCCTTGGGTTGATGGGGCACCCCTGATTTCTAAATCACAACCCTTACAGATCTTGAACTCCGAGGGTGGGGCCTTGGACTCTGATGGGCGGGGCGCCCCTGATTTCTAAATCCCAACCCTTACAGATCTTGAACTCCGAGGGTGGGGCCTTGGACTCTGATGGAGCGGGGCGCCCCTGATTTTTAAATCAGAACCCTTACAGATCCTTGAACTCCGAGGGTGGGGCTTTGGACTGATGGGGCACCCCTGATTCTGAAATCAAAGCTTTGACAGATGTTGAACTCCGAGGATGAGGACTTGGACTGATGGAGCGCCCATGATTTTCAGATCACCGCCTCTTAGTGAGCTTGAACTCCGGGGGTGGGGCCTTGGACGCCCCTGGTTTTTTTAATCAGAACTCTTACAAATCTTGAACTCCGAGGGTCGGGCCTTGGGTTGATGGGGCACCCCTGATTTCTAAATCACAACCCTTACAGATCTTGAACTCCGAGGGTGGGGCTTTGGACTCTGATGGAGCGGGGCGCCCCTGATTTTTAAATCAGAACCCTTACAGATCCTTGAACTCCGAGGGTGGGGCTTTGGACTGATGGGGCACCCCTGATTCTTAAATCAAAGCTTTGACAGATGTTGAACTCCGAGGAGGAGGCCCTGGACTGATGGAGCGCCCATGATTTTCAGATCACCCAGATCCTCTTAGTGAGCTTGAACTCCGGGGGTGGGGCCTCGGACGCCCCTGGTTGTTTTAATCAGAACTTTTTCAAATCTTGAACTCCGAGGGTCGGGCCTTGGGTTGATGGGGCACCCCTGATTTCTAAATCACAACCCTTACAGATCTTGAACTCCGAGGGTGGGGCCTTGGACTCTGATGGGGCGGGGCGCCCCTGATTTCTAAATCCCAACCCTTACAGATCTTGAACTCCGAGGGTGGGGCCTTGGACTCTGATGGAGCGGGGCGCCCCTGATTTTTAAATCAGAACCCTTACAGATCCTTGAACTCCGAGGGTGGAGCTTTGGACTGATGGGGCACCCCTGATTCTGAAATCAAAGCTTTGACAGATGTTGAACTCCGAGGATGAGGACTTGGACTGATGGAGCGCCCATGATTTTCAGATCACCGCCTCTTAGTGAGCTTGTCCTCCGGGGGTGGGGCCTTGGACGCCACTGGTTTTTCTTCAGAACTCTTACAAATCTTGAACTCCGAGGGTCGGGCCTTGGGTTGATGGGGCACCCCTGATTTCTAAATCACAACCCTTACAGATCTTGAACTCCGAGGGTGGGGCCTTGGACTCTGATGGAGCGGGGCGCCCCTGATTTTTAAATCAGAACCCTTACAGATCCTTGAACTCCGAGGGTGGATGGAGCTTTGGACTGATGGGGCACCCCTGATTCTTAAATCAAAGCTTTGACAGATGTTGAACTCCGAGGATGAGGACTTGGACTGATGGAGCGCCCATGATTTTCAGATCACCGCCTCTTAGTGAGCTTGTCCTCCGGGGGTGGGGCCTTGGACGCCACTGGTTTTTCTTCAGAACTCTTACAAATCTTGAACTCCGAGGGTCGGGCCTTAGGTTGATGGGGCACCCCTGATTTCTAAATCACAACCCTTACAGATCTTGAACTCCGAGGGTGGGGCCTTGGACTCTGATTGGGCGGGGCGCCCCTGATTTCTAAATCCCAACCCTTACAGATCTTGAACTCCGAGGGTGGGGCCTTGGACTCTGATGGAGCGGGGCGCCCCTGATTTTTAAGTCAGAACCCTTACAGATCCTTGAACTCCGAGGGTGGGGCTTTGGACTGATGGGGCACCCCTGATTCTTAAATCAAAGCTTTGACAGATGTTGAACTCCGAGGAGGAGGACTTGGACTGATGGAGCGCCCATGATTTTCAGATCACCGCCTCTTAGTGAGCTTGAACTCCGGGGGTGGGGCCTTGGACGCCCCTGGTTTTTAAATCAGAACTCTTACAAATCTTGAACTCCGAGGGTGGGGCCTTCGACTCTGATGGAGCGGGGCGCCCCTGATTTTTAAATCAGAACCCTTACAAATCCTTGAACTCCGAGGGTGGGGCTTTGGACTGATGGGGCACCCCTGATTCTTGAATCAAAGCTTTGACAGATGTTGAACTCCGAGGATGAGGACTTGGACTGATGGAGCGCCCATGATTTTCAGATCACCGCCTCTTAGTGAGCTTGAACTCCGGGGGTGGGGCTTTGGACGCCCCTGGTTTTTTAATCAGAGCTCTTACAAATCTTGAATTCCGAAGGTCGGGCCTTGGGTTGATGGGGCACCCCTGATTTCTAAATCACAACCCTTACAGATCTTGAACTCCGAGGGTGGGGCTTTGGACTCTGATGGAGCGGGGCGCCCCTGATTTTTAAATCAGAACCCTTACAGATCCTTGAACTCCGAGGGTGGGGCTTTGGACTGATGGGGCACCCCTGATTCTTAAATCAAAGCTTTGACAGATGTTGAACTCCGAGGAGGAGGCCCTGGACTGATGGAGGAGCGCCCATGATTTTCAGATCACCCAGATCATCGCCTCTTAGTGAGCTTGAACTCCGGGGGTGGGGCCTCGGACGCCCCTGGTTGTTTTAATCAGAACTTTTTCAAATCTTGAACTCCGAGGGTCGGGCCTTGGGTTGATGGGGCACCCCTGATTTCTAAATCACAACCCTTACAGATCTTGAACTCCGAGGGTGGGGCCTTGGACTCTGATGGGGCGGGGCGCCCCTGATTTCTAAATCCCAACCCTTACAGATCTTGAACTCCGAGGGTGGGGCCTTGGACTCTGATGGAGCGGGGCGCCCCTGATTTTTAAATCAGAACCCTTCCAGATCTTGAACTCCGAGGGTGGAGCTTTGGACTGATGGGGCACCACTGATTCTGAAATCAAAGCTTTGACAGATGTTGAACTCCGAGGATGAGGACTTGGACTGATGGAGCGCCCATGATTTTCAGATCACCGCCTCTTAGTGAGCTTGAACTCCGGGGGTGGGGCTTTGGACGCCCCTGGTTTTTTTAACCAGAACTCTTACAAATCTTGAATTCCGAGGGTCGGGCCTTGGGTTGATGGGGCACCCCTGATTTCTAAATCACAACCCTTACAGATCTTGAACTCCGAGGGTGGGGCTTTGGACTCTGATGGAGCGGGGCGCCCCTGATTTTTAAATCAGAACCCTTACAGATCCTTGAACTCCGAGGGTGGAGCTTTGGACTGATGGGGCACCCCTGATTCTTAAATCAAAGCTTTGACAGATGTTGAACTCCGAGGATGAGGACTTGAACTGATGGAGCGCCCATGATTTGCAGATCACCGCCTCTTAGTGAGCTTGAACTCCGGGGGTGGGGCCTTGGACGCCCCTGGTTTTTTAATCAGAACTCTTACAAATCTTGAACTCCGAGGGTCGGGCCTTGGCTTGATGGGGCACCCCTGATTTCTAAATCACAACCCTTACAGATCCTTGAACTCCGAGGGTGGGGCCTTGGACTCTGATGGGGCGGGGCGCCCCTGATTTCTAAATCCCAACCCTTACAGATCTTGAACTCCGAGGGTGGGGCCTTGGACTCTAATGGAGCGGGGCGCCCCTGATTTTTAAGTCAGAACCCTTACAGATCCTTGAACTCCGAGGGTGGAGCTTTGGAGATGGGGCACCCCTGATTCTGAAATCAAAGCTTTGACAGATGTTGAACTCCGAGGATGAGGACTTGGACTGATGGAGCGCCCATGATTTTCAGATCACCGCCTCTTAGTGAGCTTGTCCTCCGGGGGTGGGGCCTTGGACGCCACTGGTTTTTCTTCAGAACTCTTACAAATCTTGAACTCCGAGGGTCGGCCTTGGGTTGATGGCCGGACCATGATTCTTAAATCACAACCCTGTCAGATCTTGAACTCGAGGGGGGGGCTTTGGGGGACTCTGAGGAGCGGGGCGCCCCTGATTTTTAAATCAGAACCCTTACAGATCCTTGAACTCCGAGGGTGGGGATTTGAACTGATGGGGCACCCCTGATTCTTAAATCAAAGCTTTGACAGATGTTGAACTCCGAGGAGGAGGCCCTGGACTGATGGAGCGCCCATGATTTTCAGATCACCCAGATCACCGCCTCTTAGTGAGCTTGTCCTCCGGGGTTGGGGCCTTGGACGCCACTGGTTTTTCTTCAGAACTCTTACAAATCTTGAACTCCGAGGGTCGGGCCTTGGGTTGATGGGGCACCCCTGATTTCTAAATCACAACCCTTACAGATCTTGAACTCCGAGGGTGGGGCCTTGGACTCTGATTGGGCGGGGCGCCCCTGATTTCTAAATCCCAACCCTTACAGATCTTGAACTCCGAGGGTGGGGCCTTGGACTCTGATGGAGCGGGGCGCCCCTGATTTTTAAATCAGAACCCTTACAAATCCTTGAACTCTGAGGGTGGGGCTTTGGACTGATGGGGCACCCCTGATTCTTAAATCAAAGCTTTGACAGATGTTGGACTCCGAGGAGGAAGCCCTGGACTGATGGAGCGCCTATGATTTTCAGATCACCGCCTCTTAGTGAGCTTGAACTCCGGGGGTGGGGCCTCGGACGCCCCTGGTTTGTTTAATCAGAACTCTTTCAAATCTTGAACTCCGAGGGTGGGGCCTTGGACTCTGATGGGGCGGGGCGCCCCTGATTTTTAAATCAGAACCCTTACAGATCCTTGAACTCCGAGGGTGGAGCTTTGGACTGATGGGGCACCCCTGATTCTTAAATCAAAGCTTTGACAGATGTTGAACTCCGAGGAGGAGGCCCTGGACTGATGGAGGGCCCATGATTTTCAGATCACCCAGATCACCGCCTCTTAGGGAGCTGAAAAAAATAAGGGGGTGGGGCCTCGGAGCCCCTGGTTGTTTTAATAAGAACTTTTAAAATCTGAACTCGAGGGCGGGCCTTGGGCTGATGGGGAACCCCTGATTTCTAAATCACAACCCGTAAAATCTTGAACTCCGAGGGTGGGGCCTTGGACTTGATGGGCGGGGCGCCCTGGATTTCTTAAATCCAAAAACCCTTACATGATCTTGAACTCCGAGGGTGGGGCCTTGGACTATGATGGAGCGGGGGGCCCCGATTTTAAATCAGAACCCTTCCAAGATCTTGAACTCGCGGGTGGAGCTTTGGCTGATGGGGGCACCCTGATTTAACTCAAGCTTTGACGATGTGAACTTCCTGAGGATGAGACTTTGGACTGATGGAGCGCCATGATTTAAGATATCACCCGCCTATGTGAGCTTGAACTCCGGGGGTGGGGCTTTGGACGCCCCTGGTTTTTTTAATCAGAACTCTTACAAATCTTGAATTCCGAGGGTCGGGCCTTGGGTTGATGGGGCACCCCTGATTTCTAAATCACAACCCTTACAGATCTTGAACTCCGAGGGTGGGGCTTTGGACTCTGATGGAGCGGGGCGCCCCTGATTTTTAAATCAGAACCCTTACAGATCCTTGAACTCCGAGGGTGGGGCTTTGGACTGATGGGGCACCCCTGATTCTTAAATCAAAGCTTTGACAGATGTTGAACTCCGAGGAGGAGGCCCTGGACTGATGGAGCGCCCATGATTTTCAGATCACCCAGATCACCGCCTCTTAGTGAGCTTGAACTCCGGGGGTGGGGCCTCGGACGCCCCTGGTTGTTTTAATCAGAACTTTTTCAAATCTTGAACTCCGGGTCGGGCCTTGGGTTGATGGGGCACCCCTGATTTCTAAATCACAACCCTTACAGATCTTGAACTCCGAGGGTGGGGCCTTGGACTCTGATGGGGCGGGGCGCCCCTGATTTCTAAATCCCAACCCTTACAGATCTTGAACTCCGAGGGTGGGGCCTTGGACTCTAATGGAGCGGGGCGCCCCTGATTTTTAAGTCAGAACCCTTACAGATCCTTGAACTCCGAGGGTGGAGCTTTGGAGATGGGGCACCCCTGATTCTGAAATCAAAGCTTTGACAGATGTTGAACTCCGAGGATGAGGACTTGGACTGATGGAGCGCCCATGATTTTCAGATCACCGCCTCTTAGTGAGCTTGTCCTCCGGGGGTGGGGCCTTGGACGCCACTGGTTTTTCTTCAGAACTCTTACAAATCTTGAACTCCGAGGGTCGGGCCT
>CAJNDT010005901.1:89597-328037 GCA_905221615.1 Symbiodinium sp. CCMP2592 | reverse complement strand
CTGATTCTTAAATCAAAGCTTTGACAGATGTTGAACTCCGAGGAGGAGGCCCTGGACTGATGGAGGAGTGCCCATGATTTTCAGATCACCGCCTCTTAGTGAGCTTGTCCTCCGGGGGTGGGGCCTTGGACGCCACTGGTTTTTCTTCAGAACTCTTACAAATCTTGAACTCCGAGGGTCGGGCCTTGGGTTGATGGGGCACCCCTGATTTCTAAATCCCAACCCTTACAGATCTTGAACTCCGAGGGTGGGGCCTTGGACTCTGATGGAGCGGGGCGCCCCTGATTTTTAAATCAGAACCCTTACAGATCCTTGAACTCCGAGGGTGGGGCTTTGGACTGATGGGGCACCCCTGATTCTTAAATCAAAGCTTTGACAGATGTTGAACTCCGAGGAGGAGGCCCTGGACTGATGGAGCGCGCATGATTTTCAGATCACCGCCTCTTAGTGAGCTTGAACTCCGGGGGTGGGGCCTCGGACGCCCCTGGTTGTTTTAATCAGAACTCTTTCAAATCTTGAACTCCGAGGGTGGGGCCTTCGACTCTGATGGAGCGGGGCGCCCCTGATTTTTAAATCAGAACCCTTACAAATCCTTGAACTCCGAGGGTGGGGCTTTGGACTGATGGGGCACCCCTGATTCTTGAATCAAAGCTTTGACAGATGTTGAACTCCGAGGATGAGGACTTGGACTGATGGAGCGCCCATGATTTTCAGATCACCGCCTCTTAGTGAGCTTGAACTCCGGGGGTGGGGCTTTGGACGCCCCTGGTTTTTTTAATCAGAACTCTTACAAATCTTGAATTCCGAGGGTCGGGCCTTGGGTTGATGGGGCACCCCTGATTTCTAAATCACAACCCTTACAGATCTTGAACTCCGAGGGTGGGGCTTTGGACTCTGATGGAGCGGGGCGCCCCTGATTTTTAAATCAGAACCCTTACAGATCCTTGAACTCCGAGGGTGGGGCTTTGGACTGATGGGGCACCCCTGATTCTTAAATCAAAGCTTTGACAGATGTTGAACTCCGAGGAGGAGGCCCTGGACTGATGGAGCGCCCATGATTTTCAGATCACCGCCTCTTAGTGAGCTTGAACTCCGGGGGTGGGGCCTCGGACGCCCCTGGTTGTTTTAATCAGAACTTTTTCAAATCTTGAACTCCGAGGGTCGGGCCTTGGGTTGATGGGGCACCCCTGATTTCTAAATCACAACCCTTACAGATCTTGAACTCCGAGGGTGGGGCCTTGGACTCTGATGGGGCGGGGCGCCCCTGATTTCTAAATCCCAACCCTTACAGATCTTGAACTCCGAGGGTGGGGCCTTGGACTCTGATGGAGCGGGGCGCCCCTGATTTTTAAATCAGAACCCTTCCAGATCCTTGAACTCCGAGGGTGGAGCTTTGGACTGATGGGGCACCACTGATTCTGAAATCAAAGCTTTGACAGATGTTGAACTCCGAGGATGAGGACTTGGACTGATGGAGCGCCCATGATTTTCAGATCACCGCCTCTTAGTGAGCTTGAACTCCGGGGGTGGGGCTTTGGACGCCCCTGGTTTTTTTAATCAGAACTCTTACAAATCTTGAACTCCGAGGGTCGGGCCTTGGGTTGATGGGGCACCCCTGATTTCTAAATCACAACCCTTACAGATCTTGAACTCCGAGGGTGGGGCCTTGGACTCTGATGGAGCGGGGCGCCCCTGATTTTTAAATCAGAACCCTTACAGATCCTTGAACTCCGAGGGTGGGCTTTGGACTGATGGGGCACCCCTGATTCTTAAATCAAAGCTTTGACAGATGTTGAACTCCGAGGAGGAGGCCCTGGACTGATGGAGCGCCCATGATTTTCAGATCACCGCCTCTTAGTGAGCTTGAACTCCGGGGGTGGGGCCTCGGACGCCCCTGGTTGTTTTAATCAGAACTTTTTCAAATCTTGAACTCCGAGGGTCGGGCCTTGGGTTGATGGGGCACCCCTGATTTCTAAATCACAACCCTTACAGATCTTGAACTCCGAGGGTGGGGCCTTGGACTCTGATGGGGCGGGGCGCCCCTGATTTCTAAATCCCAACCCTTACAGATCTTGAACTCCGAGGGTGGGGCCTTGGACTCTGATGGAGCGGGGCGCCCCTGATTTTTAAATCAGAACCCTTACAGATCCTTGAACTCCGAGGGTGGAGCTTTGGACTGATGGGGCACCCCTGATTCTGAAATCAAAGCTTTGACAGATGTTGAACTCCGAGGATGAGGACTTGGACTGATGGAGCGCCCATGATTTTCAGATCACCGCCTCTTAGTGAGCTTGTCCTCCGGGGGTGGGGCCTTGGACGCCACTGGTTTTTCTTCAGAACTCTTACAAATCTTGAACTCCGAGGGTCGGGCCTTGGGTTGATGGGGCACCCCTGATTTCTAAATCACAACCCTTACAGATCTTGAACTCCGAGGGTGGGGCCTTGGACTCTGATGGAGCGGGGCGCCCCTGATTTTTAAATCAGAACCCTTACAGATCCTTGAACTCCGAGGGTGGGGCTTTGGACTGATGGGGCACCCCTGATTCTTAAATCAAAGCTTTGACAGATGTTGAACTCCGAGGAGGAGGCCCTGGACTGATGGAGGAGCGCCCATGATTTTCAGATCACCGCCTCTCAGTGAGCTTGTCCTCCGGGGGTGGGGCCTTGGACGCCATTGGTTTTTCTTCAGAACTCTTACAAATCTTGAACTCCGAGGGTCGGGCCTTGGGTTGATGGGGCACCCCTGATTTCAAAATCACAACCCTTACAGATCTTGAACTCCGAGGGTGGGGCCTTGGACTCTAATGGGGCGGGGCGCCCCTGATTTCTAAATCCCAACCCTTACAGATCTTGAACTCCGAGGGTGGGGCCTTGGACTCTGATGGAGCGGGGCGCCCCTGATTTTTAAATCAGAGCCCTTACAGATCCTTGAACTCCGAGGGTGGGGCTTTGGACTGATGGGGCACCCCTGATTCTTAAATCAAAGCTTTGACAAATGTTGAAGAGGAGGAGGAGGCCCTGGACTGATGGAGCGCCCATGATTTTCAGATCACCGCCTCTTAGTGAGCTTGAACTCCGGGGGTGGGGCCTCGGACGCCCCTGGTTGTTTTAATCAGAACTCTTTCAAATCTTGAACTCCGAGGGTGGGGCCTTGGACTCTGATGGAGCGGGGCGCCCCTGATTTCTAAATCACAACCCTTACAGATCTTGAACTCCGAGGGTGGGGCCTTGGACTCTGATGGAGCGGGGCGCCCCTGATTTTTAAGTCAGAACCCTTACAGATCCTTGAACTCCGAGGGTGGAGCTTTGGACTGATGGGGCACCCCTGATTCTGAAATCAAAGCTTTGACAGATGTTGAACTCCGAGGATGAGGACTTGGACTGATGGAGCGCCCATCTTAGTGAGCTTGAACTCCGGGGGTGGGGCCTTGGACACCCCTGGTTTTTTAATCAGAACTCTTACAAATCTTGAACTCCGAGGGTCGGGCCTTGGGTTGATGGGACACCCCTGATTTCTAAATCACAACCCTTACAGATCTTGAACTCCGAGGGTGGGGCCTTGGACTCTGATGGGGCGGGGAGCCCCTGATTTCTAAATCCCAACCCTTACAGATCTTGAACTCCGAGGGTGGGGCCTTGGACTCTGATGGAGCGGGGCGCCCCTGATTTTTAAATCACAACCCTTACAGATCTTGAACTCCGAGGGTGGGGCCTTGGACTCTGATGGAGCGGGGCGCCCCTGATTTTTAAATCAGAACCCTTACAGATCCTTGAACTACGAGGGTGGAGCTTTGGACTGATGGGGCACCCCTGATTCTGAAATCAAAGCTTTGACAGATGTTGAACTCCGAGGATGAGGACTTGGACTGATGGAGCGCCCATGATTTTCAGATCACCGCCTCTTAGTGAGCTTGAACTCCGGGGCGGGGGCCTTGGACGCCCCTGGTTTTTAAATCAGAACTCTTACAAATCTTGAACTCCGAGGGTCGGGCCTTGGGTTGCTGGGACACCACTGCCTTCTAAACCGCAACCCTTACAGATCTTGAACTCCGAGCGTGGGGCCTTGGGTTGAGGGGGCGCCCCTGATATCAGGTTCACCGGGTTTACCGGGTTTATCGGGTTTATCGGGTTTACCGGGTTTAGCGGGTTGATCGGGTTTATCGGGTTTATCGGGTTTATCGGGTTTATCGGGTTTATCGGGTTTATCGGGTTTATCGGGTTTACCGGGTTTACCGGGTTTATCGGGTTTATCGGGTTTATCGGGTTTATCGGGTTTATCGGGTTTATCGGGTTTAGCCGTGCGCGTCCGCTGTTTGCGCGCGCAATGGAAAGTTCTTTCCTCCTCAAGTCATCCACTTCATTCAACCCAAATGCCCTGGACCCCCTAGATTCCACGAACGGACACCAAGCCATGTTATACACGTCTTACAGCTTGCGGATTTTCAACCCATGCCCCTGCACAACATCATAAGTGCCCGTGTGGAAGGCCATGAGAAGCCTTTTCACAAGCCAAAGAAGCAATACGGTTCATAAAGTCTTCTGGCATTTGGCACGAGCATGCCGAAGGATTCAAAGGTGTTCGATCGGCATCCCTGCTGGCATACAACATGCATGAGCATGTGATTTTTTGGAGGGTGAGCTTGAAACGAGACAGAATTCATGAGAGTGCCAGTGCTGCACATCGGGTGTACAACGAGATAGTCGATATCCCAAGTTGCACAAACTTCACCAGTCGTCGTCTCCACAGAAATAAGCCGGCTTTGTACAAAGGGCTCAAGTAATCCATGAGAAGCTTGCAATCATTGGAGACTGGCTTGCAAATACGTGAGCTCATCGTCGCTTAAGCTTTGCTCGGATGCCAACACAATCTCGAACTTGAAGACGAGATACTGGAGGACGAAGGTTGTGTCTGCCCCCTTAAACCATTGCCCCTGCACAGCAAGGGCAGATACGATGCACCAGAAACACATGACAGCGAGACAGCGACCCTAAATCCCGCAACAACACAGGGGAACAACAAAGACCATCAACCCTACTGTAATGCTTAAAGCTGAGAAACCCTAAAGCCTAACGTACTGAATGCGACATTAGTACCCTACAACCCCAAACTTACAAACTCTAAAGGGAAACAAGAACAAACTATCCCTAAAATCTACATCTTCCAAACCCCAACGAAGTACAGCACCCGCCCCCGTTTGCTTGCAGCTTATTATAAACCCAACAGGTCAAGAAGCATATCAAAGAATACAAACCCTATAAGCCCCAAACGCCCTGAACCCCAAACCCTAAAACCCCAAACCCTAACATCCCTAAACCCTAGACCCCCTGAGCCAAAACCCTAATCCCTAAACCCGGAAACCCCTAAACCCCAAGAACCCCAAAACCGAATCGCTAAAACCTAAAACCCCTAAACCCGAATCCCTCAACCCTAAAAACCCAAAAAACCCTAAACCCTAATTAATCCCTAAACCCTAGAAGCCCTAAACCCTATAAGCCCTAAAACACTAAAACCTGTAAAACCACTAAACCCTCGATAAACCCTAAAAGCCCTAAACCAAAAGCAAAGCCCTCCGGAAGTTGCCTTCCACCGGCTTGCTCGGCTCCGCTGCGGTGCCGGGATTCACCGGCTCCTGCTTGGAGGCTGGCACATAAATCCTAAGGTTCCTTAAACCCAGAGGGTCCATGTATCCAAATCGTGTGTATATATATATATATATATTTCTATATATATTTCTATATGTATATATGTAAGTAGGCCTTAAAGTATTCCGTACTTTGGGGCCAAAGTATCTACTATTTGAGTACATGGACCCTTTGGGAAAGGGTTCCTCAAAAGGGAGCTAGACGGGGTTCTTTGAAGGGGGGCTGCTTAGTAAGTCGGTTGTATGGTCGTATGGTTGATGATATCAATCCTCTATTAGGGAATTAGCGTTTACGGGGTTAGGGGTTTAGCTTTTAGGGATTTAGGGGTTTAGGGGTTTAAGGGTTTAGGGTTGATGATATAAGTCCGCATTACCTTAAGGACCCTAGACTATGGGAACTATGGCATTTTCCTTATTGTAGGCAATGCAGGATTTGTATCATCAACCGTAGTATGTAGCTATTTTGTAGGGTGCGGGGTTTAGAGTTACAGGATTTAATATAAGGGCCTTGCTAATTAATTAGAAGAGGGTTTCGGGCCCATCATACTAAATTCTACTATTGGCAATGATTTCGCCCCCTATATTTGAGGTTTGTAAGGCTTTTGGGATTTCAGTCTAGATGGACGCTCTTGTGATGTAATGGCAACAGGAAACACTAAGCAGACTTTAGCGAGACAGCTGAGCCTGTTTCTGAATAGGGTGTTGGGCTTAGGGATCGTCAAGGGTTTAGGGTTAGGGAAGCAGGAGTTTCCGAACATTAGGAGTACCTTATCTGGGGGTCCTTATAATGAGCATCCTACCAATACTACTTAGGGTAATCACGTCCCGACTCATTACCCACCCCCTTAATTATAAACACACATTGGGGCGAATCCTCCTATAACCACCCCTGGTCTTTAAAGCCTATTTTGCAGTAGGGGGCTCCGGAGCAAGAGCGAGAGCTGGAGTAAGAGCAAAACTTACCTTTGGTTAGTAGGGAATGAAGGAATGGGTACTATTATACTATATATTACTATCATTCCTTCATTCCCTACTAACCAAAGGTAAGAAAAGAAGGAGGAAGAGCAGGAGCAACAGCAAAAGCAAGAGCAAGCGCTGGAGCGAGAGCAAGAGATGCAGCAGGAGCTGCGCAGGAGCAAGAGCAAGAACAAACGCAAGAACAAACACTTTCCGAGTTTCTGTTGAGGGGGCCGGGGGGGGGGGGGAGTTTATACTAGGGTCCTCTATTTTCGGAAATTCCCAAATAGGGCATTGGAGCCTTACAGTCTGAACCCTCAACCCCTGCAGCTGAGGCTTCACAAGACCCTCAACCCCAAAACGACAAAGGCCTCAAGCCGAAACGGTGGAGCTGTTCCTCAATGCCAAGCCCCAGCGCTCAAACAATATACTGTAGGTCATTAGGCTTGTATTCTACGGCTTCTACGAGTTTTACAGGGTTTCATAAGCTTTTAGGCTGGCAGGACACATCACAGGACTTCGGAAGCGGCTTTTAATCGGCTTGTAACAAGAATCTGGGATAGCCTACTTTCCAATAAATGCCATAAAGGTCGCAAGCCAAGTATCATCGGGATCCTTAGGGGTGTAAGGGGAGGGGGTAGGGGGCCTTAAGGCCCATAATAAGGACTAATAAGGCCTATTTAAGGAAATATAGTCCCCTACACCCCTCCCCCTACACCCCTAAGGATCCCTATGAAAGTATCCTAACCGCCTATGCACCCTTGACCCTCGTCTCAGAGAACTAGAGCCTAACACCCCAAACCGTAAACGCTGTAAACTAAAACCCTAAACTCCGACAGCTACAGCCCAAAGGCCCCCCTCTAAACTCTATACCCTGAACCCTGAACATAAAAACCCCTGAACCCTAAACCCTGAACATAACCTAAAACCTGGCCCGAAGCTTCTTAAACTCTGAACTTCCTATTAAAGACCTAAAACCTAAACTTGTGAAACCCAACACTTCCTAAACCATAAACCCTGAATCAATGACCGCCTTGCTTGGAGCTCTGGCGCGCAACTCTTCCTCCAACCTGGCACTGGGATTCAGGAGTTTGCAGGGACCCTTTCGGGTTGTAACAGTTGTACATACATATATATATATACATATGTATGTAGATATGTGTGTATAGAGATATAGGAACTGAAACCAGAAAAAAGATAAAGCTATAGTTATAGCAGTATAAATATAGACACAGATATGTGGATATATAGATTTAGATAGTTACAGTCATTTGGACATAGACATACATATGTGTAGAGATAGAGATATAGACAGCTACATAGATAGGAAATAACATCGACAGATAGGTAGATGGATAGCTCAGATAGGTAGAACGTATGTATGTGTGTGTGTGTGTGTTTGCTTGTTTGTATGTATTTTTGTATGTATGCATGTATGTATGTACATATGTATGTGTGTGTGTGTGATGTACTGGATCATCTATCTGCATAGTTCTTCCCGCACGTCTTTACTGATGTCCCTTCTTACTTTTTATGTTGCTTGACTGACCTACATTTAAAAACCTATACAACTTAGGACCTTAGGGTCTTGAGTTGCCTCTGGGGGGTAGGCCACACCCACAACGGCTGAACTTGCCGCTAGTATATCTGACGTAGAAAGCCCGGAACCCAAGTCCAGCTGTACAGGCTTCTAGGTTGCGCCCTCTTTGCAGAGACCCTGCGAAACAGGCTACTAGTTGCAAGTTGCTTCTGCAAGATTAACCTCTACACCCGGCTCTAGATCTTCAACCTAAACATAATAGACAACCGGCTTGATATTTTCTCGACACATTCCGAACCCTAAAGACTTCAAACCCGAAGCCCCTAAGCTTAAAACCTGAACCCTTTATACCCCAAACCCTATATACACAATTAAACCCTAAAACCTTAAACCCTCATGGACTCCTGCAGTGAATCCCTGAAATTTGGAAAGCGGATTTAGGCCAAAAAAATGCTGGGAGTCCCTACACATTGCTCTTGATGTTTGAGGCTATTGGGCTTCCAAGTTTTGGGCTTCTACTGTAACATAAACCTGACAGGATCGCCTTGCAGACCGCCTCCGCTCCTCCTCCAGCTCTTCGCGAAGCTGGGAGAGAAGCCTTCTTGGTTTGGGGTTTAATGTAGGCCGTATAATAATTAGAATAAGGGGGTTGGGGGTTACATTATCCCACAATTGTAACCTTCGCGAAGCTGGAACAGAAGCCTCTGTACCGTGCAGTACAAGAGCGAGGAGAGCAGTCCTGACAAAAACCCTACCAATCCGTGCCATAAACCCTCAAGCCCTAGAGCCTCAAGCCCTTTAGCCCGAATGCCTGAAACCCACACTCCATACGCACGACTAACAGGGATTAGGGGGGCCAAAACATCACCAGCCTTTATTTGGTGTTTAGATGGGTTTAGGGTTCGAACAGGGCTTGGTTTAGACAGGGCTTTATCGGGGCTTGACGGGGGTTCTGGAAACGATAGGGGTTTCTTTCTGAGAGGTCCTGATGGCCTGATGGCACAGAACCCATTCTGCAGCATCTAAATCCGGGCTTCGGGCTTAGTTTTTTGACATTCCTTTGGAGCGTCGGGGAACTTAGTATGTACTTTGGGCACTTTTAGCTCTACGTGCTGAGTCCTGCGACCCTCCAGTTCAGGGCTCAGGTTTCGGGATAAAGGGACCACCAACGGAACCTTAGACACTGGCTGCTGCAGTAACCCCACAATAATCAGGAGACGCCCAAATTAACAAGAAAAGCCCTGAACCCTAAACCCGTGAACCCGAAACCCCCAAACGTGATGCTTCGGAAACTCCGTTGGCAAGGCCCGGGCAAAGAGTCGTTGTCACGCAGGGCCTGCAGCCACTTGCAAGATCGGGGATTCTTGGCTTAGGGTTTAGGGTTTAGGTAGGGTTTCTAGGTTGAGGACATTTTAGGATGGTTTAGGGTTTACGTGGTTTAGGGCTTAGGAATTAGGATGGGTTAGGGTTTAAGCTAGTTTAGGGTTTAGGTGGTTCAGGGTTTAAGCTCTAGGGTGGCAAGCAGGCCATTGGGACACCGTGGGGGGGGGGGGGGGGTTGACGTATCGGAAGTAGCGTTGACGAGGGCCTTGGCTTTGGATGGCTTTGGGGTAGACTATAACACTATAACATACGGTTGATGAGATAAATCCTGCATTACCTTAAGGACCCCAAACTACCAAACTATGGGAATTATGGTATATTCCTTATTATGGGTAATGCAGGATTTATATCATCAACCGTAGCTCTCAGAAGGAACTTTCAGGAACATGTGAGATTCATGATTACTCAGGCTTCGTTATGCATGCTGGTCTTAGGTTTGAGGGGCTAGGGTCCGGTGCGTCGAATTCCCTTCCTTTTCACTCTCCCCTGTGCCGCCTATGCCTATCCTTCAGGGGTTCAGGTGTAGGGCTTAGGGAGTTTACGGTTGACGGTGTAGGTTTGCGCCCCTAGCTTCTACCGTGCAATGGGCAAGCTCATGCCTCTGCCCTGTCTTCAAAAGTTTAGTAAATTAGCATGGTGAACGAATTATGGGCGGTATATCATACACCACTGAATCTAGTGTAGGGGCCTTAATAATTAGAAAAGGGCTTGGGGCTCCTTGTTGATAGTATAACACATTTATAGTAAGGAACCCCCAAAATAGCATTGGTAACTATTTCGGTCCCTACAATATATCATATACCACTGAATCTAAGGTGTTTCTGCACCGCGGCCAAACCGGCAAACCCTAAACTCTAAAGAGCCTCAGAGCTACTGCGCTGAAGCATCAAGGCAAGGGCACACAGAGAGACCCGAAACCTTTAACCCTTAGCAAACCTAAAAACCCTAAACCCCAAACCCTGAAACCCTTGAACCCTAAAAACCGTCAACCCCCAACCGTTAAAACCCTTAAACAAGAACCGCAGACACGCCTGAATCGCCTGCGACGAGCCTGTTGGCAAAAGGTTCTGGGACACGCGGGTCTAAGAACAGGAGTCCCAGGTTTGCTTTGAGCGTCTTACAAGTAGCATTATGTAGCTAGCGGGAAACTATACGGTATCGTTTATTGTTCTACGTGTACTACGTGTCAAAAGGGTACTATAGGGTTAGGTTTTATGGTTCAGAGGTTTGGGCCTTGGGATTTATCTGTCTAGAGGTTGGGGTTCAGGGTTTAAGGGTTAAGGGTTTAGGGTTCAGGCTGATGGAGTGGTGTAGGGCTTGCAGCTCACGGCGGTTGGGGGTTAAGGGCTTCGCAGTTAGGGTTGAAGCTGTTAGCTAGACCGCTCCCTCACTAGGCATCCGAGTTCAGTTTATGGCTTGTCCTTGTGTGGGCGCATGCATGATGCATGTGTGCCCGGACACATGGATACACACTTTCCTTTGTGCCAAGGCTGCGTAAATGCTTTCGAGGGAAATGGCCCAAAGAATCGCTGTCGAGGAATAGGCTTGGGCATTTGATGCATCCTGTCGCGAAGGGAGGACCCACAGGGTGGGCTGCTGACATGCTTACATGCATACATACATATCAGTATGTCCATGGACCTGTACCTATATCTAGAACTAGACTAGATTCATTTGTCTTTACAGCAATGGATATGCATATGTGTATATACATATACACAGGCATTTTTACTCTGATACATAACAGTCTATAGATCCCTATAACTCCATCCTGTGCATCTGTATACCTTGAGGTCCATATAGCTATATGTGTGTATATAAGGTTTATGCCTACACACACATACACAGGCACATACACATACACATACACACACACACACAAATGCACATGCACATGCACACGGACATGGACATGTACATGTACACGTATATGTAAAGGCACACACAGACACATAGACCTAGACCTACACCTGCACACACACACACACATACACATATACATACCTACACAAACAATGACACATGGTATTATGCAGATACAGGTACGGTCCCAAATTCATACACATTACATACAAATGAGCGCAGTCATATTCATGTACACATATCTGTAAAAGTACTTGCACACATAAGCACATGTACACGAATACATCATATATGCACGACTGCATAGATAACCATGTATGAGTATGAACACACACACACATAGGCATACATGTGTGCATACGTATATACATATATGTAGACAACACATGTATATACATACACACATATGTACATGTGTATATATATATGTATATGTATATGTACACCTGTATATACATATGTATATATATATGTAATACATATGTACTTCTAGCTATGTGTATGTATATATGTATATACACACATATGTATATCCATATTCCCAGAAAACTATGGATCATATATGTCTTTATGCCTATACATCTATAACTACATACCTACATATCTATATCTAAGTTTATATGTGCACATATACAGAAAGATACGCTGTGGTGGTCTGTATTTATGGTGCTTCGTGTTTCTCCATGTTTTGATGTTTTCTGCATGCTGTCCAATTCTTTCCCACTTTCCTGTCCTTCTTGTTTGTCTATGACCTTTCGCTTAGGGATGTCACCGTTTGTGATGGGCCACCAGGGCGCTCCACACTCTAAATATGTGTGTGTATATATATATGTATATATCTACATATACATATGTCTATATATATATATATATATGTATGCCTTAACATCTGTACTTACTAACTGTACTTTCTCTCCACCGTGCGCCCGAGGGCCAAACGTCCCGAGTCGTTCGGAGCCACGGCGCGCTGGGGCGCTGCCCGCGGTGCTGGCCTGGTCAAGACCTGTCCGAGTTTAGGCTTAGGGTTAGGGTTTGGGGTTTAGGGAAGATCCGTTGGCCGGCGCAAGGGCTCTTTTCAGGGTATAGTTAACCCACCAAAAAGTTGGAAACCTGAGGAAGGACAAATTACGTAGTGCTGGGATTCCCTGTACATTACTCTTAAGAACCGGGTTTCCAACTGTTGGGGTACTACTACTAAACTATAAAGACTACAGCAGGGTTTAGGGTCTACGGAAACTTTAAAGGTTCTTCTAGGGCACCGCGGAAAACCTGTTTAGACTGTAAGGGCTTCTTGGCTTTGGCTGTAAGGGTTCCTTCAAAATTTCAAGGTTCCTCTGCAGGTTTAGGGCTTCAGGGTTTAGGGGTTCCTGTGAGGGTTTAGGGTTTAGGGTTTAGGGGTTCCTGTGAGGGTTCGATACTGTTACGGTTAGGGTTCCACAAGGGCCTTGTGGGCTTGGCTGCTCCTGTCGAACTTCTGTATAGTATGTGTCATCACAATACGTTTCAGAGCCTGCATATGCTGTTTACAGTCTCCAAGAACATGGATTAAACACATCATTGGCAGACGTGCTGCTTGACTATTGCCAGCTACGCTGCGTTTTTCTTTACACACAGGCAAAGATACCAGGTTCCTGAGTGACTGAGTGGCCCCTTTTATAATAAAGGTACCCTTTTTCGTTCTAAATATTCGGTTCTAATGAGGGGACCCTACTATTCAGGAACTTGGGATACGGGCTGTTTGCCTGGCGAGGGGTGCAGGTCCAGGAGTTGCTGTGTGTTCTGTGGCTGCAAACGGGGCGTACCCTCGTCTCACTTTCAGCATCCGAAGAGCTCTGCCCACTTGACCCCGGTCCACGTTCACCTTCTTTCTTTGCCACTTCCTTCTTCAGCTTGGAGTAAATTCTAGTATACTTAGAGTGAGGAACCCTGGGGAAATGAACGATGAATGCAAATTTAACTACTTCATATTTGACACCCTCGGTCCCACTTCGGCGCCTAAACCCCTCAGACCAACACAAGCACTGGTAGCTCCGGACCTCCCAAAGCCCACACAAAAAGACACAAACATCCTAAACCCCAAAGCCAACACCAGCGCTGCTACCTCGGCACCCCTCTCCCAAAGCACGCGCAAGCAACATCAGCAGAAGCCTCGCTTTCTGCCTGCAGCCCTCAGATGCAAGGGAAAGTTTTCTTAGTCCTTCCTTGGAAGCTTTGGGGAGAGTCAACCCAGAGGGTGGTTTAGGCTTCGTACGCAGTCTCTAAACCCTAAACTTGCCCTAAACCCGAAACCCGGAGGGTGTCATATTATTGAGTTTTGTTTTTGCATGTTGTGTTCCCACAGGTCTGTTCAGCAGGTGACAAACACACACATGTACACACACTCAAGCGCACATAAACAAACACAAGCTTACGTATATATATATATATGTACACACACATGCATGTATACATACACATACATACATGCAGCCATACATTCATTCATACATGCAAAGTACATGCATACCTGCATACTTACTCCATCCATCCATCCATCCATGCATGCATGCATGCATGCATGCATGCCCTGCCCGCATGTCATAATGCCGAGATGGCCTGGAGGCTTTTAGGGTGGTAGAATGGTTTGCATAAACAGGGCTTAATATGGTGTATAAATGCATACAAATATATGTATGTATGTATATATATATATATATGATAGCTATATGTGCAGTGCATATCGCTCGTCGTCAAACAGTCTTTGATACTCTTTCTGTACAGTTCTACCTATCTATCACTACAGGGCCAAAGCAGGTTTGCTTAGGGCTAGATGTCTAAACGGCTCGTACAGGGACTTATGTAATATAGGTGCTTTACACAGTAATTAGAATAGGGGGTTGGGTGACATTATTCTGTAAACATAAGGAACCACCAAAACAGTATAGGCACCTATTTAGGCCCCTATATTTTGGATTTAGGATTTAGCGGGGTAGTTTCAATGCACATGCGTTGGCAGCTGGGTTGAAAGAAGGGTCGGGGCAAGATATGCAACAACAACTAGGTTGGCCCTTTAAGTCCTACGACAATATTCGTAAATGGTATCCTCCTAAGCCCAAAAAAGGAAACTATAAATTGTCCCGAAGGCCTACCGAGACAAAGATCCGGGTCTAGGGTATCCTCCTGTCGAGTTTCCTATCAGGGATCTACAAGGCTTATAGAAGGGTTTATGCTGCCCGACATCGTCGTCATCCCTTCCCCCCGTGGTGCTCAAGCCCGTACAAAACACACGACAAACCCTAAAACCCTAAACCTCTAACCCTGAACCCTGTTGCTGTCTGGCATCGTCCAAAAAGCTGCCAACGCAACTTTGGCCACTGCCACTGACACCTCGGCCATCGAAGCCGGGTAGACACAGACTAGCAACCCTAGACTTGATGCTTTGCAGGGTGAAGGCCTTATAACTTGTAAGGGTTTCTTTAAATGAAGGTATAGGGGGCCTGGGGTTTAGGTTTCATAAGGGTTAAGGGCAGAGTAAAGAGCTGCTCGCAGACTAACTAACAACCTCTTTTCATCTATTCGTTGAGCGGCGCCGTCAAAATCTGTCAGGTTCGGAGGTCGGACTGTTAGAATATTGTGCTGGGCTAAAAGAATCAACTTGGTGCAACCATTGTGATGATGGAGGTAAAGATGTTGTTGATGATCACCGAGAACAGGCCAAGTGGTGCTATTTCAAGAGATAACTGTCAGTGCAATCATATGTTGCATGGAAATCCAGTTGCCAATCGATGTGTGCTCAACAGCTGCTGCTATGGACGGAGAAACCAATGATGCATGCAAGTACTCCGCTTCATCCAGCTGAATCCCCACCGACATGGTTTCCCAAAACAGGGGACCCTAATCTAGTACCCCAGATAGTAGGATCCTTATGAAAAGGACCCCTACGGTTGATGATATAAATCCTGCATTACCCATAATAAGGAATAAATGGGAATTGCGGTATATTCCTTATCATGGGTCATGCAGGATTTATATCATCAACCGTAATTTTCGGAAACTCCCAGCAAAGGAGCGAACCTCACCACAGCCAGCATCAACAGTATGCCCTTACCCCAGTTTTCCCGGGAGGATCTAGAAAGTATATCCCCTCGTTTGGCGCCCTATATTACGGTTGATGATGTAAATCCTGCATTACCTTAAGG
Source organism: Symbiodinium sp. CCMP2592 (assembly GCA_905221615.1). Taxonomy (NCBI): domain Eukaryota; class Dinophyceae; order Suessiales; family Symbiodiniaceae; genus Symbiodinium; species Symbiodinium sp. CCMP2592. Next base: position 312,474 of record CAJNDT010005901.1, on the reverse strand, counting down.
ATCCTAGACTATGGGAATTATGGTATATTCTTTATTATAGGTAGTGCAGGAGTTATATCATCAACCGTAGCAAGGGTACTTTATAAGAACCCCCACTAAGGGATTTACTTTTTGGATCCTCCCGAGAAAAACCCATGCCAATACTGAACCAATACTGTCAGTTGTGCAGCCACAGAGACAAAGTAAAATTGTGCCTGAACCCTAAAGCCCTAAAGCCCTCGGCCCTAAACCGGTTCTGTCAGGCAGACTGCCAACTGAGGCCCACGCCGATCACGTCTCCGCAAAAGCTTGGCAATTGCCTGTGTAGGGTTATTACTTGGCAGTAGTAATTGTAGTCTTAATATTGTTTTGTAATTGTTATTTTAATATGAGGTAGTATGATTTGTAAATGGACTGGTTATTATTACTGCTAATGCCTCTGGGCAATTGCCTTGTTTAGGGTTACGGGTTAAAGGCTTACCTCGAAATCCAAAGACCTTTTCTTAAGGGTTATGCCATATAATGTAAATTAAGGGGTCATGGCTTGCTGAGTTAGGGTTTCGGGTTTCAGGCTTACCTCGGGATCCAAAGACCTACTGCTTCATGAAGATAATGCCCCATGGCGCCGTCATACCCTGCTGTTTTGTAGGTGTTGGAGCTACAGCTAGGGCTTCGAACATCGAAGTTGCTGAGTTCACCAGCCCCAAAGAATGTATACTTTCACTTTTATAGTAGGTAATATTATCCCGAAGAGTGTAAAGCGTATCCACTCAGCTACTAAGACATGCATCGGGTCTTGGGCAGCGGTGTCCACGAACTCAGGGCAGCTGCCTGTCACACCTCCGACCTTTGGGAGAGATCGCTTCAGCTCCTCGTGCCTTCAGCTTCCGCCAATTCGGAGACTAAGACCTACAAGGGGTACACAAACCTTCAAAAATCCCTTAATTAAGGAATGTAGCTAAATTATAGTAGGATCCTTAATATGATTCAAGGTCTATTCCTTAATTAAGGGATTTGGAATGTCTGGTTACTACAAGGGTCACTGCGATATACTGAATAATACATTTGTTCACAGGACGGGAGCACGGAGGCTAGCAAGACAGATGTAATGCCACCAGCCGTTGAACAACCCCTGAGCTGAGATCCTCAACAGATTCGAGAGCATATCACCCGCACCCCGAAGCTTGACCCTAAACCCTAAACTCCAAGCTCCAACCCTGAACCCCAAATACCCTGAAACCCCATACACACCTAGACCTTCCAAAATCCCTTCATTCAGGAATATACGTTAAATCATATTTGAGACCCTATTATAATTTAAGGTATATTCCTTCATTCCCTTATAGAGCCCTTATAGATCCCTTTAAGGAACCCTTAGGGGTATATTCCCTATTATAATTTAAGGTATATTCCTTAACTAAGGGATTTTGGATGGTGGGGACACATAAAACCCTGACTGTTGCGGAGTTCGTGCCTTGGCGTGGCCGCTGCCCTTCCTGGCTGCAATGCTTCGTGCTCTGGGATTTAAGGCTTAGGGCTTTGGGTTTGGGGTTTAGGGCTTAGGGTTTAAGGGTTTCGGTTTAGGGTTTAGGGATTTGGGATTTCGGTTTAGGGTTTAGGGTTTTGGGTTTAGGGTTTAGGGTTTAGGGCTTAGGGTTTAGGGCTTAGGGTTTAGGGTTCTTCAAACCTCTTCGTAGTTGCGGACGTTACCAACCCGGAGACTCCAATCAATATCCCTTATAGTTAAGGCGAAATTCCTTAAATAATATTAATGATCCTACTGTAACTTAAGGCTATATTCTTTAAGTCATATAAGTGATCCTGCTGTAACTTAAGGTATATTCCTTAATGGGGGATATTGGTCTGTAAAGACCCCAAACCCTAATTAACCCCCACACATCCCTTGTAGATTCGTTAAAGGAGCCCTGAAGGATCGCTTGCACGCGCCATACTTGTACCCAGAAACTCCAATATGCCTTAATTAAGGAATATTCCTTAAATCTAATTTCGGATCCCATTATTATGATTTAAGGTATATTCCTTAATTAAGGGATATTGGAGTCTCTGGGTAGGGGCAGGGGACTAGGTTAAAGCGGCAGGGTTGGGGTTCGAGTTTGGCGTTCAGGGGTTTGGGGTGTAGGGGTTTAAGGGTTTGGGGTTTGAGCTTTAGGGGTTTAGGGGTTTGGGGCTTAGGGGTTTAGGGTTTAGGGTTTAGATGGGTTTAGGGTTTCGGGGTTGGGGTTTAGGGGTTTGGGGTCAGGGGCTTAGGGGTTTTAGGGGTTGGGGGTTTCGGGTTTAGAGAAGGTGAGGGTTCGGTTTTAGGGTTTGCCTTCTAACTCCCGCAAAAACCTTACCTTCTTCGGGAATTCGTTTTGGGGTGATACCGTAGGGTTTGGGGTTTAGGACTCTTCACAGCTGGCTATAAAGGCTTGAAGGGCCCTAGAGGGATCCTAAAGTAACCAAGATCTTGATTGCAACGTATTTCATGCGGGGTGATGGCAGCACGACATACAATCACGCCCTAAACCCTTAACCCCAGGTCATGCACGTGGACATGGCAACCCTAAACCCTGAACCTTTGAACTCTGCCGAGTCACCTCTCCAGCAGCTGTTCAAACTCCATGGCGCTGAAGAGGGGCGAAACAAATAACGACGCCTAAACTACAGGTATCAGGCTTGGAGTTTCATGGATCAGGGCGCAAATCAGAAAACCTTGAAACGTAATATACCCTAAACGGCTTCAGGGTATAGGGCTTCATGTGTACAGTTCAGGGAGCTTTCGATCCATGTCGAACCTCTTACCATCGAAGCCCTGAGCCAGATAAGCTCGAAGCAGCAAGCCCCGAATATGCGGGGGTTTAGGGTTTAGGGGGGTTTATGGCTTAGGGCTCATGGGGCTTTCGGGGTGTGGAGTTTAGGGTTTAGGATCAGAGCAGGGGCTTGATAATTGGAGGGTTTGGGAATGTTTGAGGAGTATAAGTGATACCCTAATTATCTAAGGACAAACAGACCTGGCATGGACTCCTGTGAGGCTCATGCTGGGATTCCCTTGGCTATGCGTCATTGGCGTCGTTGGCATGAGGACCTGTCCAGTGTCCTACGGGGAACTGAAGGTCGAGAATTAGGGAGTTGTGTAGGGTTTAGAGTTTGAACCCTAAACCCTAAACCCTAAATTCCCACCCAGGCCTGCTTAGGCCGTACCCACCCTTTTTCTTAGGGTGCCTGGACCCAGAAGAAAACCCGGCAGTGATTGACACCAACTCTGGATGGACAATGGGTGGAGCCATTGGAGAGTGGTCGAATTCAGCCCCTGGGCTGAGCCAAGCCATAAGCCCCTTACGTAACGCCGATATTCGCAGAGGGAATTCCCTCGAATCTCAAGAGATTTAAAATACCCTAAACCCCACGACCAAATCCCTTGGTGGCCCGGGGGGCTTCCGACACGTCCTAGGGGGAGACCTGGCGTCTTTTCTGGTTTCTGGCCCCTCACCCCGCCTGAGCCCCCCTGGGCCCCCCCCCTGGCCCCCCCTGGCCCCCCCTGGGCCCCCTCCTGGCCCCCCCTGACCCCGGCCCGTAGGTAGTATTGAGGGCGTAAGCGCTAAACCCTAAAAGGCAATGTTTTGGGTGGTGGCCTGTGTATTCTCACAGGGGGTGTAATTGTTTAGTGGTGGAATCGCATTCGAACGCTACACGTCGATATGCCGCCCCCCCACACCCCTGGGAGTGTTGGGGCGCCATCCTACATAGAAAATACTGCCGCTGCGCGGCGAGACACCCTAAACCCTAAACCCTAAACCCTAAAACCCTAAACCCTAAACCCTAAACCCTAAACCCTTTGGGCTTAGGCGTATAACAAGGGGCTAAGGCTTCAGGGTTAAACCCCAAACCCCAGAACCCAGAACGGTTTAGCAGGGCTACACTAGACGAGTCACTAGAGTAACCCGGAAAGGAAACAAGGCCAAAGGGATACCTACTCGGCTACTACCTTTAGGGCCAAATGACCCTTAAACGTAGGGCCCTATACCCTCATACCATAATTCTCTACATGGTATATGAACCTTAAGCTTTAAACCCTTTTGGGGGTCAATTCGCGCTTAAGGTAGAAAGAACCTCAATCCTGTACTCGACGGCTTGATTATGATTTGTGGCAAAGGGAGCTCGCATTTTTCGTAGTGCCATCGCACACCGAGAGGGTCACGCCCTACCGCTGTTGGGGGAACCTCGGCTGTATGGTGACAAGTGGGAACCCCCAAAAGGGGTAGGGGGTTTGACCCTGTACATGCCTCAACGTCATCTGGAGCTCACCTGAGCAGCCTAGGAATGTTGGTGATGCCTGTACGGACATCCTGAAACCCCAAACCCTTGTAGTGGTCCCTACCACTGAACCCAAAACCCCTAAATCCTAAATCCGCTTAGGGCTTAGGTTGTTGTTTGGGTTTAGGGAAGCTCGAGCATACAGTCTGTCAGCTTTGGGGTCGGACTGATCAGTATCCTGGACTCGACCCATCATGAAGACCTGGCAGGGCAACACTGAAGCCAAACCGTAAGACATCCGTAATTACGTATGAAGCCGCAAGGATTCTCAACAAAAAACCATAGACTTTAACCCCTCATGGAGTCTAAACCCCTGAACCCTAAGCCCCAAAAAGCCTCCCTGTATAATCTTTCAAGCTAAGAAACTGCCCGGAGCCCGCCGCGTGCTGCGCTCGCTGCGCCTCATGCTGGTTGGAAGGCAAGGCTGCTTGAAGACCGTAGCAATGCTCAGAACAACCTTAACGGCCTGTGTAGTATGTCTTTGAGCCTAACAAAGCCTGCATGTAATCTTTGTCTTTAGCAAATCGTATACATATGCATATACAGCATGTATATTCATGTACATGTGCGTGTAAATATGTATATATATATATATATAATAAATGTAGACACGTGCGCAACTATATCTACATATGTATATATACATACATACATACATACACATCTACAGCTGTCTGTGTACATGTATATACATATACATATATATATATATATATATATATATATATATATGTGAAAAGAACATATGGGTATATATATATATACACACGTACATGTGTGTATGGCTTTTTATGTAGACACCCATGCACATACACATACACATGACATGCACATCCACATACGCATATGACCAATTATTCTCTTTTGTTCATTTAATTAACCATGTACATGTAAACCGTTAACCCTAAGCGTCAGTCTTGATAGTCTTTGGGCGACGAGGTGCAGGGCTCAAGGCTTCGCCAGGAGTTTTGTTTGAGCTCCGTTTTCTGCCATGGACCCAACAGGATTCTCTAAAGCACGCTCTCGGAGCCAGTTCCAAGTAGAGCTCCTTTTTGCAAGCTTCATTGCTGGGTGTTCAGAAACCCTAGCTTCTTCTGGTATGTAAGCACTACTATCCCTCCGTTCCGCCCCTGACACATCGATCGATCCTGCCTGGCGCTCTTCGAACTTCTGCGTTCGCTCATCCCACTCCTTGATGTCTTGGAGGCTTGGCTTTCGTCGTGAAGCTACTGTATGCAGTCTCTTCGATCAACCCTAAACGGAGCAAATAAGGGCTCAGGGCTCATATGGGAGCTTCCGAAAATAGGGGACCCTAATGGAGTACCCTAAATAGTAGGATCCTTATAAAAAGGACCCCAGAATAAGGTACCCCTAATTTTCGGAAACTCCCATACGGATAAGGTTCTAGGATTTTCCTACAACACCAATTGAATAATCATAAGCCGGCGGACATCGGTCGAAACTGTCGAGACTACTGTAGTTTAGGGTTTAGGGTTTAGGGGTTAGATCCATGAACCCATAACTTCACCCAGATCGCAGGAACAAAAAAATATGTGACTCGCTTCGGATCCTATACACCGATACACCTACGCTCGTGCAGCTCGAGCCTCCAAAGCGGCTTGGGTTTCGCCGTGAAGTTCGATTTTAACCCTGAAGCCTAAACTGCTAAACCCCAACTCCTATACTCCCAAACCCTGGACCCCCAATCAAACGTTCGATAAACCCCTAAACCCCACAAACTAAACCCTAATCCCAGACTCTGGAAGTCTCAAGCAGCTCAGCCACTGCCGGCCCAAACGGGGGCCCTGGTGCACGCCGTGTGACCTCAAGGGTGAAACATGTTGAAACTTGACAGAGTTTATAGGGCTTCGGGTTGATAGAGTTTGCGGCTTGTAGGGTTTAGAGTTGAGGGTTCAGGGCTCAGGGCTTAGAGTTAAGGCACACGTCAAGAACCTATTCTCAGACAGCCCAAGACCCCTGAATTCAGGAAAAATACTGTAAATCGTGATTAGAAGCCTTGCACATGCTAAGCCGCATCCCCTGATTATGGCGTTAAGCCTCTTATAAAGCTCTAAAGCGCCACATAAAACCCGCTCAAAACCTTTGCCGGGGTTTACGGTTTGGGGTTTCAGGGTTTACGTCAGTTTAGGGATTAAGGGCCATAGGGTTTAGCCGGGGATCCAAAAACCTACCGTTTTAGGGGTTCTACCCCATAATTAAGGGGTCACAACCTACTATTTTGTAAGGTTTGGGGCTACAGGTAAGGATAGAAAGAATAAAGCACGCAGACTTTAGACAAGTTTCGGTTCTCGGGTGGTGCAGGCATTAAGAGTTCGGGTTTACGGTGAATGCCTTCGTGCTACGGACGTGTAGTCATGGCAGTTTACCATGGAGAACGCAACAAAAAGCAGGGCCCTGCGAAAAAAAAAAAAAAAACAAGCTGTGGCACCCCCTAAACCCTGCATCTAAAGCCCCCACCCCAAAGCCCTGCCCACGAAGCATGAAGCACTAAACGCAAAAATCCCTGAACTCCCCATGCCCAACAGCCGCCCAACCTCCAAACCGCTCGGCATTTATGAATGTACGTATGCATGTATGTATGTGCGCATGTGAACACAATGCTTTACTAATTTAAATACCTTTCCCAGAGGCTCCATATATAGTACCATTATGGAATGAGGTCCCCAAAGCCAGAATATGGATGGTCTTTTGGGACCAAATTCCAAAAGGGTGCTATGGATGGATCCTCCGGGTTTGTTACACCCTAAACCCTAAACCCTAAACCCTGTTACAAGTATACGCACATGAACACATCGAGGTCGGCGCGGGGTGGGAGTCCCAAGGCGTGTCGTCCACGATCTGCCGGCTCAAGCCTCCTCTGCCCGCTTCCCAGAGTTTAGGGCCCTAAACCCTAAACCCCTAAATCCTAAACAAGTTTAGGGATTAGGGCCTTTAGGGGTTTAGGGTTTACAGTAGGGTTTAGGGAAGCCCATATTCCAACGGTTTGGGCTAATATAGGGGTTAGGGCCTTTATGGCCCCTAGGCCCATTCGTGTAAGGGTTGAGGGGTTTGGGGTTTGGGTTTAAGGGTTTAAGCGGTTTAGGGTTAAAGTTAAAGCCCTTAGTTGAGGAATCCTCAACGATCTGTAACATGGAAGGTCCATGGATATACCCTACAAACTACCTATACGAGTTGGGAACATGGACCCTTACCCTGTAATGTTCGATTACGGAGTTCAGGGTAAATTTTAGCAGGAGTTCTTAGCGATCTACAAGGATCGTGTCACGCGACTTTTGATACGGGGCCGCTTTAAAATCTACCCCGTAGTCAAGGAAAACATGGGTGTTCGTCAAAGTTATGGTCCCTCTTGGGAGACCCTAAATAATAGGTGCCATATTCTATTAGGGACCCCAAGCGGGACCCTAGTTTTGACAACCACCCACATGGCTAAACGTTTATGGAGTTTCTGGTCGACGCTCGTGTTGCGGGTATTCGGCTTTTGAAGGCTTCCGGGCAAAACCCTAAACTAAACCCCTAAACCCGAACCCTTTAAGGTTTGAAGGGTTTACGGCTTTGTTAGGGGTTTGGGGTCTTGGTCAGGACTTCGGCGGCTTTAGGGCTTCGGCCTTGAATGCCTTTGAGGTTTGGGGTTCTGGGTTTGGGGTTTAGCGTTTGGGGGTTTAGGGGCTTTAGGGTTTAGGGGTTTAGGGTTTTGTTAAAGGGTTTAGGGATTCAGTTTTTAGGGGTTCAGGGGTTTAGGCTTAAGGTTGCGGTTTAGGGGTTGGGGCTTCGGTTTCAGGGTTGTCGGTCTTTCAGGGGCTGAGGAGTTTTGTGTGGTTCACGTTCCCCCAAGGCTGAAGTTCCTAATCCCTCATTCCCAAGAGGTTGAATGCTGAAAGTCTGGGTTCTTGTTAAGGAATTTAGTTTAAGTTGCCATACGAAATACACCGCCATACTATTTACTATAGGTCCCTATTATTGTAACTTAAACTAAACTCATGAACAAGAACTCAGAAGTCGTCCGAACCCGGCCTGCAAAGTCGTCCCAAGCCTCCCGCGGCGTTGTTTCGGACGTCAAGCCGGCAGCGGCATCAGCCGACCTAAAGGGCTCCTACCAGGACCCCCTCAAGGGCCCTTGAATAGAGCCCTTATGTTCCCAAACAAAGGGTATTTGGGGTATAAGAGAGGGCAGTTGGGGGGTCTAGGTAGATCAAACTTAGAAACACAACGTCATGTACTGATACGGTCTAGGCAATAGACAAGGTCTGACTAACAGTAGCGGAATGCAGGCCCTGCTGAAACCGCTTCCTGTAGCATCTCTGCAATCTGAGCTGCATGAGGTCGGAAGCCAGAGACCGAGGGGGCAGAGCTTCATGCTTGGCCCCCAGCAGAGCTCCGAAATCCTCGGATGTTTTCCCAAAGGGTCTACGCTAAGGCTCCGAAGGGGTCATGGGCTTTCTGGGGGAGGGTTTGGGCTTTGGGGGCTAAGGTTTGGGATTTCACGAGGGTCCAGGAGCCTTAGGGTAGGGTTTAGGGTTGGTTTTGGGTTAGGAAGTCCAAGTACCAATATAGTAGCTTCTTAGTAGATACTTGGGGCCCGAAAGTATATACTATACCATTACTTGGACCCTTTGGGTTCTGTTCAGCTGATATAGGGCCTATAGGGAAATCCTAAGCTTAGGTAAGGCTACTCAATCAGTAGGTGGTGCAATAACTCTATCGACCGTAGGGTGCTTGGAGGCTTGCACACAAGGTCTCCAGGCAGTAGTTCGCAAAAGCTGCATAAGAAACGCTTAACACTCTCGTGAGTTACTTTAGGATCCCCTTCGTTCGAATGTTTTGAATTTGAATACGTATACATCTGACATATGCGGACTCGCACTATATATATTGACTCAAGGAATGGAGATGAGGCTTACTTAAAGCTTAATCAATGTCTCGGTCCAGACTTCTCACATTAAAAAGCAACATTACGACTGCTTCAGGCTCCTACTATGCCCATCTCCGCCATCTACTTCCGGATTTGCTGGACAACCCCCCCTGAGGGAAGTGTAGGAAAGATGGTTGAAATACTGCACTGAGCAAGTCGGAGTTCCCTTCAAGTTCGGGTGTGAGACACTAGACTGGACTTCACAAAATGCGGCACAAGCGTCGTGCGGAACTGCGATGTCCTGACACGCAGACATGCAAGCACATTTGTCCCGTGCTAGCTACCAACTACCACCAACGTTCCTACGAGCCCTCTTCCTTACGCCTTCATGACCAAACGACCCTGAAGAGTAGGGAGGGTTTTGTTGGGTTCTGGGGACCAGGCGTTGAGCTGCAAGATGTAGGATGTTGCAGCTCGGTCCTAACCCCCCAACAAGCCCCAAATTCCTAGACCATGCACCCGAATCGCGCCCAAGGACGTTCTGGACAAGCAGTTGCAGCAAAGCCTAATTAGAGAATATGATGCTGAGACGGCGCCTCATTATACCGCGGCTGCCATGTGTAGTAAGCAACTGCTATCTGTTGCGACGGTCCATGTACCTATCTAGTAGGAAACGCTGGATCTGCTCCGCTGCAAGGCCTAAGAATATCCTATGTGCATACGAGGATCCGTACGGTACTATTTCCAGGCCCTGATCCTCCCGTCGGACTCTTCTTGGCAAGTTACCCCAAAGAACCTTCATGAAGCCGTTGAGCCTAACTGGCCGATCGTTTCTAAGATCTTGCAAACCGCAGCCGTTTTACATAACACATCTCACATCAGATGGGGAAGAGCGCTACTCTAACTACTATTCTCTCATTTAGCATCTCGGCCACAACGTAAGGAATATTCATTGAGGGAGTTGGGAGTCTCAGCCGTTGTAGTCCGACGAAAAGCCCGCACCCAAAGATCCCCCCCAAGCTTGAACCCTCAAACCCACAAATTCAAGAAAACCTGAAGACTCTAAACCCCCAAACCTTGAGCCCAACCCTACATCCTGCAAAGCCTGAGCCGTAATCTCAAGGCATTCACCCTTATAGTTACATATACCCTTGAGAGTACTTATCCTTATCCTGTACAAGGAACCCTTATACATCCCGTAAAGGAACCACTTTATAGATCCCTTGAAGGAACCCCTGTAGAACCCTTGCGGGACCTCCTACCGAAGAAGCCCTACCGGGAACCCTAACTAAAGAACCCTCAAACCCTAAACTGCCCTAAACCCTCCAGGAACCCCTAGCCCTAAACCCAAAACCCTAAACCCAAAAGCCTAAACCCAAAAGCCTAAACCCTAAACCCAAAACCCAAAACCCTAAACCCAAAACCCTAAACCCAAAAGCCTTAACCCTAAACCCAAAACCCTAAACCCAAAACCCTAAACCCAAAACACGAAACCCTAAACCCAAAACCCAAAACCCTAAACCCAAAAGCCTTAACCCTAAACCCAAAACCCTAAACCCAAAACCCTACACCCAAAACACGAAACCCTAAACCCAAAAGCCTGAACCCTAAACCCTACAACCCCACACCCTAAACCCAATACGGCTATTGCCAAATATTACTTAAAACCCCAGGAACCTCCTGCCAGGCCGGTAGGCGCAGAATGGCGCAGTGCAGCAGGAGACGCTGCGACGGCATCTTCCCGCCTTGCGGCCAAGACCGTCTACCCATAGGCCCCAAAGTAGTTCCTTTTTGGGATTACCTTTATAGGATTCTATATTTGAGCCCCAAAAAGGAACTACTTTGGGGCCTTTGGGTAGGGGTTTAGGGTCCTACGGTTGATGATATAAATCCTGCATTACCCATAATCAGGAGTATACCATAATTCCCATAGTTTAGGGTCCTTAAAGTAAAGCCGGATTTATATCAACAACAGTAGGGGTTCGGGTTTAGGGTTTATATAGGCTTGAAGGGCTAGCGGCTAGGGTTTAGGGTCCGGAGGACCTAAAAATGAGGAACTTGGGTTTAGCGTCTTTCTTAGATTCCCAGTCCAAGGTTTAGCTATGCACATGGAGGTCAAAACTCCGGATGATGATTAGGGACTCGGACCCTTACGGACAGGATCGAGCTTCGGGTTTAAGGTTTAGGCTTTAAGGCTCGGGCTCGGGAGTTCCGTTCTCAAACCCAACACGTTTTTCGGGTTTTGCCCCGAAACCCTATACAGCTTAACACCCTGCACTCAAAACTCCTCAACATAAGCTTTTGCCCGAGCATCTGAAGCGAAAATCAAGACGTCGGTCTGCGTCGTGGAGCCTGGACGAATTTTCTAAGGCTCCATGTGCCCATATTATAGCACATACTCAAACCTTAAAGTACCTATACAGGGGCCCCTTTACGGCCTAAATATCTATAAAGGTACATGGAGCCTGACGAATTTCTGACTTCAGGAAATGGTTTCTCTAAGATATAAAGAATTACAGTTTAGGGCTTTGGGTTTGGGTTTACAGTTTAGAGTATTGAATTGGAATTAACTCGCGGTGCTGGCTTTCGGGTACTTCCAACGGCAAAAGAGTCGTTGCACGACACTTCTGAACCCCTGGCTTACTTGTCCAGACAAGTCGATATGGCACCACTAAGCCGCAAACCCTCCCTAAACCCTAAACCCTAAACCCTAAACCCCAAATCCTAAGTCAAACTCTAAACCCCAAGACCTACGCCCTGAACCCTACACGCTAAACCTCAAAGCTTGAGCCTCAACCCCTGCACTTAACCTTTATTTTAGGGTTTAGGGTTTAGGGGTTTAGGGGTTTAGGGTTTAGGGTTTAGGGGTTTAGGGGTTTAGGGTTTAGGGTTTAGGGACATTCAAAGCCAGAGAGAGCGCGGCCAAGGGTGGGCTCTAGGGATTCGCGACGTGCTGAACTGATGTTTTAGCCTAAGGCCCCCCCCCCCTCAAACGAATACACGAACAAGTACCCATTTACTTGCTTTCCAACGCACCACCTAGCACAAAACTAGAGTATTGGCTTTGGGCTCAAGGTAAGACTTTACGGGCGTGTACATGAGTTTACAATCGTGACGCTTCAACTCAGGATTATGATGGCCAGCCTATACTATGCTATGACACCCTGAATTCTAGAAACCCTGTTGAAAAAAAACCTTGAAGGGACCCCGTAGAGGAACCCTACTCACTAAATCGGGATGGTCTCGGTCAATATTCAAGTCGGATCGCAGAAATAACGGACAAGGTTTGCTCACTCAGGCTTAGTGACACGGAACACCACTCTGCTTATACTGGCCTGTCTCCCACGACAGGGTGCCCCAAGGCCACCGAATGAAGGAGAAGCTGTTGCGGCAACCGCGTCACCTGCCATGCATAAGCACCGAGAGCACAGTTCCAAGCAACAACCATTCAGAGTCATCACAGAAATCATCAAATGTCGATCTCCAGTATTTGAAGTGATCGTAGAAGCGACGATGACACAGACGAGGACGATGAAGAAGATATTGATGCCGACGACGATGGATGATGACAATGATGATGGAAGTCGTCGTGGTGGCGGTGATGCCGCCGACGACAGCAGTAGACCTAAATTCAAGAGTTGCTGACGAACTGCGTGGGCTCTGAGCCAGTATTGGTAAACTGCAGCCTGTCGGAGCATGAACGAACATATGGTGTCGTACATGCAATGCAGCAAGCAGCATGGCTTCTCTGGGTACTTGGAGGGTCCTAAAAGGGACCCTAATTGGGGTTATGGTACTTATAAGTCCTTAAGATAACCAGTTACTAAGTCCCCCGACCCTCCAAGTACAAGCCCAAGTGAGAGAGGTCTCGCACTCCGCTGTGTAGGCCTCCGAATGCCTCTGAAACGACTCATCCATGTGGAAATTCAACCTTTCTGAACATGAATGAACAATCTTCGTGGCTTCCGGGTGAAGGCTTCGGTGCTTAGGTTGTGGGCCTAGGATCTGGGGCCGTTAAAGTTAAGCAGGATCTACAAAGACTGCAATCACCCATAGGCGCCTTTGTAGTTCCTTTTTGGGATTACCTTATAGGATCCTAAATAGGAACCACAGAAAGGAACTACAATGGAGCCTACGGGGACTAACATGTTCCTCAAGATTGTGCCCAGCTGCAGGACGAGCATAAATCAGCGTGCAAACCTCGCCCTGGCCGTGGAGGAGTTTTCGCACGGATGGGCTGGGGGAGTGCTCGCTTTGCCTGTCGCCTCAAATCATTTGGGTTTAGGGTTACCCCTAGGCTCCATAATAGTCCCTCTTTGGGGTTCATATTTAGAATACTAACAGCAACTACTAATGAGCCCTATGGGTATGATGGGATGGGACGGAGAAACTCTGACTTAGGACTTGAGGCATGTCCGGGGGCCTGGCTAGTCGCATGTCCCAGTAAGGTTGCAGGCTAAACCCCTAAAAATCAAAATAGCCCAAAAGCCTTATATAGTATGGTCTTTGGGCCCAAAAGCCTTAATATGTGAGTCGTTAGATCCCTGGGGAACTTCAATGTGATCACATGGGCGGTTGTCGAAATTAGGGTCCCTCTTGTGGGTCCCCATTATAATACGGCACCTATTATTTAGGGTAACCAAAAAGGGACCATAATTTTGACAACCACCCACATGTACCCTAAATCTCCAAAACCCAGACCCCAAACTCAAAGTAGAGGTTAACAGGTAAGTACACTGAGCAAGTACGATGAATAGGAATTTTGTGAAGCTCGTCCACTTCCTCCCACCAAGAGTCTCAGTCAGTATTTCCAGGGACTTAATACACACAATGAATATCCTCTTATAGCTCCTGCAGTTAAATATACTGTAGTATTTCAAGATTTTCAGTAGCCCTATCTGTTGCCTTCAACGGGAACCGCTTCGAACCATGCTGCCTCACAGCTTCTAGCTTCTCCAGAGCCAGTTCCCGACATGCGGAAAAATTGCATGGTATGCACTGAACCCAATCTTGAAGCAGATTTTTCGAATGCAGAGAGTCTTAGACCCTAACCCCTGGACCCTAAACAGCAGTGCCGTTGCTACTTCCTAATTCTTCCGGTTCCCACAGTGTACTACCATTACTGCATAGGACGAAAGAGGTGAACTATGACGGACTGGTGGGGTTCGCAGCCAGGATCGCATATCAATGCCACCATCAGAGAATTTCGGTAGCAATTTGCTATGGCTCCTTATTGAGGCTCCCATGTTGGAGCGGGCGCTGCAGGCACATGTTAATATACAGGGGCCTTAATAATCAGAATAGGGTCTGGGGTATAGACAATATTCAGAATAAGGAAACCCCAAACCCTATTTTAATTATTAAGGCCCCGACAGTACTATCAGAAGCTCGCAACTGACAGAAGGAACAAGCAAGAAGTCGTTGAGTCTCCCAAGCCAGATGCCCGAATATCCGACTCCCACGATCCTGGAAAGTGCCGTGAAGGACACCGTGGAACAAGGTGCAGGCTTCTACTCCTGCGCGTGATTCTGGGGTGACCCACAGGCTTCATTGTATTTTGCTTTTTGCGATTACCGTATAGTATCCTGAATATAAACCACAAAAAGGAACGTTTAAGGTTTAGGGTTTGGGAACCCGTAACCCTAGACCCTGCCAGCTTTGGGCGCTTCAATACTTCAGGGTTTGGGATTTCACCTCTAGGATTCAGGGCTTCAAGCCTGCGGATTGCTCTTCAAGCTGTGGGACTCGGTAGTCGTGAGGATGAGCTCAAGGCTTAGGGTACCTGGGACCCAAGGAGCTTACATTTTTTACCGCTCCCTAATCTCATTTCCTTATACTAAATGTAGGTCCTTAAACCCGAAACCCTAAAGGTAACTTAGACTCCAGGTGAGCAGTGATAAGGGTATGCTTTGGGACGTAGCTTCGCACTTGGCAGACCGAGGGCTGCAGCCCTGTCCATATTCCCAGAGACTCCAATATCCCTTAATTAATGAACAAACGTGAAATTATAGTAGGATCCCTAACATGATTTAAGGAATCTTCCTTAAACAAGGGAGGTTAGCTGAATATCAAGCTACCGCCCATGAGCCTGTAACTCTTTTTGGCCAGGAAGGTTTGAGGCTTAGGGTTTAGCTCTGCTTTTGCCTCTTGGGTCCTCAGCTCAACATCCAAGATCCTACGCTCTAGCTGGCCTACCCAAAGGCTCCATGTACCCATATAGTAGGTACTCAGGCCTTAAAGTACCCATACAGTGACCCCATTAAGGCCTAAGTACCTACTATATTTACACATGGAGCCTTAGGGCTAAACCCTGGACTCTGCTTCTGCAATTCCAGTGGAGGGTTGCAGGGAGGGCAATCCTTGTCAGGGTACGTCTAGTTTATATACTACTATTACTAAACCCAACAAGCCTTTACGAGGCCATATGCGAAGCGCCTCAATACGCCGCCCCTATACAACCCTACAAACTCAAAAAAGAAACGAATAAGATCCTAATTATGCCATTCACTGAAACACCCATGCGCAAATTCGTGAAAACACTTTATATAATCAACTTGCTAGTACCCTGCTGAAACCTATATATCCAACCTGCAAAACTCCCTGCGATGCCGTGCAGATCAAAGATCGCCTTCGGTGCGGCGGCCACTCAGCCGCCACGCCCGCGAGCCCTCCGTTCGAGCTGTGGGCGAAGAAGGGCCAGCAAAAGGAGGCTTAAGGGTTAGTGTTTAGGGGTTTAGGTAACAAGCTTTTACAAGGTGCTTTCTTTGCAATGGGTTTTTTAATTGAAGGTTCTGTAGAGTTTCATGCGGCGGTTTACAATGCTTTCATAGGGGGCATTGCGAGGCCCGTTGCAGAACTCGATGTCAAGACTGAACCCAAGCAGAAGACACCGTGCCTGCCCTCTTAATTAACTTAAAGGATGGTCAAAGTGCAGCCAAACCCTCCTCACTACGTGGAGAGCACGTGCGGCAACCCCACAAATCCCTTGCCGCAAACGTCCTAAAACCCAAAGCCACTCAACTCTAAACCCAAACCCCCAAACCCTGAACCCTCAACCCGTAAACCCCTAGGCCCTGGAACCTAAACCCCAAAACTCTCAAACTCCTAAGCACCAAAGTCTCCTACACTACTACTAAGTCCCGTCCAAGTAGACCCTAAACCATAAACCCCATAGATCCCTGTAAGGAACCCTCTAGATCCCTTTAAGGAAAGTCAACTCCACCCTGATCCTGAAAGGCCCAAGAACCTAAACCTCTAAACCCCAAAACTCTCAGACCCCTAAGCCCCAAAAACTCCTCCACCCCTACTTGGAGGGGCAGGGGACTTAGTAATTAGGTTATCAGTACCCTAATTGGAGTTACCCCAATTGTATCCCTATACTTATAACCTAATTATTGCTAAGTCCGCTACCCTAAACCCTACACCCTAAACTCGACCGTGATGCTGAAAGGCCCACAACCAAGGCCTCGCTGGGCTGGCAAAGGCGCGACCGGACTGTGATGGTCTCGTTCAAAGCCAGGCGGCCCCTGCTTAGGGGTTGGGGTTTGGGGTCTAGGGTCTAGGTTTCAGGGCAGGTAAGGTCGCTCTGACAAGGTTTCAGGTTCTAGGATCTTTTGAATTTCCTTAGGGATCTAAGGACTCATATATTAAGGCTTATTAAGGCTTTGGGGGCTATTTTGATCCCTAGGGTTCAGGGTTCAAAGCCAGGCGGCCCCTGCTTTTTAGGGAATCCCTGAGGGTTCCGGGCTTAGGGTTTACAGGGGTTTAGGGTCTAGGGTTGGTTTTGGATTTTTTTTTTTTAAATGCATGGTTTTGGATTTTTTTTTTAAAGTGCATGGTTTTGGAATTTTGGGTTTAGGGTCATTAGAGTTTCGGGTTCAGGGTTCACAGCCAGGCGGCGCTTTTCTAGGGAATCCGGTGTTCCACGGTTTAGGGCTCAGCATTAAACCAGGCAGTCTCTTCTTGGTGGGAATCTTCGGTGGGTTTTTTCGGGTTTAGGGCCCCGAGTTCGACGGATTTCAAGACTGGCGGGCTGTGGGGGCTTTGCGATTTAGGGTTTTAGGGTTATGGGTTTTGGGCGTACATCAGTGCAAGAGTGTGGAGTTTGGTTGACTCAACTCAAGAAAAGCACATAACTTCCAACAGTTTTAGTAAGCCCTGCTCCCAAGACCCTGGAGTTATCATTGACAATCGGTGCCTAACCCTAGGGATCAACACAGCCCAACAGCCTTATATAGATTGGTAATATATGAGTCCTTAGACCCTTAGGGTAAAATAGTTGACTATATCCCTGAAACCCTTCTAGAATTACTAAGGCCCCTGCGTTCTCTCTGTCAGGATGAAAGATACGGTTGATAATATAAATCCTGCATTACCTTCAGGATCCTTAACTATGGGAGTTATGGTAGATTTCCTTATTGCATGAGTAATGCAGGATTTATATCATCCACCGTATCATGCAAGTTTGGTGCCTTCAAATCTCGAGCGATATGCAGTGAGGCAAGAGGGTCAGGGGCTGGGAGAGGTTAGAGTGATGTATCCAAAGAATCTACCCAGACCTTGCAAAATCCCTTAATTAAGCAATATACCTTTAAATCATATTAGGGACCCTACTATAATTTAAGGTATATTCCTTAATTAAGCTGTTTTGGAAGGTCTGGGTATACGGGTGTTGCAAGGTAATGTACAGTTTTCTCATAGGGGGTTCGAGTGACGTGTCCCAAGCCTCGAACTTCTTACAGGATCATGGGACTTAGTAAAGTAGGTTATAATTGGGGTTATAAGTCCCCCAAGTGGGGTTATCCTAATTGTAACCTACTTATAACCTTACTTACTAAGTCCCATGAGCCTTCAAGTTTGCTGTCAACAAGGCAGTCTTGAAGTCTTAAACGAAGCCAGCGGAAAGGAATACGGATCTCCTTGTGATCTCGCGCCTGGGGGTTTCTATTTCTAATTATGATGTGGTTGTAGAAGGTTATGCCTGGCAATTCCGACCTCAAAATTGTATCTATCCCCTTACATATTGCTGAACCTGAAACTTCCGAAGTCCTAAACCCTAAACCTTCAACTTCTTAAGGGGTAAACCGCTGTCCTCTCTTCCACCCTAAAAGCCTCAGCACGGCTGCGTGGAGGTCCGTTACCTTTGATGCAGCTCCTCGGAACCGTTCATGGAGGATCGAATACCCTGAAACCGAACCTCGATGTGTGTGTGTGTGTGTGTGTGTGTGCGTGTATGTAGTCATCCATGCATACATACATACATACATATAACATATATACATACATGCGTATCTACGAAGATGGAGCTAAATCGGACTGAGACCGTTCGTCCGAATGCCGTCATGAGTCAACAAAGCTTTGCTCGTTTACATACAAGAGCCGAGGCTTCTGCGAGTTTCCGCTGCCTGTCTTAAATGCATTTCCAGTTCAAAGTTCGGACTGAAAGCTCGATGGTTTCAGAAGCCCCTTGATAATTTCCTGCTGCTTCGTATCAAGAAGGAGAGGGGCTATATACGGTTTGGGGTTAAGAAACACTCGCACTCGGCCTTGGCTATCCGTTAACTTGAACTTACATCCTGCAAACTTAACCGCCGCATCTTGAAAACCAAAATGTCAAACCAGTAAACCCAAAGCCCTAAATCCGCAAAGCCCCCGAAGATCGTAAGTCGCCAAATTCTTTAAACTCGAACGTCTCAAGCCCCTAAACCCCCAAACCGCAAAACAACAACAATACGAAACTTTTAAACTGTAAGCCTGCACACATAAAGCATCCTGAAATCTGCAAGCTAGCAATTCTTAACACCCTAATCGCCCCATCGCAAGGTGCACACGGGCCGCCCAGGCCAGGAGACCAAAGAGACATCAGCCACTGACTCTCGCGAAAAAAGCTCCGAGCTTAGAAGCAGAGTGGCACCATCTCCTTGGACAGCCATGGTAATCGTACATCACAACACTGCAAGCGCCGTGAGCAACTCTGCGTGTTTTCTGTCTCCAAGGAGTGGCACACACTCCTCTCTCAGCAGTCTTAGCTTGCCGGCCACAAATGCTTCTGCGCCTGCGCTGAGAATCCAATCAGCAACTGCTCCCCAACAGCCAAGTGCCATGGAAAATGCTGTCCCCAGCAGGCGTCCATCCTGTCGGGAAACCTGACATCGATGTGCCTTGCCCCCACAGCGTCTTACCCAGGGTTTCAAGCCATGTGTAAAGGGTATCGCTACGGATGGTCGCCCCAAGTTTCGCCAGCACACACACACACACACATCAGTCGGAGCAACTAAACCTTTCAAATTGGGAAAACTTAATGCCAATCCTACCCGAAGCTGTGTACAGGGCTCAGAAGCCCTGCAAAATTAGAATTAGGGCTTGTTTCGGGATCCACGAATTTGGGGTTTCGGGGCCTAGCGTGTAAGAACTTAGGGTTCGAGGACTTTCGTCTGTTGGGTTTTTGGTTCCAAGCCTTATAACCTCTATAGAGCCCTGAAGCCCCAAATCCTCAAACAACGCCGAATTTCAGTGAACTGAAACACGAAATGGTTATCATATATCTGAAACTCTATAATGTTGCTGTAACAAATGTTCATATCAATACTACTATTGCTTTGGTTATGCTTGCGACTATCACTATGCTTCTTATGACTGTTGTTGTTGATATCATGACTGCCACTGTTACAGGAAGACGCAACTTCCAGGTTAGGGGTTTAGGGCTTTCAGGATCACGGGTTCTTAAAGGGCTCCTTAAAGGGATCTATAGGGCTCCTTAAAAGGGTTCAGGGTTTAGGGCTTCAAGGGTTTAGGGTTTTAGAGGACTAGGGGTTTAGGGTTTAGGTCTTACAGGACTAGGAGTTCAGGGGTTCAGGGGTTACCTTAACCTACCAGACCATACTTTTGTGTAGGTTTCTTATTCTAAACCCTAATACGGAATTTATAGGGACCCTACTTTTTGGTAGGGCTCTTATTCTAAACCCTAATACGGGATTTATAGGGACCCTACTTTTTTTGTAGGTTTTGGTAGGTTAAGCCCTAAACCCTAAACCCCTAAACCCTAAGGTATGCGTTTGGACCCAGCCGCGAGAATCCGTCGCCAGGGCGGCTGCCAAGGCGCCAGAGGCCAGTGGAGAGGAAGGCCCCGGAGCCTGGTCTGGGCTCTTGCTAATGAAAGTACTACTACTACTACTACTACTACTACTACTACTACTACTACTACTACTACTACTACTACTACTACTACTCGAAGTAAGTACTACTACTACTACTACTACTGCTACTACTACCCACTATAGAATAAATCTCTATTCTGAGATCTTAAGGAAATTCCTGAACATGAACCCAGTCTTCAGTTCTACACAGATTTGTAGGGTCTAAGTACTTGAAACCAATAACCTACCGTCTTGGGGCTCCCTAGTATGAGCCTCTAAGGGTTGATGGAGCTTTTTCCCAAAGGGTCCTATGTACTGTTACGGGGGATACTTCCCTAAGTCATAATAGTAATAGTAATCCCAAATATGTATCAACCCTACATTCTACTATATCGGTACATAGGACCCTTTGGGTTTGGCATAGATAAGGTCTGTATTTTGCAGAGTTCTGGTGCGTGGGTTTAGTTTAGAATTGGTTTTGGGTAGTTGTCAAATTATGCACCCCTTTTAGGTACCCTAAATATTAGGTGCCGTACTAGAAGAAGGACCGAAAGCGGGACCCTAATTTTGACAACCACCCTTTTGAGGGCCCGGGAGCCTCCTGGAAATTGGTGGGCAGAAGCTCGGGGTTTTTCCAAGTGAGTATCTCTTGAAGTAATCTTCAAAGGAGCCCTTATAGAACCCCCTCAAAGGAGTATCGGGGGTCTGAGTAAGTAGCATAGAAGTAGGATATGGGGCTTTTCCAAGTGAGTAGAGTAGAGTTTTGGGCTACTTTTAGGGTTTAGGCTTGAGGGTTTGGGGTCTATAGGGTTCAGGATTCTCAGGGTTTTGCATTTCGAATTTGGGGTTGAAGTTTACCACTTCGTCCAGGTTTTTGCGGCTTGCAGGAACTCGCTTAAAGACGTCGAGAATGAGAAAGCAAAGACTCCCCAACTCCCTCACACCACAATCGCTCAACCCTAAATCGAGCTGGGGTACTTTGGTACAGCGGGCCTTAAACCGAAACCTGAAACAGAGATCGAAACTGATATCAGATCACTGAGGAACCTCACCAAAACTGGGTTCTTCTCGTTAGTAAGACCATGGTAAGTTTACCTAAATTCCTTAAGATAAAAATAAAGTAAAACTACCATCAGGGCTCTGTAAAAAACAAAATAGTTTATAGTTTCCTGAATCGGCTATGATGACTTATAAACTACGGTAACTTCATTAACAAAAACCCGAACACACCTGTTGTCACCACTTCGAACATTTACCTATACAGGCGCTCATCCCACTCCAGACCCAGGGCTGGGCACAACATGACAAAATTGAACCACAAGTTCTGATTCTCTCTAGTTGACTAATTGAACTCCAGGCAAATTTACTGCGCAGCGAGAAGCGAAGCTGGAGTCTTTGCCCGTTTTCGTTCGCAACACTTCCCGCAAACTCCTCGAAGCATTGGGAATGGGTGAGGGAGAATATGCTTCTATGTTTATATGTGGTTGGATGGACGGTGTGTGTATTGTCTACATGTCCTGTCTTCCACAATTCCCAATCCTTTTCAAAACCAATCCAAACTACGTCGTAGTCCTTATAGTTCCTTGCAGTAGTTCGTGCCTTGCTACTCGCATCGCTTCTGTTCTTCGCACGAATCCAAGTGACGGCGGCCAGCAAGAACGCTTGGGTCTAGAGTTTTGGCATGGGGGTGCTTCGGGCACCCGAACCCAAACCTCCTAGATCCTTCAAGCCAAACAGCCTAAAAGACCATGGGTTCATGCACCCAACAGGATTTTGTGGTTCCGGATGCTGGCATTAAGGCTTTTTTTGGTGTCGTGGAAATTAAGGCTTCGAAGCTTTCAAGCTTTTTCGCATTTAAATCTTGCTTTGGCCGGGGCACCTGAAAGACATGCCCCACGGCTTGTTCACGATGATGTAGCCTGCCACGACACTGACACGCGGTTGAGGTTTTCGGGTTTCGGGCCGGGGAAAATACTTAAACTACAATCTAAGCCAACTTTTTATCCGAAAGCATGCAGTGAGCAGGATAAAGACAGTAAACTTTGCGTTTAGCCGCTGTTACTACGAGGGCAACGACGACTAATTACTATTGAAACCGGTCCTACTACTATGTCTACTGCTCCCGCTGCTGCTACTAATGCATCCTCCTCTCCTCCGGCTACTGCCACCACTACTACTCCTCGTCCTGCCTTGCTACTCCAGCTACTGATGCCAGTCGTGCTGCTACCGCTGCTGCCACGATCACCACCGCCATAGCAGTACTCAGTAGCTGCAAAAAGTATCAGCTCCCGATTCCGCCCTAAAGCTACAGATGCCAAGGAGCCCTGAAAGCCTAAAGCTGAAATGCCCAAAAGCCCGAAAACCCCCAAACCCTTTACCCCAAAGACCCTACAAAGACACCCTAAACCAAGCCACCAGTCCTGGCATCTCCGCCAGGATCTCGCATGGCCCGGCTGCGGAAATCGCGCCGTGCCACCGCCGCGCCAGGCCGCGGACCCCATTGCAGCATAAATTCGGGAGGGCCATGGGCAGATGGAAATATTGGCTATACTTAGAGGATCATGGGACTTAGTAAGTAGGTTGGTTATAATTGGGGTTATAATTTACGGTTATAATTTATCCTAATTATGACCTACTTATAACCTTACTTAAGTCCCATGACGAGCCTTCAAGTAGGGTTTAGGGTTTTCGCGTCGGGTTTAGGAGTTTAACTACATGCGGATCCAATAAGAACTACGGCTCTGCGCCCTTGATCTAGGGATTCAAACCCCACTGTTTTGTCGGGCTTGGGGCGGCTATCCGCCACATGCCAAGCCCCGTGGTCTATGATGAAGGGTGCAGAGTTTAGGGTTGAGAAACTCTGAAGAAGAGACTTGTGCAGAGCTTCGGGTTTAGGGTTTAGGGTCTGGGGAATCCTGAAGAGGGCTTAGCGCAGGCTGGAGGCTCTGGTATGCTTCGGCATATGCATCATGCATACTTTGTTAGGTACTGCTCCCATACAGTAAGAGTCTATAATAGGGCTACTACTATGGTCCCAATATATCTATATTATGAATATTATTCAACTATTACTGAGCGGGGGTCGTACCAAAGGCATATGCATCGACAGCTTACATTTAAAATGTGTTCTGGTTCCTGGCGCCGTGCACCGGATCGGAGCCCAGAGCCTAAAGCCACAAGGCACATCCCAACCCTAACCCTCAATTGAAGGGTCTTTCTCTGAGCCCTCTTGCATGAAACAGAGCGAACCGAACCGCGAACCACTTCAACTTCGAAATTTGGCATTCGAGGTCAGAGATTGGGGTTCTGGGTTTTGGAAACCATACGCAAGCTTAGAAGTGAACCCAACTGCTTCGGGTGGCTGCTCTTGCAGCCACGGCTTCTCAACGGCAGTGTGTCAGTGCGAGTTGGGGTCAAGACGAAGGGTTCCTTACACACTATCAATAATTCACTGTTAGTAAGTAACACTGATGGACCTCCTCATAACAATCCAAGCATGTTCGCAAGCTCCCATTTTTCTCAGACGTGCCAGCCGCGGTGATTTTCCCTGGGCGCGACGTTGAGAGCTGGCTGGGCGTAATGTCGGGGCACGGAATTTAAGGACGTATGAAAAGAAATCATCTTAGGGAACCCTAAAAATTGGGTCATTTGGAGTCCAGGTGAGGCTTACGGATTAGGATTTAAGCGATCTTAGGCCAACAGCTGTACCCGAACCCTGCACAGTGCAACACCCATAAAAACTATGTTGTTCTAGCGTTTAGGGTTTAGGGGTTAAGGCTGTTGTTCTCCATGCTTTTGAAATCCAGGTATGTTACGCAGTTTGTTCGGGTCTCAAGTGTTTCCCTTAAGACTCCATGTGCCCATGTAAGGGCTTAAAGGGGTCCCTATATAGGCACTTTATGGCCTAAGTATCTTCTATATGGGCGCATGGAGCCTTTGAGTAAGTACCCTGCCTTTTTTAAGGACTTGCATAAAGGAAACCGTATTAAGGAGCCGTTTAAAAAAATCAGGTTCTCGGGGGTCCAGGTGCCCTAAACCTCGAGCTCATTCTGAAGTGCATGAGTGGTTGTCAAAATTAAGGTCCCTTTTTGCGTCCTTAATATCTTACGGCACCTATTATTTAGGGTACCCAAGCAGGGACCATAATTTTGGCAACTGCCCATATTCCTGTGGCTAGGTAGGAACCTCGAAGCCCAGACCCGGCAATCAGGACTGACCTCGATTGACAGGGAGTACGCAGAGAACCCAACAATCCCTTACAGTAAACCCCATAAAGTTGGAAACCGAATTAAGGTCAAATAGTGCTGGGGTTCCCTAGACATAAGAGGTTTCCAACTTGTTGGCTTCTAGTGTAATAAAGGAATACCTACAGTCTTTATTGTAGTTCCTTTTTTGGTTAACCAAAGAATCTCTATTATAGGATCCTAACCATAAAACTGGCAAACCAAAAACAGAAACTAGAATGGAGACTATAGGTAGACCTTGTAAATTATAGAGGCCCCAATATTACCACACCCGGCCTTTTGCTTCGAGATCGGAAGCACACTAAACCCTAAACTTAACCCTACCTAGAGGCTCCATAGTAGTTCCTTTTGGGGGTTCATATTCAGAATCCTATAAGGTAATCCCAAGAAGGAACTACTATGGAGCCTGTGGGTAAACCCTAAACCCTAGTCCATGGGGATAAAAGCTTCAGTGAACGGTTTTGAAGGCCTTGGGGTCACAGCTTCAAAAATCAAAACACTGCAACCCCTAAGAAACACCAAATGAGAGTAAAGACCCCTTTAGAATATAAGATGTATTCCGTACATGAAGTGGTTGTGTAGTCGCTTGATAAGGGCTTGGGGTTGGAGGCTAAGTCCATGTTACTGAAAGGACTTACTACATCAAAAGAACTTCCAAGTAGGGCACAGGGAGAGTTTAGCAGTTTTGGGGGTGCAGCACTCGGCAGAAGTTGTCGGGAAACTTAAAAGTTTTTGAGGGGTGCCAAGTGGCCGCCAGCCGCCCGAACGATTCGATTCCCATCCAGAATTCCACGACCTTGCAGCTGAAGGGTTGTTGAATGTTTAAAGCTTATCGTGTAAGGCTTCGGGGTCTTGATGTTCAGGATTTCTTAGTGCTGCTTCTTAGTTTTGGGGCTACAGATCGGCGCTAGAGGGTACTTGGCTACGAAGCCACATGATCTTGATTCTCAGCATGAGGGCATCAACTGCCAGTCGAGACAGGGTTTAGTTTAGGGGTCAGGGTATGGTGTTAAATGCCACTGCAAACGTTAAAAGCATATTCAACAAAGCTCAAGCTTCTTGCACCCTTACGCTGCCGCAACAAGAAGCGAAGATCAACACAAAGCATGTTGACGCACATGAATGCATGTGCATTTACATATGTATGTATGTATGCATGTATGTATGTATGCACAGTGTATATATATATATATATATATATGTGTGTGTGTATAATGCTATTGTATATCTTTATATACAAATACATTAGATATATAGATATAGATGACTGTGTGCGTATGTACATATCTGTATACATATACGTGGCACATGGGAGTTTCCGAAAATCGGGGACCTTAATATAGTTCCCCAAGCCCCAAATAGTATTATCCTTATTATAAGGGGCCCCCTATTTTCGGAAACTCCCACATGTGTATACATGCGTTATGCTACTCTTTGACGCTCAGCAGCTGAGATCGACCCTTCCCTTTTGGCGGCTGCCAAGCAGGAACTGTTCGCCTTGGCTCGCTGCTCTAGGGCTCAGGATTTAGTTCGGGTTGTAGGGTTAGGGGTGTAGGGCTTCGGAAAGTTTAGGGTTTAGGATTTAGTTAGGGTCTTAGGGTATAGGGTTTTAGGGTTTCGGAAAGTTTAGGGTTTAGGAGTTAGTTAGGGACTTAGGGTATAGGGTTTAGGGTTTGCGAAAGTTTACGGTGTAGGGGTGTATAGTCAGAGTAGATAACCCTGAGGATGTGTCGGTAGACAAGTGTTCCAGCTCTTATATCATAGGGTTTCAGACAAGTTTCAGATTTCAGATCTAGGGTTCTGGATTAGGGATCGAGGACGAACAAGACATAAGAAATTGCGGGGGTGGGGGTGGGGTGTGGGGGGGTGGGGGTGTGGGGGGGGGGGGGGGTGGGGGTGTGGGGGGGGGGTGTGGGCGCGGGGGGAGGGGGAGTGGGGGGGGGGGGTGTGGGGTGGGGGGGTCAGGCCTCAAGATGTAATTAGGGTTTACCAACCAATGATTGAGATTTGGTTTCGGTTTTCGGGCCTTGGGTTCCTTCAGCACCAGCTAATCGGCAGACAGCTCGTACAAGGAGGCTGGCCTCCCCAAACCCTAAACCGCGCGTTATCTTGTTGTTCATTTTCATCCTAAACAAACAGCCCTAAACCGAAAATGATCTTAACCCCGAACCAGAAGTCACAACGCAGGCCCATATCGAGGGCTATAAAAAATCTCCACTGTGTGGACATACTGGGTAGGGCCGGTAGGGATTCTTGAAAAATAGGCGATGAAACTTTGGTAAGGATATGTAAGGGTTTGTAACAAATAGGTTCACGGACTATTCTGGTTGGGTGAATGGGACATACCATCTCAATTACTCAGCCAAAGGAGCCTTTCAGTACTGGGAACTTAGGGTTTAGGGTTTCAGGTTTAGGGAACTAGTGCAGATTGGCCAGGAGGGTTTGAATCATCAACCTGCAACGGATTTTTTGTGTCCTTGACCTGCAATGTAGGCAGTGCTCAGGCTTGTTTTGAGGGCCTTTTGGTGCTGCAGGATGCTAGGCAACATTCACATTCAGGGCTTGGTGGGTTTTTGCTTTGAAGTATCCAGACCTTCCAAAATCCCTTAATTAAGGAATATACCTTAAATCATATTAAGGATCCTACTCTAATTTACGGTATATTCCTTAATTAAGCTGTTTTGAAAGGTCTGGGTATACCGAACCCAAAGCCATGCTAGCGCTGGCTGTGAGCTGCTTCTTCAACCCAAGAGGCACCTAAGCCCCAAGAACCCTTAAACCGTGCCAGCCCGAAACGTTCAAAACCCAAACCTGAAACTCTAAACCCTGAAACCCTAAACCCATAGACCCTAAACCCCTGAGTCCGACCCACTTCTTGCATCTTTCAATCCTTTTAAAGGAACCTTTTGAGCAAGATGTTTAGTCTAGAACTCTGAGGGCTTTGGGACCCCGGATCAACGGATGTGTCAAAGGCTTACCCTAAAACCTACAACCCTGGACCCTAAAACCCCAGACAAATATCCTAAAACCAACAACCCTAAAATCAAAAATCCTAAAGCCAAAAAAAACCCTAAAACCAAAAATCCTACAACCAGAAACCAAAAACATCAAAAATCCTTAAACCAAAAATCCTAAAACCAAAAATCCTACAACCCCAAAACCACCAAAACCTAAAACCAAAAAAAACCGCGGCTCGCGGCGGCTGAACCGCCTGTCGCTTCTGCGGCGGTCCCTTTTCAGAGCACTGAGATGTCGGGATGCAAAGTTGTTTGGGGGGTCCTTTAAAGGGTTTAGGGTTGAGGGTCTCCTTTGAAGGGTTTAGGGTTGAGGGTCTCCTTTACAGGGATTTAGCGTAATTTCGGGACGCTAAGTTTTTTGGGGGTCCTTTAGCTTGAAAGGCTCCTTTATGGGTGCGAGATGGGAACCATGGAGGTTTCGGGATGCACAGTTTTGCATCTCCTCTAAATGTTCCTTTAGACGGGGGCTAGAGGGGTTTTGGGGTTCCTTTAATGGTCTCGGTGTTGACTGAATCTTGCTGAGGTTTAGGGCAGCAAACCGCTCAAGGATTTCCGGGAACTAGCTAAATCGCTGGAAAGGTTCTATACTTTAGATTTTGCGTCAAGGTTTGACAGAAAGACATGAGTCGAAAGTTATGAGTCACTATGCTAGAATATGATCGTCAGGCTGTGCATGCACATTGCTTCGAGACGCAGGCTTGGGGCTTGTCAAACGAGTTACCAGTATCATGTAGAAGTCTGACCAATTACTAGCAATACTCCCGTAGAGGTTGTCTCTATAGGCTAGAGTATATTCAACAAAGAATCCTATTCCAATCATACAGGTTTCTAGAGCAAACTCTTATAAGCACTCACTGAAAAAGATCTCAAAGCAATGCTTCAAAGAAGCCCTAAACCACTTTCTAATCGTTAAGGCTTCCATATAACATGGGCTTGCTCCCACAGTCGACTTTGGAGATGTCCTGTCGGCATACAACTACCTAGGGTTTAGGATGTAGGGTGTTGGGTTTTCGGGTCTCTGATCAAAACAGACATGCTGAAATCTAAAGTTTAAGAGCAAATCTCCAATCCAAGCGCCAAAATCTCGACCTTCAGTAGTACAAACCCTAAGCCCTAAGCCCCAAACCCCTAAACAGGGGCCTTTAGGGTTTTGGGGCCCATTAGACTAGAAGTATAACCAGGAACCCCGCAAAAGAATAGTGGTAACAATAAAAGGCCCCATATTATAGAAATCAGGCGCCTGAGCATAGTCGCCCTTGCCACGCTTGGCACCTTCACGGAAGCAGGGCTGAAACAAACGACAACAACGATGAACATATCATAAGCTTCGGTATCGTGTCTGCGGTCCTGGCCGTCGTTACCATCATCATCACCACTATCATCATAGCCAGCAAAACCGTCAGTACCCTAATTGGCAGGTCTGGAGGTCGTCAGCGTCATGGTCTCTCCGGTCGTTCTCGTGAGGCCGACGGGGAGCAGGAGGAGTAGGGGTAGGGGTAGTTGTCGCAGGTGTTGCGGTCGGCGCGCGCGTGGTACATCCAGGTAGCACACAAAATCCCCCTGACAGCAAGCCCAAAGGCTCCACGTGCCTATCTAGTATATACTTATGCCGTACTTCTATAGCTAGCTCTTAAAGGTATAGAATATAGGGGCCTTAATGATTAGAATAAGGCTTTGGGGTCCACCATACGATACTGATAATAAGGAGCCCCCAAAATGGTATAGGTCTTTACTAAGGCCCCGATACTAACACGATTGAAGAACATAGGGAAGAACAATGCCAAGTGCATACTGCCAGGCCATCCTTCGGGCTTTAAACCTTCAGGGCTGTAGTTTAGGGTTTGGGGTCTAGGGTTTAGGCTTGTTTGGGCATTTCTCTAAACTATAGGGTCCCAGTTAAGTCCCCCAAATAGTCCGGCATGCTTATAATAAACAGGACCCGAATTTCGGACGGAGAAGGGTACTATAAGGGGTTCCTTTAAGGGTACTATAAGGGCTTCCTTTAAGGGATCTCTGTAATGGGGGTACTATAAACCCCAGAAAGTTGCAATCCCTATAAAGTTTGGGCTTTGGGATTGGGGCTTAGTGGATGATTAGTGCCGGGATTCCTTATGCTGATGATGCTCCAACTTTTCGGCTTCTACTGTGGGATACTGTAGGCATGTAGAGTTTAGGGCGTTGTGGGTTTTTGATGCTGTGGGCTTTAGGGGGCTAGTCTCAGCCTACTCGGGGATTTAGGGTTGTAGGGCTTAGAGCAGTGCAGGTTTTCGGGCTGCAGGCTTTGCTGCTCAATCTAAGCCCATCACCAGAAACGGAAAGCCTTAATCCCAGGAGTAGAAAAGTCTTATATTATAAGACAATCGCCTCAACGCTGAATTCCCTAAACCCTGAACTGAATGGATGGGCGCATACATCAGGAAGACTTCCTACCAGAACCCCAAACTCTCTTCGCTCTTGCCATTTCTAACCTGAAACCCCAAACCCTAAACCCTAGACTCTGAAACCAAAATCCCGCATCCTAACCCTTCCACTTACGAACAACCCATAGGACGTCGTAAGCAAGGCATATTTAAAGCAATCTGATCCAACGTGCAGCAACCTAAGTACGCATTTTCTTCAGAACCCCTAAACCCTAAACCCGTAGACCCTAAACCCTAAACCCAAGTAAACCCTACCCCAAAACCCCCAGGACCCAGAAACCACAAACCCAAGAAGCCGGGAACCGAACCAGATCATTAAAGCCAGGGTATAATTCAGTACAATACCGCCGTATGAAGTCTCGTAAGCCATCGAAACCTATTCAAAGACCTATAAGGCCTCAGAAACTTTCATCAATCTATAAGTCTTAAGCCCTAAACCTTAAACCCTAAACTTGCAAAACCCTAAACCCTATAACGCCCCAAACCCTAAAGCCCTAAACCCCTGGCCCCTAAAACCCCAAACCCTAAAGCCCTGAACCCTATAACACCAGATGTCACAAAAATGCTCTCTGACCTCTAAAACAAACACAAGAACGACCTTGCAGGAACCCTTAATTCAAGGCTAACTTCAAGGAACCCCTTAAAGGAACTTAAGTAAACCCTGAACCCTACACCCCTATAATTAGACCCTATCCCCCTAAACCTTACTTAAAGGGTGGGACGTAGTAACTGGGGTTATGATTAGGGTATCTATGCTTATAGCCCCAATTAAGGTACGTATACCCTTACTTACTAAGTCCCACGATCCTCCAAGTAAGCCCTAAGCCCTGGACCCTAAACCCCAAGCCCTAAACCCTAAACCCTAAGCCCTAAACCCTAAACCTTAAACCCTAAGCCCTAAACCCCTAATCCCTAAACCCCTAAACCCCCAGAGACCGCCTCGGTGCACTCCGAAGAGACCCACGCCCTCTGGTGGCTGCTGCCGCCGACTCAGCGGCGGCTGCGCGAGAAGCGCCTGAATAGGGCGTCGAGGCTCTTTCATTCATGGTATGTGTGCGTATATATATATATATATATGTATAATTAATATATATATATATATATATATATATATATATATATATGTGTGTATATGTATGTATATGTGTATATATATATAATGTATGTAATGTGTATATACATATATCAAAAATATACAGCATTTGTAAGTTATAATTATGTGTATATTATATATATATATATATATATACATTGCTCTTTTTTTTCGAAATTAATGAAGGAGCTTTGATTTTGGGTGGGCTTGGAGTGCAGCAAGAGGCTAGAATGTAACACCTTATTTGGGTTAGTATAGGCGCCTTAATAGTTAGTACAGGGGTTTGTGATATAGTGCACTATAACTAAGATGAGGCATCCCCACAACAGGTTTGGAAATTATTCGACTCCTATATTAGAATAACAAATGGGTTGTCCAAACAAGGAGGGAGGTTCTGGGATCCAGCGTTTTGAGGCTACTTGGAGGATCATGGGACTGCGCAATAATAGTCGTGATATAAGTACCTTGGTTGGGGCTATAAGTGATTATCTGTATGGTTAGCTTACATATTTATAATGTATAACCCGAGATACTAAGTCACCTGATCCTTTACGTAGGCTTAAGCTCTGGAGGCTTGGCGTCGTGCAATCGCGGTCCGCCTGTTTGGTTTAGGGCCTAGAGTTTAGATGGGGGTTTCTGAAAACAAGGGGTACCTCGTTTTGGGGTCCGTATAATCATGACCCTACTATTTAGGGTCGTACTATATTAGGGTCCCCTAGTTTCAGAAACTCCCATATGAGCATTCTGCCTGCCTTGGCATCTGAAGACTCTACAGTCTTCTTACACGGAATGTGCACACCATCACTTTATCACACTCATTCCTAACCTCCAGGCTCTACGGCCACGTTGCCCCTCGAGAACCCAGAACACAAACGCTAATTTGGGCGAATCCGCATCAAGTTGCACGGAGGGGCGAATTGTGCATGCACTGGCAATTCCGGCAACAAACGGGGGTTTCCGAAAATAGGGGCCCCTAATATAGTACCCTAAATAGTAGGATCCTTTTTTATAAGGACCCCAGAATAGGGGACCCCTACCGTTCTGAAACTCCCAAACCTCCCTGTTTTCTGAGAAGGAGCTGCGAGGCAACACTGGCTGCCGAAGTTAACTACAAGCTCTTCAATCAAGGCATACTATCCGGACTTATTCCATGGAGTCCAGCCACGTCGGGCTCAACAAATCTACAATCTCTTCCGAGCCAGCCGCATGTGCGATCGCCAGGGCTGTGTTGCCACTTAAGTCCTGTAAGTCCCGGTCGGCGCCTGCTTGCAATAGCAGCTTCGCAATCTCAACATGACCTTCACCACATGCAAGCATTAGGGCTGTGCTGTCTTCCAAGTCTTGCAAGTCCATGGAAGCTTCAGCATCCAACAGCAGGCGCAGGATCCCGATGTGGCCTTTCTCGCATGCACTCATCAGGGCTGTGCGATGGTAGTGGCCCCGGATGTCGACTCCGCCACCGCACGTCAGGAGCAAGTGCACCATGTCCAAACGATTTGCCTCACACGCGAGAAGTAGTGCTGTAGAGTGGTAATTGTCCTGCACGTCCTTGTCAGCACGGGCTCCCAAGAGCAGGCGAAGAAGCTCCGTTTGATCTTCTTCACATGCCAGGAGCAAAGCGGTCCTACCGCTTGTGTTTCGAAACTCTGTGGAGGCTCCGGCTTCGAGCAACAAGGATGCCACTTTCACATGGCCTTTTTCGCAGGCACGCATCAAAGCTGTGCAGCTGCAGCCGTCTTGGAGGCTCATGGATGCCCTTGCTTCCAGGAGCAGCCGCACCACTTCTGCATTACCTTCCTCAGAGGCTAGAATGAGGGCTGTTCTACCGCTTCTGTTCTGCAGCTGCATCTCAGCCCTGGCTTCCAATAGCAGCTGCACAACATCAACATGGTCTTCTTCGCATGCAAGCATAAGAGCGGTACAGTCATTGAACCCATCCCACACATCCTTGTCGGCACCGACCTCCAAAAGCAGCCGGACGACATCAACCTGACCTTCTTCAGCTGCGAGCATGAGAGCCGTCCGGCCACTGGCGGGGACCCTCATATCTTTGTCTGCACCAGCTTTCAACAGCAAACGAGCAGCTTCGGTATGGCCGTACCTGATGGCATCAAGGAGCTCGTCCGAAACCTGAAGCCGTGGAGCACCGGATACTGGCAGCAACACGAGCTGCACCTCTGCCACCAGGTCCAACGAAGCCGAACTCTCCAGCCTACGCCCATCACCTTATGCGGTTTAGGGTTTAGGGCATCACCTTACTTCCCAAATACCTGTGGGGGCAGCAATTCGAAGTTTCCGACAAAACTACCTTATAAGAGCATCAAAGAAATTGGAAAGTTGGGTTTTAGACCTCTAAGTCACAAAGGAGCTGTTGAAGGCAAACTGGAAAGCCATGGAGTTCACGGAGACGGAGCTTCAAGCCCTTCACGTTGTGCAACCCCTCCTTGTCGATGTTGGGAAGCTCCTCACCAGAAAGCTTCCACAGCCGAAGCATGGCAACCGTCAGCTTCCCTGATTTTTCGGACGGCTCTCAAATCATCCGCACAAGTATGTCCTATGATCATGCTGCCTTTTGTGTTCATCATAGGCCTTAGTAATTAGAATAGGGTTTAGCTTTCTTCAGTTCGGATCCCGGTCAAGATCGCTGCTATCGCCTGGTCTAAACTGTACTAACCCAATTCCTTAATCATTAATCCTCTACTAACCCAATGCACTTCCTTAACCCCATACTGCCCCAAGTCCGTCATCCAATTCGAATAGGGTTTTGGGGCCCACTGTACTATAATTAAAATAAGAACCAACAAAAAAAGTATTGGTAGTTATTCAGGCCTCTATAGTACCCTGCTCCCCCACGCAAACAAAACTTGCGATCGTCAGCCACGTGGGTGCGCACAGCAAGTCTGCAGCATGATACGTAAGTGGGTTGTTGACTGGAACGCAATACGTGGAATGTGGTCTGGGCCGGAGCTTTTGGATCCACAGCTTTACAAGGAGGACGGAGTAGTCGTCAAACATACATCAAACAGTTTTGAACGGACAGACTCTGGGCTGGTTCATGCGCTGTTTAGGGTTTAGGGGTTTAGGGTTTAGGGTTGGAGAAGGACAGAAGATCATGCGTTTTGGAGTTTAGGGCTTCGGGGAGATTTTTGGCGGATGAATGAAGTGATAAGCCGAAGCAAAAGCCAGTGCTGGGACGAGGTGCTTTTTGCATGCATGATGGGCACATGCTTCCATGTATCTGCCACCCAACTTCGAAGGAAATCGAATCTCTTAGCTTTAGCCAAGTATAATCCCAAACTCGATATCCATGTCTGATGATGTGCTTCGGCATACACTACTACACGCGTGGGCAGATCCTGATCCCTTCTCGCTTCTCGCCTTGACTCGGAACAGGATATGTAGGTAGTAGGGTTCCAAGTAAGAGTTACAACAACTCAGTTTGTTTGTCGCCTTAATTAAGCAAAGGTACCCGTAAGCATACTGCAAGACGTGTCAAGGATCTTCCACCACTTACGAGACATGAGCTCACCAAACCCTGGAAATTTGGACTCGCTGCGAAAAATCTAGATCCCTTTGCACGAACCACTAAACCCTGTACATCAGCCCAAACCCCTAAACCCTATCCCTTTTAGGAACCCTTTAAGGACCCCATTAAGGAATCCTTTAAGGGACCCTTTAAGGACCCCTTTAAGGATCCTTTCAGGGACCCTTCAAGGAACCCTTTAAGGGACCCGGATTAGCTCCAGGCCTTGAACTTCGCGTCCGTGGCGTCGCTGAGTTGATTCGCAGCGCGCTCGATCTGCAAACAAAATCTCAGAGGGTCCATATATACCATTAGTGCCCTACAAGGGTTCCTTTGAGAGCTCCTTTATGGGTTCCATAGTTTAGGGTATAAGACCCCATGTATACTGCCATTACGGAATTATTGCCCTAGAGCCATAGTAAGGATGGTCTTTTGGGACCTCATTCCATTATGGTGGTAGATATCAACCCTCTGAAAATCTGAG
Source organism: Symbiodinium sp. CCMP2592 (assembly GCA_905221615.1). Lineage (NCBI taxonomy): Eukaryota > Dinophyceae > Suessiales > Symbiodiniaceae > Symbiodinium > Symbiodinium sp. CCMP2592. The sequence goes on along the minus strand of CAJNDT010005901.1, from coordinate 277,395 downwards.
GCTTTGGGGCCCTAAGCGGTTTAGGATTTAGGAAGACTAATATAGGGGGCCTTCATAATTAGAACAGAGTTCCTTCAAGGGGTCCTTTAAAGGGGTCTACAAGGATCTATAGTAGGGTTCTACAATGTAGGGGCATTAATAATTAGACTTGGGTTTCGGGGCCCGTGATACTATGGTTATAACGAGGAACCACCAAAAGTAGTACAGGCAATTAGTAAAGCCCCTGTATTAGTCACCTGGCCCTTTGGAAGCTTCGATGCAGTCTCTAAGCTCGGTAATTGACTGCGGTCCTTGAAAAGCAAAGTGGTTTCGGGTTTAATTAGGGTTTATACAGGGTTCTTTCCTAAGCTCGATGAAGAGATGCGAGGCGCATAGAAAGAAAAGTAGACCCTTTCAGAGGATGCCTATGTAATGGAGGTTCCCGTACTGTGAAGGATCAAGTGCGCTTCGGGTTGTGATGCGGGTTTAGGGTTTACGCGTATCCAACCAGGAGGCATGTGCCTCACTGACAATGGAGCGCAGCGCATCCATCCTCATGGAACTGAGGGGACTTCGCGTACACTTCGCGTACAGGGATTCAAGGGTTCCCAACAAAGCCAGTACCAGTTGATTAACTACGCAAGATACCACACGCCAAAAGAAGAGAAACCTTTTTCTGCGGTTTTTATGTTGTGCGCCGGAACTAAGGGGGGTTCATTTGGCCAGGACTTCGCACAAGCGATTAAGCGTCTCAAACCTTGGAAATGAAAGGTCTTTGGTTTAGCCGCCCATGGCATGGACGTCTCAAACCTAACTCTAACCCCAAACCCCTAAATCCTAAACAATAACCCCTAAACCGACCTACACTAAAGACACAAGCATTCAACCCGTGATGCTTTCGATTCGGCTATACTTCAGCTCTTAAATTCAGCAGGAACTGCGGAAAAGTCCCCACCTAAACCCTCAACTTTGCTCGGCTGACTCCTGAACCCCTCCTAGAAGTTAAACTTTTAGCCTCCTTATTATAGTTCACATAGAAACCCAAAAAAGTTAAAGTCCTAAGAGCCAACCATAAGAACGTCAAGTTTTGACCCTCAACCCTAAAGCTGCCAACCTCCGGACGAGACACATATACAACCCTAAACCCTGGACTCTACGAAACCACGAAACCGAAAACCCTCAATTCTACTATACTCTAGACCCTGATTGTAACCTTTAAACCCTCAACGAACCCAGACGCAAAGCCTCTAAAATTTCGGCATTTTAGTTGGCCGACCTCACGGAACGAGCGACATTCTCACCGGTGAAAGGCTCCTCGATCAGCAAGTAAACCTGGCAAAAGGAAGCCCGTTGAAGGAGCCCTTGAAGAGTTCTTAAACCCTAAAACCCTTAAAGGAGCCCCTAAAGGAATCCTAAACCCCAAACCCTAAAAGGAAGCCTTATAGAAGGAAGCCAAAGCCCTCTGGCACAAGCAGGGGTGTCAGGCGCAGTTCCTCTGTGTCCCTTCGGGAAGTGGGCTCCTACATACAGTTGATGATGTAACAGAAAAGGGTACCTTTAAGGGGTTTCCTTTAGGGACTCCTTTAAGGCGTCTATAGGGTTTAGGGCTGATGATATAAATCCTGCAGTTCCTGTAAACTTATCTATAGACGTACCTTTAAGGGGCTCATTTCAAGGTTATTTTAAGGGGTTTTAGGGTTTAGGGATGCAAAAAACGGGTACCGTTAAGGGGTTCCTTTAAGGGATCTATAGGGGGGTTTAGGGTTGACGGATGTGCATCCTGCATTACCCATAATAAGGAATACATACCATACTTCCCATAGTCTACGGTCATTAAGGTAATGCACGCTATATGTCATCAACCGTGGTGCTTAGAGTTTAAGGTTTATAGGAGCCTCCGCTATCCTCGGCATCGTCACCACCATAGGCAACTATCATCATCCTCAGCATCGGCTTAGAGCCAAAACCACGACCGTCACCACCAACAGCATCAACTGCTATTGTTAACCATCATAAAGGCTAGTACCCGCATTTCGGGGAGGCCTGTGCTCTACCTATCGACCTTAACCCTAAACCGGCTTCCGGATACAGATCAGTCAGATGTCCAGAGTGCGGAAGATGAGCCTCGAGTGAAATTACCCTGAAGGTACTGTAGGCTCAAATCGGCCCTTAAGGGTTCCTTTTTCGGGTGCCTTTTTAAGGATTTCTTGAAGGCCAGGCCAGATTTTTGTCGCAGGGCCCTTTCTGCTCTCCGAACTTATCGGCTTGGGTTTAGGGCTCAGGGTTCGCATACATCATAGAGACGCTCGCGCCTGGCTGGTGGCAGGTGTCCAGTGATCGTTCCTTGGTTGGCAGTGGGTGTCTTGTTTGGTCGCGCAGGCGCAAGGTTTAGGGAGTGTGGTCAAAAACTATGTTGTCGACCCTCACCACAACTAAGTAGCACGCATACTGAGACTATGTTTGTGCAAATATCGCTCCAGGTAATTTGGCTATTGTTGCTACTACTGCTGTTGCTGCTACTGCTTCCACCACAACAACTACCAATCAAACTGCGCACAAAAGCACCACGACGACTACGACCACTACTACTACTGCGACTGGGGCTTAGAACATCCCGGACTCCCATGTTTATATGATTCCCTGTCCCTGGGTTCTGAGCCCCACGCAAGTTGAAAGCTCTGCTAAGAACCACCCAAGCTGCTTCTTGCAGTAGCCAACATCTTGTCGGAGCTCCTTCCACAAATGCCATATATAGGGCTTTAACTTTAGGGTTTATGGTTGAGAGGTTAGTGGCCTAAAAGGGGTGATAAGAATCACGATAAGGTTGGATTATAGCCCTAGAAGGAGGTGGTCTAACGACCGTGCAAACTTCCATCCAATCCTCAGGATTTGTTTTGACCGCGAACGCCTCTCCAATCACAAGCCGTTGCAGGCAGCCCTGCCGATTCGGTCCATTCAGCTGCAACAGCATGCCAAGAAGGCGACGCCTGCCTTTGATGCTAAACAAATCTTCAGACTGCCATTAAAGCAAACCACCCGTCCGCTCAGGCTTGCAGCAGGCGGTTGCCCACCACCTGGAGGAGCGCCACTGCATATCAGCTCGGTGAATGCCATCCTGGTCCAGGAGACCAGTCGCTTCTTCCCGCCCCGGATCCTCCTGCACATGGGCACTTTACCGCGCCATGAAAACTCCAGGTGCAGCCACGCTGTCCAACATCTGGAGCCGTTGGCGAACTCTAACTGCCCCCCTGCGTGCCTCTCGAGCCTTGCAACAGCAAAGTAAGCAGCTCAAGGTTGCTTTTCACCAAGAACCGCGGCTGCCCAGGGTAATCATAGGGAATTGTTTCAGACGGCGTGCCGGCTAGGACCGAAGCGAGCTAGAATGGTATCAGGTCTCAAAGACAGCAAAAGGCAACAATTGACGGAACAGGCTGAGCTCACAGCAGTCCTCAAAGCTGGACAGGACACATTCGCCCAAGTGCCGGACGAATCATCACTTTCGAGCTGGGTCCTCGGATTGCCTACAAGAAGACATGCGTGACACGCACGTGGTGTGGCTACCAAACCAAAGCCCTCCAAGCCGCCTACGTCAGTAGCGGCCCTCAAGCCGATAGGCTTGATGCCACCCTACCCCAAGCTGACAGCAGGAATAATTGCCAAGCAAATCCGTACTGCGTGTTGACTTTCGAAACCAGCCCAGATGCGCGCCCCCACCACCGATCACACCTCCAGGGACATGGCAATCGCGATAGACTGGCTTTTCCCCTGCTCTTGGCCCCACTTATGTTGTACAGCTTTCAGTGCCGCGTTGGCTGCCCGCACAGGAAGATTCCCCTCACCGTGCCGCAGCACAAACAACTAACGCATTCCCTTTGCAACTGTTCAGGAAAGTTCGCCAGCAAGGAGTGCATGAAACCACTCAGTGCCGAGACGCTGTACAACAGCTTGGACTGCTCAGGCAATTGGCCCAGGTTACTCCGGACGTCGAAGCCCCGCCCCGAAGTTTCACTACAATGTCCTGCGAGCGGATGCTGCGCACATTGCCCTGCACCCATGCACGCCGTGCTGGGCTCATGGGGTCGCAGTACCGCCACAGCGCCGTGTACACGCGACCCTCATGCGTGACCGTCATCTGGTGGCGGCTGGAGTCTTTGTACTTCCCGCGCGAAGCGGGCGCCAGGCGACTCCGACCCGCAGTTGATGTTGCAGCAACTATATATAGGCCATTCGCAGTGCAGTAGCAGCGCTCTGAACTCTCAACCCTCAACCCCTCAATACTAAACCCTAAACCCATAACCTTGAACCCCTGGTCCCTGAAGCCTAAACGTTTGGCCACCTTTACTCCAATAGCTCGACTATGCCTAAAGGGCAACACCCGAAGCTTTTGAAACAAGCGCTTAAGGGCCGGATTCGGGTGACAAGGATGTAATGCTATAATGCTCTTACTTAAAGGAATGCCACGGGCCTATATACTGGAATACCATATTGCAATTCGATTATCGTTGTTCCGACCCCTATATCACACCCTAATCTCTCCCTTATATAGTCCCTAAACCCTAAACCCCAAAATACTCAACAACTAAACCAGAAATCCTAAACCAAACCCCTAAACCTCTAATCATGAACCCTATAAACCCCTAAACCCTGCACCCAAAGCCCGCAAAACCCAAAGCTCAAGGAGCCGGTGACAAGACTCCAAACCCTCTACTTGAGGACTAAACCTTCAATCCTAGTAACTGGGCTTTTAAGTAACCAGGGTAACCAGGGAGAAAAAAATAAAAGCATAAACTTTTAATTCATAAGGGTTCCTTTAAGAAAAAAACTACTAAAGTATGGTACTCCAAAGCCCAGGTAAGGGGTCTAGGATGGTTTAGGGGGTTAGGGTTCAGGGGTTTAGCGGTTTGGAGGCTTCGGGTGTAAGGTTCGATCCCCTTGTCATGTAAGGCAAATTCCTTATGAAAGCCTCAGCAAACACGACAAAAACCTCTCAACACCCGTCGAAAAAGTTCTACAAGCTCTTCGTTAAGCAGTTTCGAGTGTCTGAGACAGGCTTGCAACCCTCAGACCCAAACGCTAGACCCTAACCCCTCGACCCGAGCCAACCCCCACGCGGAAGAATCCTTCTGCTGCCGCCCTTTCACCGACCTGTTGGAGAAGTTTAGGGTGTAGGATTCTCAGAGACTCCAATATCCCTTAACTAAGGAATATACCTTGAATCGTATTAGGGATCCTACTAAAATTTAAGGTAGATTCCTTGATTAACTAAGGGATATTAGAGTTTCCGGGCATTCTTGTTCGTTTTGAGGGCCTGTTGGTGACTGCATGACAGTCTCACGACAACCACACAGCACCGAGCCCATATTGGGCAGGCGGTCTGTGCCGTCTCCTCACTGTTTAGGGTTAGGGTTTGGTTTGGGTGTAGTAGGATTTAAGGCTTTAGGGTCGTCGCCGTCCTGATAGAAAGGCTTATACTGCTGATGAGCAAAAAACCTTTCATTACCCGGCATGGACTACGCGTGATGATTTTTTAGGGCAGGCTTTCGTCCATCAGCCGTGTGGATGTTAAGGCCCCATCACCCTACGGCGACCCATGGGCCCTACACTACACCCCCACTAAAAGCCCTTAACTCGAAAGCCTAATCCTCCAAACCCTAATGGGCTTTCGGGCTTGAGGTTCTAGGTTTTTGACTCCGATTTCAGAGTGCCTTTTGGAAGCAGGGGCTTTGATTAGTACTCGGGCTATGGCTATGGTTGAGGGTTTAGGTTTAGGGTTTAGGAAGGGTCTAGGGTTTTGGGTTTATGTTTCATGGTTATGTCCGGGGGCAGGCTTGAATCGAACCACAAGGCCAGGCTAGACTGAATTCATCAGGGGCATTGTAGGATTTTGTCTACTGCTACTCCATGAAACCCAAAAACTAGAGGAACCTATTTCAGGACCAGGATGCATGGGGTTGACAGACTTCGCTCGGAGCTAAACGAGGAAACATGGTTCAGGGTTTAAGATTGGGAGACGACGTCTCGAAATTTGTGGAGCTGTTGACATGAGCCAGGGTGCACGATGTAGCGGGATTCCAGCGGCAAGGATCCGTAGTCGTCGGGAACGCCTGAACGACTGCAGACCCGAAAGTGCTTGTATCCACTGTGGCATTGACCGTCGATATCAGACCGTTCTCATGATGAGCATCAGTGTTCTCAGAGATCCCAATAGCCCGTAACTGAGCTATAAACCTTAAATTACAGGGGCCTTAATGTTATGAATGGTTTAAGGTATAACCCCTTAATTTCGGGGGGATTTTGATCTCTGGGTTGCTAGCAGCTAGGGCAGCATGTGACAAACAACGCCTGCGCCCGGCACGATGGGCTGGAGAACGAACTCCTGCCTCGGTGTCTCAAGAGCCTATAGGAAACTCCAGAAAGTTGGAATATGGTTTCATGGTAGGATACCCTATAATTTACCATAGAAGGGTTAGGATAATCATATTCCAACTTTCTGGCTTCTCCCTTACTTGGAGGGGCAGGGGACTTAGCAAGGGTTCTTAAACGGCTACTTGGAGGGGCAGAGGACTTAGTAAGGAGGTTATAAGTAGAGCTACAAGTGCCCTAAATGGAGCCATCCCAATTATAACCCTACTTATAACCTACTTACTAAGCCCCCTCTAACCATAAAACTTAGAACCCTAACCTAAAACAGGGAGGCAAGGCTCGAATTGGCTGAAATGCTTAGAGGCTTTGGCTGAGGATATGCGTTTTCGATGTCCGAGCCTGCCTACGTGAGCTTTAGGTTTCGGGATCAGGCTTTAGGGGTTTAGGGTTTAGGGAGGGTTTAGGGTTTAGGGCTTTGCATGCCTATGTGGGCATTGCCCTACCGCATGTCAAGCGTACCTACCTTTCTATAGAACAGATACGACCTATAACACTAGCTACACCAGAAAATCGGTAGGGTATGACCCTCTACTTGGAGGGTCGGGGAACTTAGTAACTGGGTATTTTAAGGATTTAGAAGCACCATAACCCCAATTAGGGTCCTTCTTAGGGTACCTTATAAGTCTACTTCCTACCTACTTACTAAGTCCCCCGAGCCTCCAAGTAGGTAGGGTTGGGAGCTTCAGTGGAAAGGATGGCAACGGCTCCTAAACCCGAGGAGCCAACCTACATTGGTGGTTGTCAACATTAGGGTTTAGGGTTTAGGGTTTAGGGTTAACCCTAAACCCTAAACCCTTTTTGGGTCCTTATTATAATACGGCACCTAATATTTAGGGTACCCAAAAAGGGACCAGCCACATGAAGTTCAGGCGGCACGTCGTTCATCCGACCTTCCGTTATGGCTTGTCCAAGATTGATCCATCGCCTGGCAGCCCGACAGTCTCACGTGCTGGCAAGCTGCGAAGCAGTGCCTACCCTAAGGCCCCAAAGTAGTTCCTTTTGGGGGCTCATATTAAAAATCCTATAAAGTAATCCCAAAAAGGAACTACTTTGGGGCCTATGGGTAGAGTGCACCTTCCTAAAAATGTAGGTTCTATTAGTTCGATATGTTCATTCACTGTCGAATATCCGCGTTTTGAATGCTCCCGAACCTGCAACGAAGTACTGATAATACTGGTAATGATGAAAGGAGCTAAAAGTATTACAGTCACTATCTCTGTGCGACGTTATCATAACTTTGTCCTTCCGTCTTGGACGTTTCGCCACCCAGGTTAAGACTCCAAACACTATACACAACCCCAGAACCGCAAGCAAGTACTTGACCATACACCTAGCCTGAAACCTCATTCTAAACCCGAACCCCCAACCCTCTGAATTCCCCGAACCGCCTTACAGTAACTTATAACCTTGCGGTCTACGCCAACATCGCCTGTAGCCCCCAAGCATGCGATGATATACCACAGAACCCTGTTCTAGCTGCTATGAGGCCCTAAAGGCCCTAAACCAACTTAAAGACTTTACAAACAACTGCAGCCAGAAGCGCAACTACATGAGACAACCTTCTTGTAAACAAATAAGACCTTGAACGGAAAGCAAGCCCTAATAGATCCCTTAACGGGCACCCTAAACCCCTAAACCGCAAACCCCTGAAAAAAAAAAAAAAAACCTTATCCCTTAGCCCTAAACCCTTACATTAACCCTGAAGAACCTACATATTTTAGGGTTCCTTATTATGGTTTCCTTATATAGGTCCTTAAAAAGGTTCTTCAGGGTTAAGGTATGGATCCCTCAAAGAAGCCAGGTGCCCCGGCATCCAACGAAGCCAAGAGCTGAATAGCTGGACAGGCGTCATCTGGGCCTGTGCCAAGCGTTGTCAGGGCTTTATAACCCTATAAGGGTCCATGTACTCATATAGTATATACATTGGCCTTAAAGTACTCCCTATATAGGTACATTGGCCCCAAAGTATATGCTATATGGGCACATGGACCCTTAGGGTAAGGCCATTTTAAAGTATGGGCTTTAGGAATTTGAAAATCTGACGCCTTCCAGGGCTGTTTGGGGGTTTTGGGGTTTAGTATTTTAGGGCGTTTCGGCGTGAGAAGCCTAAAAAATCTCCTAAAGCCTTTGACTTTTGGAACCTGCAAAGTCTAAAACGGGACCGGTAAAGTGACTCCTTGAATCAACCACCAAGCCCTTTACTGGAAATTCGTAACCTCCAAAGCTACAACTCGTCTAGACTACGTAGCTTCTACCCAAAAATGCCCCAGTATGAAGGTCCAGAGGGACAAAATTCAAGATACCTTGGGGCATTGAGAGGTCCATTCCAAGTCCTTAGAGAAACCACATCCTCCGGACTATTGGGCTATGAAGTATCATGAGCCTCAGACAACTTGGGCGTCGGACTGGCAACGCTCACTGAAAGCACGGATGACGCTGGCGGAGGGCATGGATGAAACACACAACAGCTCCCACGGCTTCCGCGAGCTCGTGTCTGTGCCAATGAGCACTGTACATGTGGATTAGCTGCCAAGGACGTCCTCATCACAGCAGACTCGCACCAAGAGCCACGCAAGGTCGCTGGCGCCAAAGACCCCACGCTCGATGATTGCCACAAGCCACCAAACGGCTACTATGTCCAGCAGCCCTTGAAGTTTAAAGGAACCCAGAATCCCCACACCCTCCTGCATCCCAAACCCTATTATACCCAAAACCCCAAAATCCCCCGACCACCACAAATCCTAAACCCTGGAGTCCTCCTACAGCCCCAAATCCTAAACCATTACAGGAACTTTAGGCGTTTGGGGCTGGAGGTTTGGAAGTTTAGAGCTTTAGGGCCTGAGGCTTAGCGGGTAGAGGGTCTAGGGCTTGGGGGTTGCAACCTTTTCCGTGTTGTGTTTAGTAGCTCTTTCGAGCGTTCCTTTATCTTACTGTGCAGCGATTGAAAGCAAGGCTGTCGTCAGAAACCCGACACCCAAAACCCTAAACCCTAAACACTTGAAGTCCTGACCCCTCGACCCGAGAGCTAAAACTCAATCGCTATCTCCCCTGCCTTAAGGGCCACGTGACTCTAAACCCTAGACCCTTATACTGTGGTATTTAGGGGCATCATTACGTGGGTAGTTCTCTAAATTGAGGTGCCTTTCAGGGTCCTTGTTGTTAAGGGTGCCATACTATGTTCGGGACCCAAAACGGGACCCTAATTTAGAGACCTACCCATATAGACCCCTTGCAGTGCCCTTGTAGAACCCGCATAAAAACTCTTATAGATCCCTCTTTTGAAAATCTCAATCTAGGACCGTGGACACTATATGGCAAAGGAGCCTTAAACCCCCTTTAGGGTTGATGTCGTCGTTGAGGTCCGCACCTCACCGCAGCTGCCGTCGTCTGCATGAACCTGGGGCCTTGGGTCAGGGGAACTCGTTCCTGGCTTTTTGTTAAAGAACATAGCTGAAGCCACCATCATAAACCCTAAACCCTAAACCCTGAGCTACCATAATTTAGGGCTCCATTAATAATAAAGGGTTCCATAAGAGCTTAGGGTCTGTAGTCTGGGGTTGAAGAGCTTAATTGGAGTTACTACAAAAGTGATCTATAGCAAAGGTTTAGGCTTTAGGGCAGTAAATACTTGGGTTTCCTTGTTATGGTAACTTGAAACCCTAAACCCTAGATTAAGTTCCTTCACAAGAACCGAGGTTCTGGACTGGGTTCCTGGAGAGCCCGATACCCCTTAATCAGGAGATCCTCAGTGATCTATAATAAGGGTGTCCATTATGGTTATAGACGGTTTGGGGCTTTAGGGGTCTGGGTTTTGGGGTTACAGGGTTTTGGGCTCAGGGTTCAGAGCCATTTGTTGGCTTATGGCGTTTAAGGGTGCTTCTGGATTCTGGTTCGGGGGACTTTGAGCTGAACCCCGTGGGCCCAACATCGGTGCAACTTAAGGGTTAGGGTGTTGGGTTTAGGGGTTAGGGTACTGCTCACAACTGAATCCCAACACTCATGCACCCCACTAAAGTCACGTGACGAGTCAACAACCAAGAACCCCGACGAAGTTTGTTTGTCGGCGGAAGTGCCCCCAGTTAAGGAGCTAGGGTGTAGGGTTCACGTTTCGGGCTCGAGAGCAAAACACAACTGACCTTTGCAGTGCTGTTGCATGAGGAATTGCTGCTGCACGCGCTCAGGGAATATGTACATTGATCCCAAAGTACCGATATCGAATCTTTATAGGAACCCCTTCAAGGCCTAAGCACTTACATGGACGGGTGCCACTAAGCGACCATGACCTACTTGTTTGCAGGATCGCATCACAAACCATAGACCACAATATAGAATTTGCATGGGTCCTCTAAAGAAGATAGGTTCTGGTAGGACAAAATAGGGTTTGCTATGTCATGTAACCCAGAAGGTTCATACATACTACTATTCTGGAATAAGGTCCCCCAAACGCCAACATTATTTTTTGTTAGGGACTTAGTTCCATATTAGTAGTAAATATGTTATAGGTATTGCAGGATTTTTATCATCACCCGTAAAATTTCTCGGGCTTAGGGGTTTAGGGTTTCGGGGGCTTAGTGTTTGGGGTTTAGGGGGCTTAGGGGTTTAGGGGTTTAGGGCTTAGGGATATTGGGCACAGGATAACAGAATCAAGGCCCTGACCCTATGTCTTAGCACAAGCCCGGCCCTCGCCACAACATCCGTGAATCCGGCAGCCCCGAAACCCTTTACCCCTTACCCCTACTTAGAGGATCATAGGACTTAGTAAGTAGGTTATAATTGGGGTTATAAGTCCCCTAAGTGGGGTTATCCTAATTATAACCTACCTAAAACTAAAGCCGTAAAGGCTCTTTAAAGACATCCTGTTGCAAATGTGGCAACCTACGCAGCCCAAGGACAGCACATGCAACTCCTCAGCCAAACACCCGGAACTTCCCAGTCCCACCCCCTTTCCTCTGCTTCTAAAGGTGTGACGCGGATGTTCTTCCTAACCCTACCTATAGGTCTCCATTGTGGTTCCCTTGTGGGGTTTCCATATAGGGTCTTGAATATATAAATTGTCAAACCAAATACAGGAAACATCATGGAATCTATGGCTGGCTGAGGCCCTAAGCCACCAAACCTTCATACCCGAAACCCTAGCCATAAACCCTGAACCCTGAAATATTGAAACCCTATATAGACAGATTCTACACTCCGTAAGCCCTGAACCCTGAATACTTGCCGAAACCCCTAAAGCCATGAAGCCTGATACTGCCTGAACCCTGACATCTTCGAACCCGGCAAAAGCCCCAACCCTAAAGGGTTTAGGGTTTAGGGTTTAGGCTAACCCAAAGCCTGAACCCTGCAGCCCAAACCCAATAAACCCTATAAAGCCCTGATGCCGAATACCCTTGAGACAGACTTGGTCCCCCGCTCGGCCCACAGTTGGATCGAATGCTGCCCGTAGTCCAGAACTGAAAAGGCTTAGGGTTAAAGATTTAGGGTTTTAGTCTTAGCGGCTTTGTGTTTTAGGGCCGGGTGTAGGTTTTCAGGGCTTCAGAGCTCACTAAAAGTGAAGTTTTGGTGGATGCGTAGCCGTTTTCCATATGGAGTTTCAGAGTTTAGGGTTTGGAGTTTACCCTAAACCCTATAGACCCTAAAGCCTAGGGGGCCTGGGTTCGAGTGTAGTTTCTGCATTGGCTTTAAGGTTTGCCTGGGCCATTGCAGCGTTTGGAGTTTAGCGGCTTAGGGTTGAGGGTTCCTCAACCCTAAATCGTACCCTAAACCCGAAACCCGAGTGTTGTGTAAGTATTCCGAATTTTTCAATCGGAACGACGCCAGGGCCAAAGGCTAAGATGAGAAAGACACCTGAAACCGTGTGTGATAGCCAATTCAAAGCAACATTTGACAGATTGAGCTCTGTGACCTCCTCGGAGCCAGGCGCGCCATTTTGTCCGCGTGCACCATGAATGCCAAGCGTGAGAACGCCTGAGCGGCTCGGGTTTATGGCGCGGTATACGGCGGTTCCAAAAATCGAACGTAGCAGCAGCCCGGCCGGCGCAAGGCGCACGAGCCTGAGGCGCGCTTCTCGTCATCTTCCTCAATCTGGAAGCAAGGGTCAACAGCCAATCTGCGCTCGCTCGATGTTGAGCCGCAAAGGTGTTCATGAGGCAAGCAGCATTGGGTCGGCTATAGTGGGCTCTGTGATCAAGCTCAGGCTTAAAGATTAAGTTTGAGACGGTTTATGATAACTTTCTGGGTACCCTGCGCAACAAATAAACAAACTGAACAAACACACGAGCCTACAGCGCCCGTTGAAGGACCTCCGAAGATGTAGCACTACAATCAGTTGTTGATGTTGCTGCACCTACTATAAGCTTAGACACGTAAGCCCTCAGCCCAAGTTTAAACTATCATCTAATCATAAGCTGAGCCGTAAGCCCGACCTGAGGCCTAAAAACATCTAGCTGTTGGGGTCTCTACTCTACTGCTGCATTCCCAGGTGCAAGGCTATCAAGGTCGCGACCCACATTGTAGTACAAGTAAAATAAGGTCCAGACTTTAAGCCACATGCTTTGACGCCCGCACGAAGGCCGAAATCTCCGAATTATAGACCCTATTATGAAGCAGATGAAACCCTAAACGTAGCCTTCGAAAGAACTAAGACTACCAAAACCCCTAACCCCAAAGTAACCCCATCATCATTAAACCCAAATCCATAAAGTCCTAAACCTTAAACACTAAAACCTAAACCCCCAGGCCTCCCATGTCCCAAACCTTAAACTCTGCACCTTAAACCCAAACCCTATAAACCCTAAAACAAAAAACGGCCTTGCTCTAAGGCCTCATCCGCTGTGAGATAAGGCCTGCCAAGCAAGCATTTCAGATGCTTGTGGGTTTACGATAAACAGCTGGAAGCCATGAGAAAACTACTATAAAAGCCTTGATGGGAGAACTAAGTCTGAATCTTCCCTGTAGAGGCCCAGCAGCTGAGAAGGATTTTGGCTCCCAAACCCCGGAACCTCAGAAAGGGCTTTGGACATCCTTTTGCCCAAGCAATGCTGAGGCCCAAAGAGCTTACGCACATATATACATATACATAAATGTATATATATATATATATGGCTTGTTTCTCGCTTTTGGGGCGTAGTGATCCGTTGAGCGGTATATATATATATATATATATATATATGCCCTTGCATGGGTTTGAGGTTTTGGATTGGAAAGTGCCAGATAGATGTTATTTAACGGATAGTACTAATAATTGTTGTTTCTGATATTAGAAGACATACGATATATCAGATATAATAATTAGTCTACTATAGATACTTTGTAATATAGATTGAAGTACATGTGTGTGTATATATATAAATAAATAAATAAATATATATATATATATATATATATATATATATATATTATACACATATTAGGATCTGATTTATGTTATGTGGCTGATGAAGGTACATTGGGGTTTCTGGGCCGGTGGACCACCCAGCCTCTGGTCGTTGTGGTACATCAGAGCCGGCAGGGCACCGCATTCCTTCAAGAGTGCAGTGTGCGGCTTAGGGCTTTGGATGCAAAAGTCGAGGGTCAAAAATATCAGGATCAGCCCTCTAAACCCTAAACCCCTATACCCTAAACCCTAAAACTCTAAGGTTTTGGGACTATACCCTTCAGGGTCCAATTACCCAAATACCGGGGTGTCAGGTCCCAACTGCAAAAGCTAGTGTAGTGCTAAAGGGAACCCCGAACCCCAAGGCAGCCCTACCTTTCTCCCGGCCGCTACTTGAAGGCTCATGGGACTTAGTAAGTAAGGGTAGAAGTAGGTTATAATTAGGATAACCCCACTTAGGGGACTTATAACCCCAATTATAACCTACTTACTAAGTCCCATGATCCTCTAAGTGCCAAGCAAGCTCAAGGGCCCTTTGGCCACGAGGTGAGCCAAAGGGCGGCAGAACACTTTCCCAGAGGGTCCAAGTACTCCCTATTGTAGGACTTTAGGGCCTTTTTAGGTACCAGAAACCATAAATAGAAACTACTTGGACCCTTAGGGTTTGGGCAAACGCCAACGAAGGCAAAACCTAGTCTTCACACCAACAACCTTTCAGACCCCGTCCCCCGAGCCCTAAATCCTGAAACACAAAACCTGACATTATAGAATACAGTCCTTGAACAGTAGGATCCTTATTATAAGGACCCAAATTAAAGTACCCCTAATTTTTCGTCGTTCCTGATTAATTACGGCTATTCTATGGTCTAAACATATGCGAAAAATGCAACCCAACTATGAAGGCCCGTGTATTAAACCACTTGAGCGCTACATCACCCATGGGCCCCATAGTACTTCCTTTTTGGGATTACCTTATAGAATTCTAGATATGGAGCCCAAGAAGGAACCACTATGGGGCCTATGGGCAAAGCATCCGTCGATGACCCCTTCTGCGCCTGCAGATAGCATGCAGCCAGCATGGCCTGAGCGGCTTAGGCCAGAGAGGTTAAAATATAGCACTCAGAATAATTAGAATAGGGTTCCTTTAAACTTTAAAGGGGCTCCTTAAAGGGTTGCTATAATGGATCTGTCAGGGTAGTATGATGTGGGGGCCTTAATAGTCAATTAGGATAGGGTATAGTATACAAGCATTTTAGTAAGGAGCCACCAAAATACTGTTGATGGACAAAATCCTGCATTACCCATTATAAGGTATATACCATAATTCCCATAGTTTAGCGTCCTTAGGGTCATGCAGGATCTTGTCCATCAGCAGTAGTATTGGTAACCGTTATATTAAGGGCCTGGGGGTTCAACTGAGTTCTTGTTCAGGGTCTTAGACTAAGTTGCCATAATGAAGACATCATTCTGTTCAACTAGGGTACCTGAACTTAAACTTCTTAACAAGAACACAGTCCAGCGTGGGTCTGGATTTGCATAAATTTAGAATTCAGCAGTACAGGCTCGAGGTGCAGGACATGTTAGAACACAGAAACCGTAGACACCCTTTCAGTGGTGGGACAGCAAACACACCGACTCTTTTGGTAATTAATCTGTGGGTTTTTCAGTGTAGGCATCATAAAGAACACTACGGAATAACATGTGGTGATCATTCAGGCTTCCATAGGAGTCCTCTCATTGCATCTTGCAGTCATGCCGTCCTGAAGGCCATAAAAAGAGCTTATATATCCGAAGCTCTACAAGTAATTACCATGAACTCTACTTCCTGGCTTCCTGATGCCTGAACCCCAATGCACCGCAACTCGTGAACCCTAAACTGCAATCGGTAGCCTGCTTGTACTGAACCACTTCACCATCATGAACCTAGCGTCCCCCCTGGGTAGAATCTCCAGGACGTGAACTTGCTTAGAAAAGGGCCCATTCACACAACCTGGTGGAGTTGCTCACTCGCACGCAGGCTGGCGAGGCACTTGGTGGCTTTCCCGTTCTGACTTCCTTTCTCTTGCTTACTGACTTAGGACAGCTGCTAAACTTCCGGTTCCTAGAGTTCAGACTGTGCCTACTTGTCTTCCTTCTCTTTATACATCAAAAACAACACGAAACCCATGTGTCAAAAGTAACCTAGAAATCCGAAACCCCAGCCTGAAACTCTAGGCTCTACGCGTGACACGTGCAACCTCGACTGGCTGGGCAACCCGACCCATCCGTAAGAGCTGAGCGACCCGTCTTTGGCGCTGTGGATGGCCTGGACTCGGGTATGGTTTGGGAGTTTAGGTCCCCCAAACCCTAAACCCTAAACCCACTAAACCCCTGCAACCTAAACCCCGAAAACGTAAACCCTAAACCCTAAACCCCTGACCCTAAACCCCAACCCAATCTACCTAAACAAAGCCCTTAACCCTGGACTTAGAATGCCCTCCAGATACGGTTTACAGTTAGGCAAATCCTTCTTGCAGCCGGCTACGAGAAGCCAGAGCTTGCGGACCTCGAAGCCAAAGAGCTACACGAAGTGCAAGATGAAACGTAGCTGTATCAAGCAGGACTTTAGGGGATGTACGATGTCTTAATTCCTATCACGGAACTGTTTCATGGGATTTTGCCACACAAGTGTAGCTAAGACTGCTTGAATGTCCGCCTAGCCGTGCGCATGCTGTTCGCCCTGGCAGAACGCTCCTGTATCTTATCCGCAAAGACGACTCTGCAGACAGTTAGTATAGGAGCACATTGGCGATTAAGGCAGTGTTGTTTCAAAAACAGCCGGTAGCACTGCTCGAACTTCATTGAATCACCTGCGAATGTCAAGACTCGCATCTGAGCCGGACTAGAATGGCTTCGGGAAATTCAGCTTTGAATCTCTCCTACTGACAAACTTGTAAGAGAAGCAGCTCTGCCCGACTGGGTTGTCATGTTTCGTGAAGTAGACTTTAACACTGCCTCAAGAATGGCAGATCAACTGGCCCTATCATCTGACGTAAAACCTGCAGCAACTACTTGCGGATCCGAAACCAGTCCAGAACAACAATGTACCTTAATATATTATAGCATATCAGACTCACTGTGGCCTAGCCCCATCATGTGGCAGGTGACTGCAAACGCCTGAACCAAGCTGCACATTCTCCATTTCCGAGACACTGTCCATCAGGCCGCTGCATGATGAGGAGGAGGGAGCAGTCCGGTTCTGTACTGTACATGTCTCACACACGCACCAAGCTTCAAAACTCTTGTTTGGTGCTTAGGCCCTCCAATATGCCACCTCAGGTTGGAAAATTGCAGAGAATGGTAGAGTTCACACGGGCACATAAAGTTCATGAGAATTGTGAGGGCGGGCTGAACACAAGCTACGCAATGTAGCCTTGTACATCTTCCAGAAAGCCGTGCAAGAGCCATGGTTTTCATCTACAGACATGTTGCCTAAGACTTCTGTCATCGGCAAATCTTCATGACCCTCAAATGTCACTCATTACAAGTATTGTCAACGTTCCCTATTTGCTAACATTACAATACTCTGAACAATGTACTCTGTTCATATTCCTTCGAGTGCACCTATTTGCACTTTTTTCATACTTGCATGAAATCACGATGTTCATCATATTCCAGGCGGCTAAGAGGCTGCAGCATCCAGTGATGTGCTTGTGTTGGCTAACAAATGCTAACAGTCACTCCTCGAAACTGTCGTTGCTTTTGGATGCTCTGGGTTTGCGTAGTCTGCTTTTGCACTTGTGAGCCTGCGATCCTCGAAATTGTCGCCGCCTTTGGATTCTCCGGGATTGCGTATGCTCGTGACATGCAAAACTGCCACCGCTTTCAGTAGTGGTATTAATAGTAGTAGTAGTAGTAGTAGTAGTAGTAGTAGTAGTAGTAGTAGTGGTAGTAGTAGGAGTAGCAGTAGTAGTAGCGGTAGCAGTAAAGCAGTAGCAGTAGCAGTAGCGGTAGCAGTAGCAGTAGCAGTAGGGGTAGCAGCAGCAGTAGCAGTAGAGGTGGCAGGAGCAGTGGCAGTAGCAGTAGTAGAAGTAGTAGTAGTTGTTGTTGTAGTTTAGTAGTAGTAGTAATAGTAGCAGTAGCAGTAGCAGGAGTAGTAGTAGTAGTAGTAGTAGGAGTAGGAGTAGGAGTAGGAGTAGGAGTAGTAGTAGTAGTAGTAAAAATAAAAGTAATAGTAATAATGTAAAACTAATAGTAATAGTAGTAGTAATAGTAATACTAATAGTAATAGTAATAGAAATAGTAATAGTAATAGTAATAATAATAATAGGAATAGTAATAGTAATAGTAATAGTAATAGTAATAGTAATAGTAATAGTAATAGTAATAGTAATAGTAATAGTAATAATAATAGTAATAGTAATAATAATAGTGATAGTAATAGTAATAGAATAATAGTAATAGTAATAGTAATAGTAATAGTAGTAGTAATAGTAATAGTAATAGTAATAGTAATAGTAATAATAATAATAGTAATAGTAATAGTAATAGTAATAGTAATAGTAATAGTAATAGTAATAGTATATAATAATAATAGTAATAGTAATAGTAATAGTAATAGTGATAGTAATAGTGATAGTAATAGTAATAGTAATAATAATAATAGTAATAGTAATAGTAATAGTAATAGTGATAGTAATAGTGATAGTAATAGTAATAGTAATAATAATAGTAATAGTAATAGTAATAGTAATAGTAATAGTAATAGCAAAAGGAATAGGAATAAGAATAGCAATAGCAATAGCAATAGCAATAGCAATAGCAATAGTAATAGTAATAGTAATAGTAATAGTAATGGTAATAGTAATAGTAATGGTATTAGTAATAGTAATAGTAATAGTAATAGTAATAGTAATAGTAATACTAATAGCATTAGTAATAGTACTAGTAGTAGCAGTAGTAATAGTAGTAGTAGTAGTAGTAGGAGCAGCAGCAGGAGCAGGAGCAGGAGCAGGAGCAGGAGCAGGTGCAGCAGCAGCCGCTAGCAGTAGCAGTAGCAGTAGCAATGGAAGTGGCAGTGGCAGTAGCAGTAGCACATATATATATATAAAAGGTATATACATACTGTAGTAATACCACGCACACACTGCACATACATATATACTCATATTTATATCCTATTTGCCATCTTGCAGTTTTCCGTACAGCTGAGGCAAAGGACTCGGCGTACTGGGGGTGAGGTGTTGCGAAATCTGTAGAGCGGCTGAGTCTCAGTTGAAAAGACGCCACCAAGTTCCACAAGTACTGTGATTATGTATATTATGATGATTTTTATTGTTCTTATTATTACGAACACTACGATTTTCAGAACTATCATTACATTATTAGTATGACACTTGTTGTTCATATTATGATCATCATTACCATGATTAAGGAATCCATTGCCTAGTGCACTCAAGTTCAAGCCCACGTACGTAACGGTTTAAGGTGAGCAGGCAAGACATATATTTCAATTTCTATATCAAGCCTAATGTCTACTCGGAACCCGGTGGGATGCTGAGACTGTGCCTGGCGAGCGGCGAGCCCAAAGTCAGTGAGTGCTGTTCCCGAATCTCCGCCGTCAGAGGCTGATGCTGGCACATGCGAAAACATCATCCTCAACCTGTCATGACTATGTTGTTGTTGTACTACTACTACTACTACTGCTACTACTGCTACTACTACTACTACGACTACTGCTACTACTAC
Organism: Symbiodinium sp. CCMP2592; assembly: GCA_905221615.1. Taxonomy (NCBI): domain Eukaryota; class Dinophyceae; order Suessiales; family Symbiodiniaceae; genus Symbiodinium; species Symbiodinium sp. CCMP2592. Next base: position 257,894 of record CAJNDT010005901.1, on the reverse strand, counting down.
TACTACTACTGCTACTATTACTACTAGCCTACTAGCCACCCCCACCCCCTACCAACTACACTTGTTCCATCCGGGCTGGGCAGCGGTAGCTGCTAGGCGCCTTAACTGCGACAGTTGCAGAAGATGCACGGGCTCAAGCTCCCTATCTGCGACAGCTGCAGAAGTTGCAAAGGATCAGTTTCCGTAACTGTCACAGCCGGTGAAGTTGCAAGGGCTCAGGCCCCAAAACTGCGACAGCAGCCGGAGTTGCAAGCTCGACGGGGAAGAAACTGCTAAACCGCAGGTGGTCGGATAGTACGAAAACGCTGTAAATACCGTGCAAAACCCAGGTGCTGCCAGGAAGGGTTTCACATTTCTAAAACCTGAAGCGCAACATCTTCTAAACATCCAAAACAAAGATGCCAACTGTACGTGGGAGGGGCTCGCCAACACCCCTACCGCCCAAACTCGGCGTAGGAGGGTCTGCTTTTGAAGTGGTGTGTGTGTGTGTGTGTGTGTGTGTGTGTGTGTGTGTGTGTGTGTGTGTGTGTGTGTGTGTGTGTGTGTGTGTGTGTGTGGGTGTGGGTGTGGGTGTGGGTGTGGGTGTGGGTGTGGGTGTGGGGGTGTGGGTGTGTGGGTGTGTGGGTGTGTGGGTGTGTGGGTGTGTGGGTGTGTGGGTGTGTGGGTGTGTGGGTGTGTGGGTGTGTGGGTGTGTGGGTGTGTGGGTGTGTGGGTGTGTGGGTGTGGGGGTGTGGGTGTGTGGGTGTGTGGGTGTGTGGGTGTGTGGGTGTGTGGGTGTGTGGGTGTGTGGGTGTGTGGGTGTGTGGGTGGGTGGGTGGGTGGGTGGGTGGGTGGGTGGGTGGGTGGGTGGGTGGGTGGGTGGTGTGTGCGCGCTTGAGTGTGGAAATATTGTTCAGGGCGTCCGCAGAACAGTGTCGTGAGCATCCCCGAAGAAGCTTTCCTCAACCCAAATTCGAGTTTTGTTGCAAACAGTTCGAAACAACAAACGTTAATACGCATAGTCGAGAAGTAGGGGCTCAGAATATGTAACAAAGTCCGACATCACGAAAGTACTGTAAATACCGAGTAAAACGGTTCTTGTGGTGATGCTGTTGGGTGTGTTCGCGTAACACTGTCGTCATCATCCCCCCCACCCCCCCACCCCCGCCCAGAAGCAAGCCCAAAATCAAGAGCCCGAGTTTGCAAACTCGACAAGTCGATTTTGAAGCCTCTTATGATGATCGCACATGAGGAAAGTGCCGCAAATACCGAGTAAAATTGATGTTGTTTTAACATGGTTAAGAGCAAGTGTAGTTGGTAGGGGGTGGGGGTGCCTACTACTACTACTACTACTACTACTACTACTACTACTACTACTACTACTACTACTACTACTACTACTACTACTACTTCTACTACTACTACTACTACTACTACTACTACTACTACTACTCCTACTACTACTACTCCTGCCGCCGCCGCCGCTACTACTACTACTACTACTACTACTACTACTACTACTAAATACTACTACTGCTATGATGATGATGATTATGATGATGATGATGGTAGATACAAGTCTGCACATATTGTTCGACAGATTTTGACTATTAGCTCAGTTTGAAAGCTACCTGAAAGGTGGTTGTGTGTTATTTTGATGTTTTGTGGCTTGCGGGCTAATTATTGCAAAGTTATTGCCCACGGCAGTGGCATGGCGAAGATTATCGCATCATTGTCTGCATTTGTGTCCTCGCAACAGCTCCACGATTGGAGGCCCAAAACAAACACTAAGCATGCTGAGACTACCAGACTACATGCTAATGAAGAGTTTCACCCTTGCGGGTTCAGCATTCACGCCGCCTTCTTTTGCAGAATGAATTCTCGCTGCTTGTGCCAAATCACATGCCAAAACTCACCTGGATGTTTGTATACCTTGCCAGGAAAATGCATAATTAATGACATTGAATTGGGCATCCTTCGAGGAGCAGCAGTAGTGCTCGCGAAGCTTCTACTCTCCTACTCTCGCTGGCACTGCGCCCAAGGCACAAGGTACACGCGCAAGATCGGGCCAGAGCTAGCACAGGTGGCTCAAACTCATGCGCCGAACTCAAGAGCGGTGCGACTAGCCCCAGACTTGAGCCTTGCTGATGTAGAATCAGGCAGAAATTGTGGGTTTGTACTGGTTGAAGCTTGAGCAGGTAAGATTCAAGTTCTTAGGCCCCTGCTAGACTGCTAGACCATGGCACAATGAAGGTCTAGACCTGCATGCTCAATTATACAGGCGGCGACAGATCCGCAAGTACACATCAGCGAAAGGCCACGCTTGAGGGTATTTTTCAAACCTCAACGTAGCAAAACCAATTGGGCAAGGCTTCAAATCTCCCTTGTCTTTGTCGCGATCCAATCCAGGGAAATCACGAAGCTGCGACCCCTCGCATGCTGTTACAGGGCAGTGATTGCACTGGTTTGTTCCGCAAAGCATATACTTTGACAGCTTCTCAGGATCACCTGCACCGGCGTCTACCTTATATTTAAGCTCATATGCGCTACCGTCATGCTCGTTGGGCGCGAGGATAAGAGCTCGCTCTTTCCACACGTTCCTGCCTCCCACGATGTCAATGCTGCCAATGTCATCGTTGTCGCTGACAGAATCCTTGAGAAGCTCAGGCTTTGCAAGACAATCCACGAAAGCGCGGGACCCGCATCCTAGGACGAATGCAGTACCCCCGCTACTGTAAGCCAGGCATCGACCTCAATGAAAGACACCCGAGCACGGCCCCGGAAGGAAACGTACTTGAAGATTCCTCTCTTCTGCCCGGCTGACATGGTTTCACGAAGCACGTCCTGAGCCGAGAATTGGGACCCCTTCTACCAGACTTATTGCACCTTATCGTTCAGCTGCTGTCTTACATGTCCAATAAACCGAAAACGGGACATCGTTCCAGATCTTCTCCCAGCTTCGATGCCATCAACTTTGAGCAGCAACTGGTCATCTTGCCCAGCCCACGTCTTGTCATATATGTCTAAAATCGCGGAAACTTCGTCGGAACCCCAGCCGGCCAATGACCAGACGGTTTCGTACGAAAGAGGGTCGAAGCCATAGACCACGCCGTTTACAATCACCTTGTTCAATTCCTGGGCTTTTAAGTAACCAGGGAGAAAAAAGCATACACTTTTATTTCATAAGGGTTCCTTTAAGAAAAATTAAAAGTATTAAAGCATGGTACTCCAAAGCCCAGATTCCAGCAATTGTGGCACCATCTGCAGCATGGTCATATAGGGGTCCGTGTATCCATCGTAGAGCTTTCTGGCCACAAGATACGCAGCCTTGAAGACATCGTCAAATCCTGATGCTGGCTTCTGACATTTGACATCAAGCAATGTGAGCCGGTCTGTCGAGAAGCGTTTCAGGTAGAGGTCGGTGTTGTGATGGGAACCATCGCAATCGTAGTTGTCGGTGTGATCTTGGAGGATACAATCCCCAGGTTTGCGAGCACCTGATCCACCGTATGCTACGCCGTATTCAAATGCAACACAGTGCCCTTCATTGTTGCACTCAGCACGGCAATCAGCGAGAGACCTCTGCCCAGCGTGACGGAGGTTGTGACCGTTAACACATTTTCGAGGCATGTGTGCGTAGCCACCCACATCTGGTGGAACCTTGATGTACAAGTCCAAGTTCCAATCTTGACCCCTGCAATTCGAAGGATCGTTGGAAGTCTGCAGATGGCAGTCATAACGCCGAAATCTGGGATTGGATGAGCCTTGATCGCGATAGTACTCAAAAGCCTCGCACCTCCAATCAGCATTGCACAATCTGCTGCACTCTTCCCGACTTTTGTCATGCACCAGCCGGAGGTTGTGGTCAGAAACGCACCCCGACACCACGAGCTCATAACCACTCACTGGTTTCGGGCTATTCCCCCAGCCCCATCTTGAGACCTTCGAGCGCTTTGTGTAGAGATTGTACCCCTTGGTCCCGGATTTGCCGTCACAAGAGATGGCGTTGGAGGCGTTGGAGACATTGTCCGTGTTCAGCAAGCACCCTGCTCGAGCATTGCGGTTGTGGCCTGCTTCATGTGCGAAGGCATCACAGGCTGGGTCTGCATTGCAAAGGGTCTTGCAGTCATCCAACGTCCGATTAAGCACCTGGATTGGGCGACCCACCTCACAACCTTCTGTCTGGAAGTAGCCGTCCACCTCTGCCAGACTCAAGTTGCGTGGGAAAGTTGGCTTCTCTGGATTCCCTGGCTTAGCTCCAAGGAAATCAGATGCATCGCAACCATGGAGCAGAATGCTACAAGCACACAGTCTCCACAGCACCACGCGGGCCGAACTCATCATGTGCTTTGAGGGCTTCACGATTGGAGCCAGGAACGTTGTCTAGGCACAAGAATACTTTGGAATTTGGGCCCGTGCGAACACACGAAGCTCTGCATGCAGTCGCCGATTTACTTATGCAGTCGTCGCCTCCAGCATGAACTTCTTGTGGAAAAGGTGAGAAGGCTTTGAAGAGGCTCGTGCTTACTGTAGCCCACTTAGACCCATCATGAATTTAAATTAGCATTGAAGTAAGGAAAACATCTTCAACACGCAAGCAGAAGGCCTAATGTGTACCTTTTGACATACTCTCTAGATGTTGGGCCCTGTGCACTCGAAATCGCTGAAATTCTGCAAGATATCTCGGTCAGCCCCAATATTTAGCACGAAACCTCCACGCCCAAAGTGTCCAACGTGATGGTCTGCAGATTGTATTCTCGGATTTAGAGCAACTCTGACAGGAACTTGGGCACCTTGGACCCTCAACCCTAAACCCGAAGAGCTAAACACTAAATGAACACCCCTGAACCCCTTGATGGTCGACGCCGTCTGCTTCGCCCACAAAAAAACTTTATCGTACTCTTAAAGATACCCATAAAGGAATGCTGATCTAGCATCCTTATGGAACCTTTTACCGTACCAATCGAGTCGACTCCCGAAAACCCCTCGTCGGAAGGCCTTGGACTTTACCCAATGCCTCGCAGCTGGCAGTGAGTATAGAGGATTACGATTTAGGGTTTAGGGCTTAGAGTTTAGGGTAGGGTTAGGATTTGTAGGGTAGTGTTTGGTATAGACTATACGCCCCCTGGAACCATAATAAGACTACTATCTTTAGGAATTGTGTGTTATATGAAAAAATGCTACATAGTCCCTAAGGGACTATAGTATAGGATTAGGCTTATTTGAAAGGATCCTGTCAGGGTGCCTTGAAGGGTATCTTTTCAGACTTCCTTTAAGGGTTCCCGCAGGGCTTGCTTAAGGCTTTAAGGCTGCTTTGTGCCACGGTTGATGATATGAATCCTGCATTACACTCTTAAGCAGTATACCATAATACCCAAAGTCTAGGATAAGGTAATGCAGGATTTATATCATTGGCCCTAGCGGTCCCAAAAGTGACCGATCTACGTTTTCAGATTCTTCCGATGGTCTGCCTAGTCAGGCTGGGGAAACCAGTTCGCTAGAAAGGGTGCTGGAGTTCGGGGTGGGAGGGCTTTACGGCTTTTAGGTGTATCATCCGAAGTGTCCTAGGCCGAACGGCAGGCGAATTCTTCGGTGTGGGTGTGGATTACGATTGCTCCTAGCATTCCAAGCGCAGAAATACCCACAATGCGAGATCCTCCTGTACAGCCAGTCTGCTCCGGCCACAGTGGAACCAACAGCCGATGTCAGACTAGGTCGGCCCCTTAAAGCCTTGAAAAAATGCTCGTAATTAGATAAGATCCTCTCAGGCCCGATAAGGGAACATATGTTAGAAGCTGCCCCCACCCTGTAATAGTGACTATAATAGTGACTATAAGGGTTATATTAGGGCCCTATTACATTCCTATTATACCACTATTACAGGGTGGGGGCAGCTTCTAAAACATATGAAACGTCCCGAAGGCCTGCCTCGCGGACTTTAGCAGTAATTGGTACAGAGTTCAAGAGCCGTCAAAGCGAAAAGCCCCCCAATCCACGTATCCAAAGCTCAAAATGCATCCGAGGACTGGGCCCTAGATGTCTGAAATATCTACTCACCAAAGGTTTGGTAGGTAGGGTCCTCGCAGACAATCTCATTAAAGCCCCAAACTCCACTTCCGGGATCTGAATTACGATGCCGAAGCCCCGGAGAATTCCTCGAACAGGTGCACGAAAACGCCACGCACCAAACACATAACATTCCCTACTAAGCACCAGGGAGTCTTGCTGCGCATCCTAAAACCTAAACCCTAAACCCTAAAACCCTGAACCCTAAACCCTAAAAGCCGGAAAACCAGGCAGAGTTGCTTGATCAAGCGGATCAGAGCCCGTAAGCGACCGGGGAATCCACCTAAGACGCCAAAGCTTCTCATGGCTGCCGATTGCAAGGGTCAAAGAACCGCAGCACGGGTTTGTATTTAATGCATCTGTGTGTATGTGTATGTATGTACGTACGTACGTGCGTACGTAGGTATGTATGTATGTATACATGCCGGTATTGCGTGCTTTGTCTGTCTTTGCTTGTTTCTTTGTTTGCTTGCTTGCTGGCATGTGTGTGTGTGTGTGTGCGCGAGTGAGTGAGTGTGTGTTTGTGTCTCTGTGTGTGTGTCTGCATCTCTGTCTGGCTCTGTCAACACCTGTCTGTGTGTCTGTGCGGCTGTCCGCCGCCTCGGTCTCTTTCCTCCTAACAGTAGTAGTAGTAGTAGTAGTAGTAGTAGTAGTAGTAGTAGTAGTAGTAGTAGTAGTAGTAGCAGCAACAGCAGCAGCAGCAGGAGTAGTAGTAGAAGTAGAAGTAGTAGTAGTAGTAGTAGTAGTAGTAGTAGTAGTAGTAGTAGTAGTAGTAGTAGTAGCAGGAGTAGTAGTAGTAGTAGTAGTACTAGTAGTACTAGTAGTAGTAGCAGTAGCAGTAGCAGTAGCAGTAGCAGTAGCAGTAGCAGTAGCAGTAGCAGTAGAAGTAGCAGTAGCAGTAGCAGTAGTAGCAGGGTCTCTTTCCTCTTTGCCTGTCTCTGAGTCTTTCCGTGCACAGGTGCGCGTGTTTGCTCTGTCAGCTCAGAGTCGGAGCACCCGTGTCTGCGTGTTTGCGATGGTTTGCCTATGTTCCTGGGTCTGCGAAGCTATGTCGTTGTGTCTCTGCGTTTCTTTGTTCTCGTGTATGCATATTTCATCTTATCATGTTATATGCGTGTATGAACACAAATTTTTTTGCATGTATGTATGTGTGAATGTATGTATGAATATCTGCATGTATGTGGGGAGAGAAAGGGAAAGAGAAAGAGAGAGAGAGAGAGAGAGCGAGAGATAAAGAGAGACATAAAGAGAGCGGCATGCAATTTCATGGACGTTTCCCCCAACCCATGCACATACCCACGCACCTGGATTACCAAGTCTACAAGCTTGTGCGGACCTTAATAACCAATGACCCGCCCCCCCCCCCCCCCCCCCCCCAAAAAAAAAAAAAAAAAAAACAAAAAAACAACAAACGCATCATAGTAAGGGCCTGTACCTTTACGATGATATTAACCCATGTATGGTGTATGTGTATGTATGTATATATATGTATATATATATATACACGGCTGATGATATGAATATTGCATTACCTTAATGACCCTAGACTATGGGAAGTATGGTATAATCCTCACTATGGAAAATGCAGGATTTGTATCATCAACCGTATGAACCTTAAACACTTTCGTCCCTAAGGGAGCTTCCAGAGCTTCGAACTCGTCTGAGGCAAAGGCTGGCGCAAAGGTCCCTCAGATGCCATGAGTTGAGCACCCCAAAGGGCTGCTGCACCTCGCTTCTGTCTTGGAGTCTACTTGAAGGCTCATGGCACTTAGTCAGTAAGGTTATAAGTAGGTTATAATTAGGATAACCCCACTTAGGGGACTTATAACCCCAATTATAACCTACTTACTAAGTCCCATGATCCTCTAAGTAAGGCTAAGGTTGAGAGCAAAGAAAAGGATCCCATTGCACGCTTGATGCTGCAATATCGGGCCTGAAATCGTAATCAGAATAGGGTCTTGTGGCATATCATCAAAATCATGGTAGTGGGACCGAAAGCGAACTTTAATATTCAGACCCCTGTGCTCTAGGGAATGAGGGGTGCGAGCTCGGTGCTGTGGGGTCTCTTGGAAGCCCGACAGCTGTATTAGGGATGCCAGGGGACTTCAAGACAAATTAGTCCAATGTTTGCGTGTATCTATTCCCGTTAGAGAACCGTCAGAAGAAGAGAGTGTTGGGTTTCATGGTTAAAGGCTCTTAGGACTTGGGGCCCTTGGGGCTTGAAGGCATTTCTGGTGCCGTCATGGTTTAGGGTTTAGTGTTTAGGGTTTAGGCACCGCTAACAGCTGCTCTGCCCCATGCTCTGGGACTTGGGACGAGAGATTTCTGGAGCGGATGCCCCAACTAGACCCTGCGACCCGAATCCGAGTTTAGATCCTGACCGGCAGGACCTCTTAAAATCCCCAACACCCAAGATGCAAATCCTATTCCCTGGACCCTACACTTCACATCTGCATCCTAGACCCGAATCACCAAGCCGTAAACCTTGAAACCCAAATCTTAATCCGTACTATATTAGGACCCCCTAGTTTCGGAAACTCCCCCATGTGTTTAGAATAGGGTTGGGGCAATCATCGCCGACAAAGTCAATCTCGGGAGCTGACGCTGACGTCAACGTCCAGCTCCTGTATTCCCAGGGCTCGATGATGCTCAGAATGTTCTTTCATGTAAGAACCTGAAACCCCTGACTCCTTGACCTCAACTGAAACAGGATAATATGGTAAACGATGGCTGCCTTAATTTATCATTGCAATACGGTTTTGGCAGTGCAATATAGCAGAATTAAACATCATAATTAAGGAACCCTAGGAAATTCTATTGGTAATCCCTAGGGCTCCGGGACTCGTTACCTAAATAGTAGGTTACTGGGGTACATACTATATGGCTAGTAACCTACTATCTAGGCAACTGGAGCCCTAGGGAACTGTTCCGTCCTCTACTATAGACGCCTTTAATTAGAATCGGGTTTTGGTGCCCATGATACTATCGTTAAATATATGTATACATATATACATAATGTATATAGGTATGTATATGTATGTATGTATGTATATATATATATATATATATATATATATATATATGTATATACATATGTGTATATATATATATGTATGTATGTATGTAAGTATGCAAACATATGTATATTAAGACACCTCCAAAATCGTATTGGCAATTATCTAAATTTAGGCCCCTATAATACTACATTGTCATGGCCAAAATCTCTATTATAGGATCCTAACCATAAAACTGGTTAACCAAAAAAAAGAACAACGATGGAGACTATAGGAATGCTATCCTTCGGGTCTGTGTCGTGTGATGGGAGGCCAGAAGGGGGGTTTAAGAGTCTTGGGTAGGGATTCCTTAATATGAACCCTATTATGGGAACCCTAAGCCGCTACTAAACCCCCATAGGCTAAAACCCCTTTTGGCCTCCTATGATCGTGTCCCTCTGCAGCTCGGGACTCGGGGCTGGTTAGAAGCACACCGACCCGCGGCAGCTGAAAAAACTATAATCCGCGGCTGCAGGGCTGCGGGTGAGCTCACTGTTTTGGGAGTTTAGGGCTTAGGGTGAGCTTAGGCACGAACCACGCTCGATCTTCAATGACCCTAAACCCTAAACCCTTAAAAACCCTTAACCCTCATAAACCCTAAACCCTCAACCCTTATAAACCCTAAACCCCTAAACCCAAGAACCAAAACCCTAAAGCCCTAGGTTCAAAAAAAAAATTGAAGAGGATGGCACCGAAAAGACCGGCTCTGACATGTATCCTGGTAGAACCCGTACATATAAGCCTGGGTTCCCAGAACTTCTAAAATGGAATAGGATCCCCTAGTATGACTTCAGGTATATTCCTTAATTAAGGGATTTTGGAAGTTCTGGATTCTTGTTAAGACTTTAATTTGAATTTCTATAATAGGGATCTACAGTAAATAAACAGGCCTTTCTACTATGGCAACTTGAACTAAACCCCTTAACCAGAACCAGAAACCCGTGCAGCACTCACAAACTATGAAACTAACGCAGAGGACCCACCAACGTTCTGTCCTTTGTCTCGAACATGACGATGGGCACCCTTGCTTTCCGGATGATGTTCTGCACCAGGCACGTCAATCCCCAGGAGGGGTCTTCTGCAGACTATGGTGCTGGGGCCTTGATACTGTCGTTGATATACACCCTGCATTACCTTAATGACCCTCGACTATGGGAATCATGGTATATTCCTTATTATGGGTAATGCGGGATTTATGTAATCAACCGTCGTTGGGCTCTGGGCTCCTGTTTGGTATGATTAGACAAAGGAGCCCTAGGGAATACTGTTGGTAATGGTTTGGGCTTCTGTATATGCTGTTGGAAAATGTTCGGGCTTCCATTGGGCGGAACGACATTTCACTAGACCCTTAAGCCTAAGTCCTCAACTCTCCTGTTCGTCGTTGGACACTGACAATGCAAAGCTTGGAGATTGCGACAAGGGCGTCTCAAACGAATGGAACAGATCTTTTCAGCGTCCTGAAGGCTTCACATCAAAAGACACTCAAAACTCCAAGCAACCCCTATACTAAACCGCCATAATTTATCATAATGCCCCTTATAGTAATCCCTATAGACCCCAAAAGAAGGAACCCGGAAAGGAATCCTCTCTGGATCCTCAAACCTCGACTAATGAGCAAACGCGTTTCCATCCATCCTCCCGCCTTCACCGTGATGTCTGGCTGCGACCCTAGCCACCTTTTTTGGGTTTTTTGGTTTTAGGGTTTAGGGCTTTAGGGTTTAGGGTTTTAGGGTTTCAGGGCTTTAGGGTTTTAGGGTTAGGGGTTTTAGCGTTTCAGGGTTCTGAATTTCTCTTTCTAGCACGTGTCTGTTGTCGTTCTCGCTGCTCGGCTGTCGGACGGTTCCAACTCTCAGGCTCAGCTTTCGCGGGTCATAACCCACCGATACACCTGTCAGAACAAGACAAGTCTTAGTCTTAATGTTCCATTGTGCTTCCGCTGAGGAGAAGGAGGCGAGGCCAAAAGATACGAGAGAAGGCGTCATGATCACCAGCAAGCCGCACCACTCGAACTCCACCTTCAATCAAGCGTAGTGTAGCTCCCGAACTTTAGTTACAGTAGTTAACCTTGCGCCGCCGAAATCCACACTGTACGTGCAACATCAAATCCATACTCCAGGCCTACCCAGCTGGTTGATTGTCGGCGACACTAGGTGCTCTCGTACATCTTTTGCCTGCGCTGGGGCACAGGGCTTCGGTCCAATCAAGGATAAGGACACGGCTTTAAGGCTCATGAGGGTTTGGGGTAAGGGGTTTAAGGAAACTATGCCCCCCCTAGAACCATAGCAAAAACACTTTTCTTCGGTTTCATATGAACACATATACAAAATAATTCCTTAGAAGACTATAGGAAATTGTTCACGGTTGAGGCCGACAATATGGCTCCATCGTGGCTTGAATAAGCGGCATGCTCAGCGAAGAGTTGCCTTCCAATTACCACGATGCGGACACAACATCCATGGCACCCAATACCCACAAATCTCAAACTACAGAGGGCTTCCTAATTGCAAGTCAAGACATGTTCCGGAATTGGGGAGTCTGCTCGGCTCCCTGAATACGCACGGAAGCTCAAAGAATTCGAAGATGTTCGACGTGGCTGGGAGTTCAGTCCAAGCTTCGAGGTGCTTGCAGCAGGAACTCGGATTCTGGAGGCGTTAGTTACATGGGTGGTTGTCCAAATCATGGTCCCTTTTTGGGGTACCCTAAATATTAGGTGCCGTATTATAATAAGGACCTCAAAAGGGACCCTAATTTTGACAACCACCAGCCCAGCCCAGCCCACATCAAGATTGTGCTGCAAGGTTCAGAGCGTTGAGGTTTCGGGGGTTTCCTTTAGGGTTTAGGGCACCGCATGGTGTCACAACCAATATCTTCAGATCCGATCGTCGAGGAACCTTCTGGAGCCCAACCGTTGAAGCTAGCAGCCCCAACTGTAGAACCCAATTGCTCCTGTCTTCCATCTCACATGCCCGAACCTCGCAAACCCTGATCCTAAATCTTGAATCTGGAGCCCTTGACTAAACATCCCCGTCGCATCGGCGGGGCGCTAGTATACCGTATAAGGAGTGACCCTAAAACCTACCTTAACCTACCTTTTCAGGGTTCCTTCTTATGATTTCCTTATATAAGATATGAGTCCCTAACAAGGTAGGTAATTTCGGATTAAGGCGCCCTCAAGGCACTTCTTTTTTACACCGCTTCCCTCCCGGCGTGTGAGGCGCGACAGCTTCTTGTCGCCGTGCTGAACCCTACACTCGACATGCCCAAGTCCCACCCTAAACCCTAAACCCTAAACCCTATACCCTAAACCCTAAGCCCTAAGCCCTAAGCCCTAAACCCTAAACCCTAAACCCTAAACCGACCCTGAAGGCCCCAAGCCCCAAAACCCTGCAACCTGAACTTTACCTAAACTCCATACCTAAACCCTACAACCGGCACCTTAAACCCCGAAGACCGAAACCAAAAATCGACCCCAAAGCCCGAACCTCTCTCCGAGTTTGGGGTATTTGGACCCCTCCATTTCTTTCAAAAGAGTCCCGGGAGCCCAGACCTTCAAAGGCTCAGAGATTTCGGTATCGTACACAGCCCCAAGGGTCCAAGTACTTAAGTATCATATACTCTCCAAAATAGTAGCCTACATTAACCGTTATCCCAAACCCGAGTACCTGATCATTGGGTGCTTTGGACCCTTAGGGAAAACTGCAAAAATCACTTCACAGCCAGGCCAGTTCAGCACCGCAGGCCAGTGCTCGTTCGGAATTTACGTTCAGAATACGGCTGAGAGACTCGTAAAGCGTGCATCACAAGTGACACAAAACTGCATTCAACTCTAAACCCTAAACCCCCAAACCCTAAACCCCTAAGCCCTAAACCCTATAACCATAAACCGAAAACCCTGAGATGAAACTCAGGGTTTATAGAGTTCAGGGGTAGGTCGGTGTGGTATTCACAAACAAGACTCCTTATTATTATTTTCTTTATTATTATTATTATTCTTATTATTCTTATTGTTACGAATATTATTATTATTATTATTAGAAGCGATCCTTAAACCACAACCGATCTCCATCCCAGCTCGTGAGGCCCCGAAGATTAGAAAAGTCCGCGTTTAGGATCATTTTGGATTGCGGGTTGAAAGCTTTCATGTAGGAACCTGATTAAGAAACCCTGGGCCTGTAACCCCAAAATAGTAGGATTCATAATACAAGGGAGCCCCAATAAAGGCCCAAGGTTGCTTGATCAGGTTCATAGATTAGGGTCCACTTGCAGGTTCGATACTCACGAGCTTCATGGTTTAGGGTGTAGGTTGTCCTGGATTGTTTTGCCATCTTGACAGCTGCTTGACGACGATGCAGTCACTGGAATGTTCTCGTACACTTTGGCGAAAGATCAACTCTCAACGCAGCATCCAGTCCTTTTCTGGGGCTCTGAAAAAGCTGGCAACAGCGAAGCGATCAGCACAAGATGCACCCAAAGCTCAGCATTTGTAGCTGCGGGCAATGACGCGATGCCCGATCTTCCAGGCGGAAGAATAAACAAATTCTCCAAATGCCAAATTAATGTCTTCTTCGCGGCCAGATGGCCCAGGTGGACAGCAAGCCTCTGACGTTACAAGCACCAGAAGCTGTCGACTGTTCGGGGCACTTAAGAAGTTCGGCTTGAAAAAAGGGCTTGTGCAATCAACCTGAACAGTCAAGACATTCGCAGATTAGCGAAGATTGGCCACGTATAGCAGCCGACTGAATTCGTTCCTATTCCAGGGGGCCACCCACTCGGGTAATTAGATCCTCAGAGGATCACGCGGCCTCGCGGAACATCTTGATCCTGGCCGGCGGTGGCACAGTGCAGACTTCGGAGGTACCGTCAACCTAAACCCTAAACCCCAAACTCTCCTAAATCGTAAACCCCACCCTAAGCCCTCCTAAATAGTAGACCCTAAACGCCCCAAACCCTCCGAAATCGTATACCCTAAAACGCCCTAAACCTTCCTAAATTAGTAGACCCTAAACGCCCTAAACTCTCAACCCAAGGCCGACGTGAGCCGTGGCAGCTACTCCTAGCAGCCGTGAAAAGCCCAATTGCTAGCCCTTGCAATGCAAGAGCCTGGCAATGGCAGCAACTCTAAGGCCCTAAGGGTCCAAGTGCCACATAATCATATGGGCGGCCGTCAAAATTAGGGTCCCTTTTGGGCTACCCTAAATATTAGGTGCCGTACTACACTAAGGACCCAAAAAGGGACCCTAATTTTGACAACCACCCATATACTCTCCCGAATAGGAACCGACAAAACTGCTATCACACACTACCTGATTATTGGGTCGACCCTCGGGGGTACAAAAAGGATCAACCAGAATGATGACCGGGACGACGGCGTTGACTACGATAATGAGCGATGTGGGTGGTTCTCAAAATTATGGTCCCTTTTTGGCTCCTGATTATAATACGGCACCTACTATTTAGGGTACCCAAGAAGGGACCATAGTTTTGACAACCACCCATGTAAGGAAATAGTACCCTTATAGACCCCTTATAGGAACCCTTATAGACCCCAGGTTTCTGAAGCTGGGAGCGTTGAAGTCTAGGGTTTAGGGTTTAGGGAGATGTCAGGCTTGGCGGCTTGTACTTGTGAAGCTACAACCTAAACCCTAAACCCTGAGCTCTGAGGTATGAGCTTGCTACAGGCGTTCCGGCCTCCTTCCTCATCGCGGGAGTCGATAACGACCTTCTGGGCGCTGCCGACGGCCTGCGACTAAAGCATTATAGGGGCCTTAATCATTGGAATAGGGTTCCTTTAAAGGGGTCTGTAGGGGTACGTGCTATCAGAGATCTATGGGCGGCTTAGGGCTTAAGGCACCTAGAGTATAAGCCCCCTGTCCCGAAAGCTGCAGCAGCCGACCCCAAAGCCAAACACCCCTGGTCTGGGCTTTCAAGTAACCAGGGGGAAAAAAGTATACACTTTTATTTCATAATGGTTCCATACAGAAAAAAAGTATTAAAGTATGGTACTCCAAAGCCCAGTGGTTGATTGAGAGTTAACTTGCCCAGGAAAATTTAGGGTTTAGGGGGTTTGTGGTTTACATTTCGTATTCAACTCGAGTCCAAAACCGCGAAGACCCACCAAACTTTCTCCCCTCACCGAAGGCCAGCACCTGACTGAAACCAGTATAATGTCAAAATCGGATGCGGACAATGACAGAGGGTTAGGTTTTCGGGCGTTGGTAGTTTAGTTTGCATGTGCAGAGCTTGTTATGGGAATTCCGCATCTCGAGCGTCTGAATGCTTGCAACCCCTCTCTGCGCGCAGGCACGACCCCAACGACAAGTCACTTCCCAAGACCCTGAAACGATGAGCCCATATGGGTAACTGTCAAACTTCTAGCCCTTCTGGGGAAGTCTGTAGAATTCTACTCTTCCTACGGCACCCTATAGTTGGGAATCCCAGACGGACTTTAGTTTTGACAACCACCACCCGTATGGAGAACAGCGGCCAACAAGAGTTAACACGGACCTTCCGATCGTTCTATCAGGTTACGTCATGTGCAAGTTGTCTCAACCAAGCCGAGGTCACAAACCGTTACTACCCCATATCAAATTTGAAAGCCTATGTCACCCTAAGCCCTAAACCAAACCCCAAAATCCTGAACGCCTAAGTTCAAAAGGCTCTAAACCCTACCAGCGCGTGCCCTGAACCCAAATCCCCTTAGCCCCCAAAAAGACGATAGCTTATCCGAAATAGCAGAAGAACCCCGAACTGTAACACGCCAAATAGAACCCGAAACCCTAATACGTAGAAGCCTTCAACCCATCTCCAAACCCTACCTATAGTGTCCAGTGTAGTTCCTTTTCTTGGTTAACCACTTGTGTGGTTAGGATCCTATAATAGAGATTTTGGCTAACCACAAAAAGGAACTATATACAATGGAGACTACAGGTAGCCCGAGGATCAACTCAAAAGATGAGGGCTAGGCCGGATCTCCTCAGGGGGCAGATCCTGTCGGTGTTCTGGGCTCTTGCCATATTTAGGGTTCCTGGATGGGGTCTATAGAGGGTTTGGGGCTAATGAACTTGACTTAACTCACCATAGTAGTGAGAGATCCATAGTATCCATAGTAAGTAGTATGGTTTTCCGGTTGTGGTAGCGTTAATAAAGTTACCAAACAAGAACCCTGTGTATCCCGAACTGTGGGAAGATCTGACCTCAGGGCTTGTGGGGAATAGGATATGGGGCCTTGGGGCTGTATGTAGGGTATATGGTATAGGATTTGCGGATTAGGGGCTTAGGTTCAGGGTTTAGGGAAGGCTTGGGAAAGAAGAGTTTCGGGTAGAGGACTTTACGAATGACTTGGGGTAGAGGGTTGCGGAGCTTCGAGACGACATAAACAAAGTCAGTCAGACGGTTCAGGGTTTGGTATAGTCCTTTTGCGTACATAGCTGTTCGGATACACACTCTTGGGTGGTTCGTTTTATCCACGTGCCTTTAGGGGCATGGCTTTCCCATGCACTTCTCTTCTCACCGCACAGGCTTTGCTTGACACTAGATACTACCGGAATCAGCGGTAGCCAGATCCACCTTGTAATTCCTCTGGTCACAGGCCGTGCAAAGTAATGTAGGGGTCTGAGTCCTTACTACTGAGCCTTACTAAGCTACTATCCCTTATAGTTCCTTTCCAAAGATATACGATACCTACTAATCTACTATTCCTTAGGGTTCCATAATAAGGATGTACGATGATCGGCAAAAAAAACCCTATTCCAAGCAACCGGCGTGCATCCTACGACCCTTCAACTTGGGACCAAGCCTTGAACTCCCAGCTTTCATTAGGAGTTCGTTTTTTGAATATAGCTCCCTTATAAAAGCACCCTAAACCCAAAACCCTAAGCTTCTAATATAGGGGCCTCAATAACTAGAATAGGGTTTTGGGGTCATGTGTGTAGGAGTTAGGATTAGGGGGACCCTCTGGGGACATTGACCCTCTTAATATATCGTCCTGTTCAAGAGAGCCAGTAGTAGGGTTAAGAAGCCCTCTTTCAGGAGTATCCTGAATGCTGCGTTAGCGGGCTTTGGTATGGGGGCCTTGTTATTATTGTTTGCTCAGAGTTCCTTCCAAGGTATGTTGCAAGAATACCAATAATTCCACAAGGGTTGCTTGTCGGGTTTAGTATATTCTAAGGGCTGCACGGGGGTGTGATTACTAAGCCAAAACAATCGCCCGACGAATCGAACCCAGAGCCCACAGCAACTGGATCCTAAACACAAAGCCAGAACAAAGAACGTAAGTATAAATCTCAAACCCTAGCTTATCCAACAATTTTCGATAACCTCCAACCCGTTTTCAACAACGGAGGCCGTCCCCAGAAAGGTCGGCTGCCTCCGTCAGCGAGTAAATCAGACTGTCATCGTCACTCTCCTGCCACGGCACGAACCGGGCTGCTCGTGAAGGTGATGGTGGTGGCCACAACGACAACGAACACGACGACGACGGAGTTCGTGGTTCTTGCTAAACTGCCTGTGGTGCTTGTAGTACCATCGACATAGACAAGCATATGCAAGAGTCTAAATGATGGCATGTGTAGCTGCCCATGTCATGTCACTGGACATTCAAGTACTGTAACCCTTCTAGCAGCGGTGACTGTGATCGTTCGTGAGTTTAACCTGGCATCACCAGCATCAACATCATCATCACCACCATCATCATCACCGCCATCATCATCAGCAGCATCACTGAGCTCTTTGACACTACACAGCCATCAGTATAACTCCCCATGGACAGAGTCAATCGTCATCTTTTCTCCTTGCTCATCACAGCCACCACGATCATCAAACCGGCACACGCAAGCACCCAGCATCATAATATCACCCACTACTGTCACAACCAGGAGGAAGCTTGTTGGCAGTCATGTCAGGCCTCGATAACTGCACAATGAGAAATCAGCCGCCCTTCCGTTTGGTGGCAGAGTTGAAACTATATGCCTATCCCAGATCTTCCAAAATCCATTGATTAAGGAATATACCTTAAATCATAGTAGGATCCCCAATATGATTTAGGGGATATTCCTTAATTAATTACGGAAATTTGGAAGTTCTGGGATAGGCCCAAGTTCACAGTGCATTCCGTGCCAGCAGAAAGCACGTCTGCTGGGAAGCACCTCGGCACCGTCCACGTTGAGGCAGTCTCGGAACAGCGACACCTGAATTCTTGATGGACCGTAAGTCGTATACGATGGATGCTCACGATAGAACTAAAAAATGAAATGGTCGCACTCAACCACCTCCCCTGCCAACGACCCGGTTCCACCTGACCTTCTTGCCACATATAGTCCAACCAACCCTTTCCAACACTGCCCACAAGACTGAACGTCCTGGAACCATGAACTCAATCCCTAAATAAACCCCCAACTTACGCTACAATATAAGGGCCTGAATGCATGGTGTAGGTATGACTATAGACTGCATTTACTACGGACTAGAAGGAGATGGTATTATGCACTAACGACTCAGACCCCTAAATTCTTAACCTTCTTGTAGCCTGTCTTAGTCTTTGGCGCAGTGTCCTAGTATAGAAGACTACATAATTACCAATAGTATTCCTTTCGGTTCGCTTTTATACTTCAGTACTACAAAGGAGCCGCAAAGCCATACTCTCATAACGGCCCATACCAAGACCCCCTTAACAACCCTCATTGCCATGAAAACTTTAGAACACAGTTAAAGGACCTTTTTCAGAAAGCCTATTCTCAGCAGTAAGGCCTCTACCCAAAATCCCCTCAACTCGATTCCCGACGCAGAACTGTAGGGTTTCGCGCTTTGAGAGGTTTTACAAGGGTTTCAAGGCGTACGGGTTTTATGGGTTTAGGAGCTACGTCAGGGCTTTAGGGTCCCTAAACACTAAACCTCTCGTAGGGCTTCTTTAGGGCCTTCTGACACAGACCACGGTCTACGTGGTCAGGCTCCTATGGCGGCGCTGACAAGGCTCTGTTGAACCCGATCTTTGAGTTCCATATATGGGTCTTAATCATTAGAGTGGGGTTTTGGGGTAGATTATACTTCTAACTATAGCAAGAAATCCCAAAAAAAGTATTGGTACATGTTTAAGCCCCTATAGCAGGGTGCTTGGTTCAACGGGTCGAACGAAGCAGGCGTGCCTCAAAAACTCGTACTGTCGAAATATTCTTCCTGCTGCGGATGGACAGAATCCTGCACCTACTTTTAAGCAGAGTAATGTGCGGGCGGGACAAGGGTGAGAGGCCTCGTGAGAGATTGAATTGGTGCTGTAGTGGCGCAAAGCTTCTAAGCCCGAACTCCCAAACCACCTAAAGCTCAGAATTCGTACAGATGACACCAATCCTATATATTGCCGATGAAATGAACCGCAACAAAGTCCCTATGAGGCCCTAATTTGTTAACGACTTTGTAGAATCCTGCAAAAGCCCTGAGTACGCTAATGCAAAGCTCACGCCCTAAATCTCAAACATGCGGCGAACGGACAACAAAATCCCACAACACCCATGACAAGGAATGTACCACTATTCCCATAAATTTAGCTCCACAAAGCAATGCAGGAACCCGAAACTCTGCACATCTCCAATCCCTAACCCCTAAACCCTAAAACTGTCACGCCCATCCCCCGAGATTCACACTTCGACTCGGTCTCGCCAAGGGCAGATCTCACCCCAACCTGCTCCTGTCAGGGCTTAAGGTTTGGGATTCAGGGTGTGGGATCTAGGGTTTAGTTAGGATAATTTCGGGTTTAGGGTTTCGGATTTAAGGTGTCACAGGTTTCGGGCATAGGGTTTAGGGATTCTCCTACCGCTGTCTGGGCTAAGACAACACCGTTGTCCAGGGTTTTTTGACCCTGTCAGTGGTATGGGCCACACTGCACGTACTGTAAATCCCGCAATTCGGAGCCATGCCGAAAGGCCTGCATGCGAGTGGTACTGAAACTTGAAATTGGTGCCGATTTGTACCAACCACGGCATGGATCGTTTCAAAAACACGGCTCCTTCTGAACTATGTATACAATAATACTGCAACGAGTGTATCATAGTGGCAACCATGATGCCAAGCAAAACACCATGCACGAGAAGGATCGCTTTCTTTCTGACTGGACAGGCGTAGGGCAGGGCAGGGCAGGGCAGGGGCCCCTAAACCCTAAACCCTAAAACCCTAAACCGCCTAAACCCATCCAAAACCCTTCGCTTGTAGAGGGTCTGCCGTGAATGAACTCAGGCACGCTGAAAGCAGGATAACTGCAAGTAGCCCGCGCCGAGGGTATGGGTTTCCGGGTCTAGGTTTTAAAGCTTTAAAAGCCTAGGGTTGAGGGAGTTTGGCAGCTTTGAACTTCACCGTCTAGCTTTTCGGGTTTTGGGGTCTCGGTCTAGGTTTCGGGGTTTAGGTGAAGCCTAATTATTGTAAACGCAACAGTAAATAGTAGGACGCTGGGACGGGACTCGCAGCATCTACTGCACATAAACTAGGACTATGGGACACGAGGAGCCTCTTTTCGAGGCGCGCCGCAAGGTGACAGCATGAGTCAGTTTTGCTTACCCTGAACGCAAGGACCCCGTAATGTTAGCAAACTACTCGGGAATGAATTCATACATCCAAGCATGCATCACACATACGTGCATACATGCATGTTGACATGTATGTCCTTTTTACCACTACATGCGTACGTGCGTACATGCATACAGGCATGCATGCATGCATACATGCATACAGACAGACCGACCGACCGACCGACATGCATATGTATTATGGGGCTTTGTAGATGCAGAGGCAAATGTGTCGTATACGTTCAACGGTATATTATAGTATGTGTAATCTTCATGTGAGTGTGTACATACACGGGCGAGGCAGGCAATCAGACGCCTAAAACCTAAAAAAAAGCCAAACTAGTCTGCGAAGCCCGTAAAAACCTGAACCCCCTGGAGGCCCTTGCGCCAGAAGCACCAAATCCCAGCCAGAAACCCTAAACCCAAACCAAACCCCTTCCCTAAACCTTAACTCCCAAATCCTAATCCCTTCTGAACCCGAAGCCCTGAATCCTAATCCCTAAACCCTAAATCTCAGGAACCCTCATCCTATCCCTAACACCGAAACCCTAAAACCTAAGTCAAGCCCCAACTTCGCTCTCCTGGCAAACCTGGGTGCGCTTGAACTTGTGGAGGCGGAGGCGGCTCGTGGAGAACCTTTTCCAGAGCTACTTAGAGGATCATGGGTCTTAGTAAGTAGGTTATAATTGGGGTTATAAGTCCCCTAAGTGGGGTTATCCTAATTATAACCTACTTATAACCTTATACTTACTAAGTCCCATGAGCCTTCAAGTACCCGGAGCCCCCAAGGCACCCTTGCGGGAACTTTAAAGGGAACTCCCAAGGGAGCCCTTACGGGTGCAGGGTTTTGCGGTTTAGGGTTTAGGCTTCAGGCTGCAGGATTAGGTTTTAGGGTTTCAAGCTCAGGGATTAGGATCTAGGTTAATTATAGGCTTCAAGGTGTAGGGACTGGAGGGACTGCAGGGTTCAGGGATAAGGATTCAAACTTTAGGGATTGGATTGACGGATTGAATAGGCAAGAAGACGCTTTGATTCATGGGGGCTCGAAACACGCACTGCTTCTAGTGCCTGGGCCTGGGGTCAGTTAACGTTGTTTAGATCCATATAGAGTCTGTGGGAAACTGTGATCTGCCAGCGTCGACCCCAGTCCAAGATCACAGAGAGGACGATGGTAAGATCCGGTTCCTTATGTAGTTCTTGCGGTGTATATCGATCATGGTAGAACTATAGTAAGGAACCGTAAAGGGTCATTGTTCATGCTTTTCTACTTCGCCTGACGGTTCATGTGCAAAGACACTCAACTTCCAGGAACGTCTAAGCTTAATGTAAGAGCCTGAATAATTACTCAATACTATTTTGGAGGCTCCTCATTCTAACTACAGTATATTGGGTGACCCCATTCTTATGCCAAGTATGAAGGCCCCATACAAAATCGTCAACATAGGCGTTATTATAGTCCTTAGAGACCCCCTTTAAAGGAACCCTATTCTAACTATGCCCCTCTATTAAATAGAATCCTACTATGGGTGCCTTATAGAGCCCCTTAAAGGACCCCTTCTTAAAGGAAGCCTGTTCGAATTATGAAGGCCCCTGTATTGTCGAACCCTACTGTAGATCTCTTATACCCTTTAAAGGAACACGTGAAGGAACCCTAGTCTAGTTATGGAGGGTTCTATCAAGATGAGGGTTCAGGCAGCAGGGGGTGGGGATCTCCAGGAATGGGCTCGAGGGTTTGGGCCTCGTGATGTCGACCTTGTGTTGCTCAGCGCCACCAATGCCACATACTACAACCCAAACCCAGTCCTAAGCCCTTATGGGGACTGTAAGGTTCTGTTAATAGGGTCCCTTTAAGGGCACTATAGAGGTCTATAATAGGGAACCTTTCAAAGGCACCCTTAAAGTAACCTTAACCCTTAAACCCTGGAACCCTACCCTCTCCACTCCTATATAGTCTTCAACCATGAAGCCTAAACCCTGGCGCGCCCGTCCTGGTATAAGGGGTTTAGTAATCTATATTGGGGTTCCCTAATACTTGAAGACATCGTTGGAATGCTGTGGAAGCCCCCTTTTGGGACTAGCCGGCCTCAACTGCAATGACCGACTGCCGTCTCCCTTTGTAGGCAAAAGGTGTGCAAACTTCTGTTGTCCACTGTGAGCTATGGTGAGGATCCATCATGAATGACGGTCTTGTCTAGACTCCACCAAAAGCCGTGCAACCGCCACCAGCCCATTCTCAGCTGCAACGAACACAGGCGTGGTGCCATCGGGCAAGGCTTTGTCCTTGTCCGCTTTGGCCTCCAACAAAAGGCGTACAACCTTCAACTGCCCAGTCTGAACTGCAATGAACAGAGGCGTGCTGCCATCATGCATGGCCCTGTCCTTGTCCGCTTTGGCCTCCAGCAAAAGGCGCGCAACCTCCCGCTGCCCCTTCTCGATTGCCGCATGCAGCGGCGTGGCACCATTCTCATTGGCCTTGTCCTTGTCCGCTTTGGCCTCCAGCAGAAGGCATGCAACCTCAAACTGCCTATATTGAGCTGCAACAAACAACGGGGTGGCGCCGTTCTTTGTGGCCTTGTCCTGGTCGGCTTTGGCCTCCAGCAGAAAACGTGCAACTTCTAACTGCCCACTCCGAGCTGCAATGCAGAGAGGTGTTGTGCGATCATGCATGGCGCTGTCCTTGTCCGCTTTGGCTGCCAGCAAAAGACGAACAACCTCCCACTGTGGCTGTCCCTTCTCAACTGCAATGTGCAACGGCGTGGCACCATTCTCATTGGCCTTGTCCTTGTCCGCTTTGGCCTCCAACAGAAGGCATGCAACCTCAAACTGCCTATATTGAGCTGCAGCAAACAAAGGGGTGCTGCCATTCTGTTTGCCCTTGTCCTTGTCCGCTTTGGCCTCCAACAAAAGGCGTGCAACCTGCAAGTGCCCATTCTGAGATGCAACGAACAGAGGGGTAAAGCCAAGCATGGCGTCGTCCTTGTCCGCTTTAGCCTCCAGCAAAATGCGTGCAACCTTATGCTGGCCATGCTGAGCCGCAACAAGCAAAGGGGTGGCGCCGTTCAATTTGGCCTTGTCCTTGTCCGCTTTGGCTTCCAACAAAGTGTGTGCTACCTCAAGCTGCCCCTTCTCAGCTGCAATGTACAGTGGTGTGACACCTTTCTTTGTGGCCTTGTCCTTGTCCGCATTGGCCTCCAGCAAAAGGCGTGCCACCTCCAACTGCCCATTCTGAGCTGCAATGAACAAAGGCGTGGTACCATCGTGCATGGACTTGTCCTTGTCCGCTTTGGCCTCCAGCAACAGGCGTGCAACCTCATGCTGACCTTGCTGAGCCGCAGAAAACAAAGGGGTGGCGCCCTGACAGTTGGCCTCGTTCTGGTCCGCTTTGGCTTCCAGCAAAACATGTGCAACCTCCAGATGCCTTGTCTCAACTGCAATGTAAAGAGGGGAGGTGCCATACTTGGTCTTGTCCTTGTCCGCTTTGGCCTCCAGCAATACGCGTGCAACCTCATGCTGGCCACGCAGAGCTGCAATGAACAGAGGCGTGGTGCCACCGTGCGTGGCTCTGTCCTTGTCCGCTTTGGCATCCAACAAAAGGCGTACAACCTTCAACTGCCCTTTCTCGGCTGCAATATACAACGGTGTGGCACCCTGGTTTTGGGCCTTGTCCTTGTCAGCATTGGCCTCCAACAGAAGGCGTACAAACTCCAAACGCCCATTCTGAGCTGCAAAGAACAGAGGGGTGAAGCCGCACACGGCCTTGTCCGTGTCCGCTTTGGCCTCCAGCAAAAGACGTGCAACCGCCACCTGCCCCGTCTGAGCTGCAACGTACAAAGGTGTGTGGCCACCATACTGGCCGTAGTCATGCTCGAACAGCGGGGCCGGACTGTCTGGGTCTTGCGGCCTCTGTAGAATAGTCTCCACTTCCGATGTCAGGCCGTGTCTTGCAGCATCCAGAAGCGCTTCCACTTGCGCTTCAGATGCTGGGCAGAAGCTAAGAATCACGACCTGAACCTCGCCGGGTCTCAAGGTGCGTTCGTCATCTGGAACCATATGATCATCCGGAAACACCAGCCTTTGCCTGAACCTTGACAGCCCAAGCGTGCTGCGCAAGTGCTGCTTCAGTGCGCGGACAGGACTTGTCTCTGCAGGGAGCGTCCCCAGAAAGCTCACCAAATCAATCTCAATGAGGTCTTCCCCCGACACCGCCCGAATCCGCAGCATGTCTACCACCACGCGGAAGAGACTTGAAAACCTACGTGGTGCGATAGGGGCCTTCAACAAATGGGCAAATGATAATAATAAGAATATGAATAATGATACGAGTGGTAAATAATCAACATATCTTATTGTCATTAGTGCTGCTCTTATCATCATTATTGCTAGCAATAATATTATTACTATGAGTATTTTTATTAGTAGTAGTAGTGGTGGTAGTGGTGGTAGTAGTCGTAGTAGTAGTAGTAGTAGTAGTAGTAGCAGCAGTAGCAGTAGCATCACTATGACTACGTATGATTATGGTTCTTCCAGTTTCGGCAGGGTGTTTTGCTCCCGACAAGAATTAAGCTTTCGAGTTGGGATGTGACTTGGGACCTCGGGCCGTCAGAAACCTCAGCTGCCAGGACCCTCCTTGTACCCTCAAATAGGGTTACCGAAAGGACCCTAAACAATGGGAATTATTGTATATTCCTTATTGTGGGTCATGCGGGATTTATATCTTCAACCGTAGGGTATATGGTCTCAAATTGGAGGTGTATTTAAAGTCTAATAGAGGGGACATGGGAGTCTAGGTGGTTTAGGTAAGTCCCGGAACAGAGTTTAGGGGCTTATGGTCTAGGGGTTTGAGGGTTTGGGCGTTTAGGGGTTTGAGGGTTTGGGGTTTCGGGGTTTAGGGTTGAGCTTCAGGATCTACCAAATGCACAATGTACTGGCTTGAACCACTAATGCAGCTGAACGTGCGATCGTCTGGATGTTGCACCCATGAACTGAAGCTGAAAGCCTACATGACCCCAATCTCTAAGGCCTTACGCCCTACAGTAAGCCAAAGACAAATTGGAAACCGGATGAAGGCTAAATAGTGTTGGGATTCCCTGTGCACTGCTCTTGCGGATTGAGGCTATTGGGCTTCCAACTTTTGGGCTTCTACTGTACACCCGAAGGGCCCAACGAAGCCTCGAAAGAGAACACGCCAACACAGCCATGACACCTCAAGTGAGCCTGGAGCCCCAAAACCCTACATAGTAGGATCCTTACTATAGGGACCCCAAAATAAGGTACCCCTAATTTTCGGAAACTCTAAACCCTATATAAACTCTAAACCAAAACCACTATGCCCAACAGAGATAGATCCTACTGCCTACATGTAAAACAAACACATTCGGTCGACCAGGTGTGAAATTAAGATTCAATGCGCTTTGCCCCGAAACCTAAGCTGAAATCCGCGATCCTGTAATTCCACAAGTCAAGATAGTAACGATAACTACCATGAACATAATCGTGGTCATAATTCGATCATAAGAACACTAATCAAAATAATCATCCTAATGGTTTTCACAACCTTCACAGTCTACAATGATGATGACAAGAACAATAGTAGTAGCAAAAAGGCAGGTCGAAATAATATTTGTAATAGTAGTTAGCAGCTTTTTCAATACAACTAGTAGGGATAAAAGTAGTCGTAATAAGAACAATAGTCGTAATAATAGTAGTAGTAACAATAGTAGTAGGGATAAAAGTAGTCGTGATAAAAACAATAGTATAGTAATGATACTACGAATATGACTGAGGCCACTCAGGTCAGCACCATAAGACCCCCTACAGTAATCCTTACAGACCCCCCTTTATAAGGAACCCTTACGTAAAGTTACTTAGGCCTTGCTTTACTACTACAGTAGAAAGTTGGAATATCATTATCGTAACCGCTTTAAGGTAAATTATAGGGGATCCTACCATTAATCCATATTCCAACTTTCTGGAGTTCCCTGTATCTAGGTGAGCACCTGGGCTGCTCGAAGGCGAGGAACCTTCTGAACCGGTGCCTTTGACACCGGCCGAGACCTGGCTTCCGCAGGTCTCGGGCTGCAGGGTTTATAGGTCTGAGGGTAAAAAGAGGGAAGTCTAAGGGTTTAGAGTTTAGGGTGTTTAGGGTTTAGGGGGTTTACGGTTCAAGGATCAGGGTTTAGGGATGAGGGTTTAGTTTAAGGTTTATGGAGCTGGGTTCCCGGCACCCGCCAAAGGTACTTTTCATAGAGCCCTTATGATAATTGACAGTGGGTAGTTGGGGCAGCATAGACGCTGCTTGGGGGGGTCTAGGTCGGGTTTAGAGTTTCGGGTCTGGTGGGGAGTCGGGTTTCAGGTGGGTTTCGGGTTTAAGGTTTTGCAGAGGGTTGGCTCCCTTCATAACCCCGAATAGCCTACCTTTTCAATAGGACTTCTACAAAGAAATCAAGATCGGGAACCCTAAAAAAGGTAGGTTCTTTAGGGTCCAGGTCAGGGTCGGGTCTTAGGCTTGCAGCTTGATGGGTTTGGAGGTTCAGAAGCGTCTTGAGGCTTCAGGGTTTCAGGGCCAGCGGAATTTGGGGCTTTAGCGCTTCAGGGGATTCGGATGTAGGGCTTCAGGGATTTAAGGATCTGGGTCTTGGACTTCGGAAATAGGTCGGGTGCGGCTCTGATTCTGAAGGCTGAGGAACAACTTCGGCTTACCCAGAGATCCCAATACTCCTTGACTTAGGAATAGACCTTCAACCTTCAACCATAAAACTAAGGCCCCTATAATTTAAGGTATATTCCCTATTAATTAAGGGATATTGGGGCTAGCAACATAATAATCACAGGCGGGTGTGACGGGTACACGGCTCGAAACAAATCAGTGCTGGAGATGATGACAGTGACGGCCAAGTGACGACATGATGAACATGATGGTGATGAGGCTGACGACACCTTAGACCCTGAATAACAATTACAAGCTTGAATCCTTACAAGCCCTAAACCCAAATGAAAACCATGCCAAGAAACCAAAATTAGGCCCTAAACCTGAAGCCCAAAGCCCTAAACACACAAACCAAAAACCCAGCTTCTGACCCAAGACATCGAGATCGAGAATCCTGAGAAGGGAATCCGGCAGATGCTTCCAAGCAAAAGACCTAGTTAGGTTCAGGGTTTAGGTTTAAGGGTTTAAGGCTTAGGGCTTAGGGCAACACGAACCTCCGCACCCTGAGCCCTAATTAGAAGGGCTTCTTCCGAACATGAAGGGGCCGTAGCCCTAAACCCGAAGTGCAAGGGCTTCCTTTTCTAGGAACCTGTAGGTAACCCTAAGGGTCCACGTACCCGATTAGCATGGAAGTTTAGGGTAAGGCATCCTCAGAGCATTGGATTTTCCGGAAGCCGGCCTCTGTGCCGGTGTGCTTGGATTTGCCTCCCTGCTTGGCGGCTGGCTGCTGTGACTCCTCCTTGAGGGTGGCGGGGATGCAAGAGCCTGAAGAAAGTCAGAACTTCTGCGAGCTTTTCAGACTTTTCAGCCCTGAGGTAGAGCTGAAGTTTAAGGACGGACTTGGGTTACGGGGAATGCGGATCGGGTTTGGATTTAGGTAGATTCTGAGGTCCGCGCTTCTGATTGCAAGAGATATCTTGGGTTGAGGTTGCGTGCCCTAAGGGTCCATGCACCCAAATACTATATACATTGGCCCCAAAGTTACTTTAAGGCCAGTGTATATACTAATTGGGTACGTGGACGCTTAGGGTTATGTAGGCGGGTCGTTGTGATGAGGATCTCTCTGAGGGAGTCAAGTTTCAGGCCTTTTGGGTTTAGGTTTAAGAGTTTAATACTATTTTTTTTTTTTTTGGGGGGGGGTTGGAGTTTAGGCTTTATGGTTCAGATGGCTCCTTTATTCTCTGGCCGTAGCATAATGTATCCTCATGATGAAGTTTAGGGGCTCTGGAAGTGCGCGGCCACCTCCAGTGCAAAGAGCTCAGGCCTTTCATGCGCACACTCCCGTCTCAGGGCTACACCAGGTCTTTTTCCTTCTGCAGCCTTCCCTGAACCATCCATTAGCATAGGGTTTTGAGGGCCACTGTACTATATTTATAATAAGGAGCCACCTAACTAGTATTCTTAATTCTTAAGGTCCCTACAATAAACTTTTGGCTCGAAGACTCCCCCGTCATAAAACACATCGAGAACACTCAAGGCTCAAGCTGCCTTCCTAAGGAAAGGCGAATAGAGCAGCCAGGCGATGAGGTTCGCAAGCTCCCGGGCTTTTAATGCAGGAACTGGCGATTGGTGTTCTCAACCTAAGGAAAGTCAAAACCGAAGCCAGAAAGCTGGAAGGTCTTAAAGCCGCTAAACTAGCGTAGTTGACGGGATTCCCTGCAATAATCATATCAACCCCATTGTCAAATCGGCAAGATGTGAAACAAAACCACGGGTAGCTGTTCTTTGCAGAGCCGCCCAGCTTGTCCCTGCATGCCGGGAGAATCGAGTACACCCCCTCAGAGATTCTGCAGTCTCTTGGAACGACTAATGATTTACAGGAGCTTTCTTTTGCAAGCATGGAAATCAACCCTAAACCCTAACCTCAAAAGCCGTAAACAACTCTGAACCTTCCAGAAACTCCTAAAGGAGCTCAAGCTGTGCCTTGCGAGGTCGTGGGACGGGCGCCGGTGCCTTCCTGAAAACATTGGGCTGGGAAACGAATTCAATGTGGGAGTTTGGGGGCTTGGAGTTTAGGGTTTGGGGAGTCTAGAGACTG
This sequence comes from Symbiodinium sp. CCMP2592, assembly GCA_905221615.1. Classification (NCBI taxonomy): domain Eukaryota; class Dinophyceae; order Suessiales; family Symbiodiniaceae; genus Symbiodinium; species Symbiodinium sp. CCMP2592. The sequence continues at coordinate 228,503 of CAJNDT010005901.1, read as the reverse complement.
GGGTTTAGGGATTTAAAGGTTTAGGGTTTTAGGGCCTGTTTGAGGATCCCAACTAACTGGGCCGGATCCCTTCTGAAAAAGCTTCCTCTGTCGGGGTCCCGTCTAGCCCTACTATGACAAAACTCTTTCTTCGGGACCCGTCTGTCGAATGTGTTCAACATGCGCTGGTGCGGCTGATGATTTAAATCCTGCAGTACCCATAATAAGGAACATGTCATACTTCCATAGCCTCGGGTCATTAAGGTAATGCAAGATTTATATCATCAACAGTATCAAGGGTTCGTGAGAGCCCCTGCCTTGGGTCGTACCTGGGGATACGGGTTCGTAGATCCCCCAGAAGCTCCACATATAATACCATTACTTGGAGGGGCAGGGGAATTAAGTAAGTAGGTTATAAGTTATAAGTAGGGTTATAATTGGGGTAACTCCATTTAAGGAACATATAACTCTACTTACAACCTACTTACTAAGTCCCCTGCCCCTCCAAGTATGGAACTAGGATGAGGTGCCTAAAACCTTGATAAGGATGGAAATTGGGGCCAATTCCATAATGGTAGTATATGTGGACCTTCTGGGTCCCAACCCTAAACAGCACCCTAACAACCCTAAACTGAACTCTAATATAAGCGCTTATTCACCCTTGTCCTTAAGCCATAAACCCTTCAGCCGAAACCCCAAACCCCCAAACCCTCAATCATCTTCCGTATGGACCTTTGCTTCCCACTTTAGGGCCTGTGGCAGGGACTCCATAATTACCCATGTGGCCGTGCGGACCTGCAGGGGCTCGATACCCCAACCATAATCTTGAGTTTTGGGGTTTAAGGTGTTTAGGGTGTTGGAAGCCCCTTAGCACCAAAAAACCCTGAAATCCCCAAACCCGATCAGCCCATGATCGTAAAGCCCTCAATCCTAAACCCTAAACCTTAACGCCCTGAAGCCCTAAACCTTAAAGCCCTCCTATGGGGGGGCCTAAACAATTAGAATAAGGTTTTCGGGGCCCCTTATACTATACTATACCATAATTTAATATTACTCAAGAGCCCCCAAAGTTGTATAGGTAATTATTTAGGCCCCTATACTAAACACCCATAATACCCGGTATAGTAATCTTTTTCGACCCCTTTAAGGTTTAAAGGAACCCTAAACCTTAAACCCTAAAGTATCCTTAATTATATAAACTTCAAGGAACCCTAAACCCTTAAAGCCCGAAATGCCCCTGCGAGGCCTTGGCGGGGGCTCGAATACCTGCTTCTCCTGTCATTCAGGAGCTGAGTAATCTCGGAGTTCCTTAAACGGCAGCTTAAGGGTTCCTCTAGAAAAGCCTTTCAGGGTACCTTAGGAGTTCCTTAAAGGGTTGCTTAAGGGTTCCTCTAAAACGCCTTTAAGGATACCTTAGGAGTTCTTTTAGGGGTTAAAGGTTTAAGTTGTAGGGGTCTCTAGGGGATCCATAGGGTTCCCTTAAAGGGGCCTTTCTAGGGATACGGATACTTGAAAGGATAGCCAAGGAGCTTTACTGTAGGTGCCTTCATAATCTTAGGGGCCTAGCCCAGAACAGGTTAACCTTCTCAATTATGGTACGTAGGATTATACATATAGTCTCCATTGTAGTTCTTCTTCTGGTTACTGAAAATCTCTATTATAGGGTCCTAACCATAAAATTGGTAAACCCCAAAAGGAACTACAATGGAGACTATAGGTATCAACCCCAGAAGGTTAAAGGCTACCTACTCGTCCCCTTATAAGAAGCTTGGTGGCCTTCTAGTTCAGGTTAGGGTTTAGAGGTTTAGGGTTTACTAGGGCTTTCGGGGGTTTTAAGGTTTAGGGCTTTCGGTGTTTAGGGTTCAGGAGTTTAGGGTTTAAAGCTTCCGGGGTTTAGGGTTTCGGGGTTTAGGGTTTAGGATTAACCTGTGGCCATATAGAAACCTGAAAAAAGAACACTCAACAGTCGGTCTTTTCGGCTACAGGTAGGGTTCAGGTTTCACGGGCTAATATTTTGGTTATGCTCATTCAAGACGATGTCTGCCTGCTTGGAGAGTCGGGTGACTCAGTAAGTACCTTAGGCTCCATTGTAGTTCCTTTTTGTGGTTTATATCGCAAACGAACTACCTTGGAGCCTCTGGGTAGTTAGTGTATAGAAAAATCAATACCATAACCCCCAAAAGGGGATCCCACTTCGGGCACGTTTTGCTCTACTTATTGCCTACTTACGAAGTCCCCCGACCGAATCTCGTGTCTTTAACGTCTGAGCCTCTTTGTCGATTGCGCCGATAAGTTGCTCAGCTTAATTATAGCGTCTTGTTGTGGTACAGTTTACTGTAGGCTCTATAGCCGTAGTTTGGGACTGAGCATACAGCATTCCGCGTTCGTTACAAGCTGCTGCTTAGCGCTAAAGCTCTGCGAACCCCTGATGAACCAAACCTCCATAAACACCTGAAGCACACACACGAGCTGGCTCGTGATAATCAGGTTTAATTTATGGGGTTCAATTCTCGCTGCACCATCATGCCTGCCATGCCAAGCCCAAATCCCTTTGCGAAATGGGGTACCTGCAGTCTCCATGGTGCTTCTTTGATTGATTTGTTTCACTTGCATGCTATGGGAACCTCACAGGTACGGCGCTCAACCCTGCAAACCCTATTTACTAACCCGTGACCCATAAATCCTAAACGCTTATAGGGTTACTAAACCCCTAAACCCTAAACCTTACATCTTATAGGCAGGGTTGGAATCCGGATGCCGGACACCTCCTCCGCTCTGCAAGCTCTGGCCTTCCCAACGATGCGGCCTGCCCGGGAGCAGTTTAAGCGCAGGGGAGCACTTGAAGGATCAAGGACAGCTTTCTTGTAGGGTTTAGGGCCTACGGCTTCGTGTGCAGGGTTGAGGGTTTAGAGGGTGAGGATTAGCGGTTTCAGGCTTAGGATGCTGATTAGGTACGCAATAGTTGTGGACGGAGAAATCCTAGCAAGGCGTAGCTCGAATCCTTGTCACCCATAAATGCCGGGCTGCTCAATGATTCATGACTTTGCCCTCACTCTGCCAAGCGCGCCGCGCAACAGAGAGGACGGCTCTCTCTAAGCGTCGAGGCCCCGAAACCTGGACCTGAACCTGAACCCTACACCCTAATGCCTACGCGCCAAACCGAAAGCACTCAGCCCCGATTCCCCTAAACCCTAAACTTGGCCCTAAACTCTAAACCATAAACCAAGACCAAAAACCCCAAACTGTAAGCCGTGGCCCGTGGCTCTGCCGGTACCGGGCAACTGCCAGGATAAATGCTGGAGACTAGATTTTTAAGGTGCGCTCAGAAGCAGGAAAGTCCGGCACACCGAACCCGAAGCCGGAACAGCTGCCGTTCGGGGAGTTAGGTTTTCGGAAAGTTTATTCAAGGCTGGGATTTTTCAGGGCCTACAATGCACTTACCCTGCTCCCTAGCGCAAGCCACCCCCAACCTGGAACTTGAAGGGAACACAACAGCTAAAACGACGTCCTCATGCACCTGTCTAAATGCCCCACAAGCAAAGAACCGAACGCCTGCGGGAGAGCCTCGACAAACAGCAGTCGGTTCAAAACTTTTCAACATCTACCACTACTGTATATTAGTTTCGTGTAAATTGAGTGTTCATATACTCACATACACTCTACTATGTGAGGCTTCCGGGTATACGAACGGCGAGCTGCACAGTCGCTGTCGGGAACACCAGAACAGCACAGAACCGACTGCTGCACAAGAGCTTGAATTTGGTTATGCTACATGTCATAACGTAACGCATGAAATCTGGCAATCCCGTGGAAGTGAACTGGTAGTGCAAGACTCAGAATCAACATTTCCAAGGACACAACATGGCACATGCGCAGACAAATTTCCTCCCGACTTGCTGTTCGCTAATATACAATCGAATGCGCTGTGCCCACCGAGATCTGAAACTCTGTATCGGGTCTACGAGCAAGCCTAGCGACATCACGTCATCTTCATTCGCTGTAATGGGCAACTGTGAAGTGTAAGATGGCTGTGAGGTGCTCCAGTTGATCAGCTGGCCTTACGTTTCCGTATCATCGACGATGATACGGAAAGGTGCGCCGCTTTCCTGACGGGCCGCAACCCCCAAGATGTTCAGAAGTCAGTGAGCCCAGTGTTCGCAAGCGTACATCACACAAGCTTCTTAATCGCCGAGCCCATTGCTGCCTCCAGGAATCGGATCTTGCTATTTTTTCATATTGCTGTTCAGCAACATCTGTGGCTAACCAGGACCACACGTAGAGTGCCCCAAACATCCCGAACTTCGAAGGAACACCCCGGCATCAGTCATTCGGATTGAACGCTTCGCGGAGCCAACAACCTCAACACCCCAGCCCTCACCAAGGGGCACCCGTCAAGCAACCACACGTGTTGATCTTGTTTGCCATGGTCTTTGTGGAGACTGCTCTGTTCCAACAGGCTTACCTGCACATTCAGCGATTTTGGCGTTAAGGTTGTAGGGATTCAGGCGCCAAATATACGCTTTTGCAATTGCCCTGATGCTCCGTGTGGTGTGCTCTCTAGGATGTGGCTGCCAGGATAGTAGACACTGTACAATCCTATAAGTAATTTATGAAGCCCTGTGAAAATTCTTCAAACCTTAAACCGGCAAAACCAAACCAGGTAACGATGCCTGGTACGCGACCGAGGTAACTAGGTAAGCTGCACGCCCGGGGAAAACGCATGTTCCTGATTGAGAAGTGCTGCATAGGATGGGCCGAGAGTGTGTAACAGTGTCCTTTCACAAGAGAAAATGATGCTGTTGCTACAGTAAAACGCACGTTTTGGCTTTTGGCGTTTGCGAAACTTCAATCAGCTGTTGGCAGCTGAGCACAACTTTGCCTGCCAGTGCAATCTATGCATCCGTATGCATGCGTCGGAATTGAAACTGCCGGATATGCTTGCACATGTGCTCGGCATTCGCTCTGGAAAACCCAGGAAGTTACCCCCGACATCCGAGAAACCTAAACCCTAAATATCCCCGGAGCACCTAGCGACGCAACCTCGATGAAGTCAAGTTGACAGAAGCAGCCGGCAAGACAGAAACCAAAGGTTCTAACGATCCTGCCTCTGGAGATGACCATGTGAGTCAAGGGTCGTGGGTTAAGGGATGATTATGCCTGAGCAGTTTATAACATCAATCCTTAGGGATCCGTATTATATACTATAAGAAATTATCACAGCCCCTTTATTAAACGGATGGACGAATAGCCCCATGCAAGTAGCCTGCAACACCATGCCCATGCAAGCAGCATCCAGCAGCATCATCCAGCAGCATCTTCCGGCACCACCATCCAGCACCACCGTCCCCACGCACGCCATGCAGCGAAATGCAGCAGCATGCATCCATGACAACGCCAACATGATGACTGACTAGCAAAGTAATTTTATCCTTAAACAATGCTGCAACAAAGAACGCTAAAGACAGCTAAACAAAAAATGTTAAACCAAGAACGTCATCACCCCCCCCCATCCCCCATGCGCATCATCATCACTCCGATAGCAGGACGCACCGGTCACACACCGGGCGTCGTCACCGTAGACCAAAGTCTTTTGAAACCCTTGGCCGCCCGCTTAAGAGGGCGGCCGGAACCACATGCTTTGCCAAGCAAATCGAACATGTGGGAGTTTCCGAAAATTAGGGGCACCTTATTTAGGGGTCCTTATAATACGGCTCCTACTTTTTAGGGTGCTATATTGGGGTCCCCTATTTCCGGAAACCCCCATGTCAAATCTGCCAAACCTGATGCCATGGGGCACAGTAAGTGAAATTGGGCTCCCCTTACTTGGAGGGTCGGGGGACTTAGTAACTGGTTATTTTAAGGACTTCTAAGTACCATGACCGCAATTAGGGTCCCTTTTAGGGTACTTATATAAGTCTACTTACTACCTACTTACTTAGTCCCCCGACCCTCAAGTAATAAACTATCTTCCAGCGGGCGACTCCGGGGGTCGTGGCGCCACACAAAGAGCTTGGCGGACGACTCTGGCGTGGCAAGTGAGGGCGAGAGGGTTTAGGGTTTCAGTAGGGTTTAGGGGATATAGCGATACAGAGTGTAGGGTTCAGCGTAAAAGCGAGAGGCTGAGAGAGAGAGAGAGGTAGAAACTAATTACCCGCCAAAAGCAGCTACAACCTCTCAATTTGCCCAGGACGAAGCCCTAACACTTCCGTTTGCCTGGAAACGCATGACTGGCTGGACGGCGAGGTGCTGGTGATCCGCTGCAGCTCCTTTCTCGCAATGGGGGTTTACCACTATGTTACCACTATGGGCTATTAGACCCTAAAGATCCCTATTAGGACCCTATTAAGGGTATACTATAGATTAAGGTACCCATAAGGTCTAATAGCCCATAGTGGTAGGGGGCTGCGGCAGTAGGATTTGAACTTTAGTGTGGCTTTAGATGGGGCAGACGGAGTCTCCTCCGCATGCATCCTTAGAAGGCCACCGACCCAAAGAGTCATGGGCTGCTATAGTGCAAGGAGAAAGGCAGGGGTTTCAAGCATAGGCCCAAAGGCACATATGGGTGGTTGTCATTATAATACGGCACGTAATATTTAGGGTACCTAAAAAAGGACCTTAATTTTCACAACCACCCTATGTGACTGGGTTTCGAGGGCTATGGGAAGTACCACATGTTCGAACACTCTGCTACCTGGGGAAAAATCCTCTCTGTAGCAAGTACTAAGAGAGGCTTTAGGTGTATCAGGAGCATCGTATCTCACCAGCAAGGACCGGTTACTGTAACGAGCAATGGCAATGACCCCATCTACTGAACTGCTTACTGCTCACGACGAAACAAAACTCCGAAGCCTTACAGTAGAAGCCCCAAACGTTGGAAACACCACGGCCTCAATCCTTGAGAGTAATTTACAGGGAATCCCCGCCCCATTTGGCCTTAATCCGGTTTCCAGCTTTATGAGGGTTACTGCACCTTAACCCTGAACAACGTACCTTTTTAAGGTTCCTTATTATGATTTCTATGTATATATATATATATATATATATATGTCCTTAAAAAAAGTAGGTCCTTCAGGGTTAAGGCAATGCTTGCATGCCAAATCCCACATGACAGGTTCAACCGTAAACCCTCAAGCGACACACCGGTCCAAAAAAACAGAAACTGTCAACCTTAAACTGGCTTAAGCCCCAAACCCCGAAACCCTATATAAACCTTATCAGTCCTACAAACCCAATAAACCCTCTAAGCTCTATAAACCCTATAAAGCCTATGAACCCCTAGCCCTATAAGCCCTATAAGCCCTATAAACCCTAAACCCTAAATCCTGAACTTACCCTGAACCCAAACACACTATCATATAGATCCCTTATCGTAGCCCTAAAAGACCCTATACCTATATTAGTTAAAGGAACCCTTAAAGGAAACCCTGTATTCTAACTACTAAGGCCCCTGTATCATCACTGCAGTTTGTTGCTGCCGGTGCCTTGGCCTGGGCTGAGGTGTTGGCGTACTGGCCTCAGGCGAGGTCGGCTCTTTAGATCCTCGGTTTAGGGATTTGATTTAGGGTTTAGGGTTTAGGGATTTGATTTAAGGGTTTAGTGTTTAGGGTTTAGGGATATGATTTGGGTTATACACCTAATCTGCATTGGGTGTTCCTTTTGCTGGTTAAGGATCCTAACCATAAAACTGCTTAACCAATACGGAGCTAGCTGCTTTCTTAAGTGCAATGGCGCCCGATTCTCCAAGCGACACCTGCCCTTATCGGGCCTACACTACCCCACTTTTCTCCTGCTTAGGATGTAATGTTTTACCCCGCAAATCACAGCCAGCCACAGCGTCACGGCAGGGGCCCAGTTTTTGCATTCGTGCAATCTGGCGCCAGTCAAGTCGCGAGATTTGCACCACCCGAGGAAGCTGAGTTTATGGGGTTTAGGGCCAAGCGTAGGGGATGTGATGTTTAGACACCCGCAATTCAAGGCTAAACCCTCGACCCTCGACCCCAAGCCCTAAACTTACAGCCCAAAGAAAACCCACCCCTCTCAGCTTTCCTTGGTGCTGACTGTATCGGACTTCTTCTTCAGCTTGTAGAGGCCTTGGATGTATAGGGTTTCGGGTACTTTGTGGATACGGGAGTTTCCAAAAGATAGGGGACCCTAAAATTGTACCTTAAATAGTAGGATTCCTATTATCAGGACCCCAAAATAAGGGAGCCCAAATTTGCGGAAACTCCCATACTACAGCTCAGGGTTCAGGGGCTGGGGACTAGGTTTTAGGGTTTACGGTACCGTATGGATACTACAGCTTAGGGGCTTGGGCCAAGGGAATCATTTGGGATTTAGGGTTCAGTGGCGAGCTTAGGATGCAATATCAATCTATCAATTAGGGCTCATCGGGAGCTTGAGGTTCTTCTGGGGGAGGCCTAGGATGAAGACACTTCGCTGACAAGCCACAGTCCAACTCCCAAACTCTGTCAGACTAATACTATACATATCATATAAACAAGGAAGAGCGTCCCTTTCTGGAAAAAAGAAGCATCTCACGACTACATACCCGTGTATAGGTAAGTTTCAATACCCTCAAGCCTCAAGCAAATACCTCTGTACTATCCGTGTAGTAGCTTTATCGAAAAACTCTAAAGCGTCCCTAATTGGAGGGTCGGGAGACTTAGTAAGTAGCATATTTTAGAGAGCTGTAAGTATCGTAACCCCAATTAGGATCCCACTTAGGATACTTATACATCTACTTATAAAGTCCCCCGACCCTCCAGGTATAGCACCCTTACAGCAACCATGAGTCCTAGCATCTGAAATTCAACCGTGAGCGCCGTCGCTGCTAAGTATAAGTATAATCCGAATCCGAACGATTCCCCGAATGCTGCGAAATTGCACTTAGGGGCTGAGTTCCCTAGTCCAATAAAGGCCTACCTTTTCAATTATGGTAGGATTATATCAACCCCTAAAGGTTCAAGGTCGCCTACTCAGCTACTAAGTGTAGGAGTTTCGAAAAAATGACGGGCGCAAGAAGAACCGTGATTCATCAGATGCACACCTAATTTGAAGACATTCCGACATCGGATGAGCAGGGGTACATACTGTTTTCTCCATAGTCTGGGGTAATAATTCCCTTTTCTCCACAGTTTAGGATACTTGAGGACATGCAGGATGTTGTCCGGCCGTAGGATGAGAAGTCAGACCACTTCATCCACTGCTGCTGCAGAGGTTCTCTTCCAGCGATCCACCACAAAGCCTTCCAAAATCAAAGCTCCGCTGTGGTCAGAGCTTACTGCAGGGTTTACATAGGGTCTGCGGTTTACAACTATATTGGCTTAATGTTTAAGGCTCTGGGTTCTTTGGCTTTCGAAGTTAGGGAGTCACAGTGCTCGGGTGCTTCCTTATCCTGTTCATGCTTGGGAAGGCGGTACTGCTAGCTATTGGAAACCGAAAACTAATAATTGTTCAGGTTTCTGTATGCGATGAACCCTACGGGGGTGACTTGCATAACCTCGCTCAGAGTACCTAGACCTCCACCTGCTTATCACCTATCCTAAACCATCAACACGTAAACCGTAAACCACTAAACCCTACCCCAGAGGGTCCGAATACTTCCTATTACGGGACTTTAGGGTCTTCTAGGTATCAGAAATCACAAATAAGGACTGCTTGGACCCTTATGATGGGAGGCCAGAAGGGGGGTTTAAGATTCTTGGGGTGGGAAATCCTTAACATGAACCCTATTCTGGTAACCCTAATCCCTACTAAACCCCCTTAGGCTAAAACCCCTTTTGGCCTCCTATGACCTTGGGGTACCCAGCTTCAAAGCTTCGCAAGGCTATGAGGGACCTTGATCTCCGGCAAAGGCGAGTTCGGCCGGACGACTCCAAGTCCAGCAACTTCTTCGAAGCAGCGTCTCTTCTGCTGGGGGTCTAATACAGTGCCTTGATAATTCGCCTCGGCCCCGGCCGAAGCGGTCGGAGGTTCCTATTCGGATTCCCTCTATTCCCCACCTCTAATGCCCTGCCCAGTGACCCCACCCCCCGTGGAAACGTGTCTAAGGTCCGCCAGTCAATTCTCGCCTTTTCCAACGGATTTTGGCTCTCTGCAGGCAGTCTTCCCACCGCTTTCCCGATTCATTATGCTCACTCCTTGCCGTGGCCCTGTTCAACCTGTTCCCTTCCCCCCGCCTGCCTTCCCGCTTTCCCGATTCTTTATGCTCACTCCCTGCAGTCGGGTGTTTGGGCCAAAGGGCGCCAAGGCTTGCAACACTGTGAGAGTTTCCGACGACAGGGGACTGTAATGTAGCATCTTTACTTGTTGGGGGCCCCTAAACCCCAGCCAGCCTCAACGGCCCTTACTTAACGCATCCCGCCGCTTGCGAGAGTCTTGGTATCCAGTGTTTCGGAATGACGACACCAAAATTCGTACTGATACTACCACTACTAATACTACTCACAATCATCCTGCTTCGTGTTGCTATGAACATTACTTTTACTATAAGTGCGATTCCAACTGTTACTTTTTTCCTACAAGAGCTTGCTGCAGATAGTAGCCACTCGCCGCATGCGCGTACAGCCGGGCCGAGGCGGACGACGCGCAGCGTTTCAAATTAGCATAGGGTTTGAAGACTATAACATACGAAAATTATGGGAAGAGGAACCCGCAAAATAGTATAGGTACTTATTGAGGCCTCTATCTTAATATTCTCCTCTTCAACAGCCGGGCTTTCCTGCTCACACTTTCTAAGGTAGACCCATTGTGTCCCATTGGCTATCCAGGAGTATACGGACCTTGATTCATAGTTCGAGTGGACTTTGGGGGTATACGATACCCCAAAACCTTAACCCTAACTTTAATCCGGAAGCAATATTAATATTGGAAACTATTTCAAGGCCTGTGGTCGTAAAGCTGAATTTAGGGTTTGGGGTTTAGGATGGTTTAAGGCTCCAGGGCTTATAGGTTTGCATACCGACCTGCTTCCATCCCTGGCTCTTGCGGCTTACGGCCTGACCAATGCTCACATGAGCCTTCAAGAAAGGCTGCAATATAAGGGCCTAAATAATTACCTATACAATTTTGGTGGTTCCTTACTGTAAGTATAGTAGAATGTAACCGCAAACCCTGCTCGAATCATTAACGCCCCTATAGGCGGACTTCAGGTTGTCCAGAATTCCTAAACCAAGTCCGGGGCCCCGATGTCCTTGAAGCTTGAGGTTAAAGGTTCAGGGTTTAAGGTGAGGATTTCGATTCTTCATTTGTGGCCAGGCCAGAGGATGAGTGTGCAGATGGATCCGGGGTGAAAGACTGTTGGCAGGTGCTCTTCTTTCGAAGTCACAGAAGAATCCTTCAGAGTACTGCCATCGGCCTCCCTTCAGCGCCCGAAATCAGTGGCCAAGAATCCCAACTAGCATCCTCCAGCGCGCACAGAGCCAAAGACCTTATATGCAGTTAAATGCCTGAACCCGAGATGGTCCAGGGCTTGGGGCTTAGGATTTAAGTTAAGCTTAACGGTTTAAACCCCCAAGTAAGTAAACACATAATGGTCCAACACCTATAAACGATGCTATCGTTCTACATACTTGTGGGGTCCAGGTACTTGGAGGGTCGGGGGACTTAGTAAGTAGGTAGTAAGTAGACTTATAAGTATCCTAAAAGGGACCCTAAATTGGGGTTATGGTACTTATAAGTCCTTAAAACAACCAGTTACGAAGTCCCTCGACCCTCCAAGTAACTTCTTGTAGCCTGTGAACCCTGGACCCGGGCGCGCCTTTCCGCTTACAAAGCCGCCCCCAAGGGTCCTGGCGCTCCTTTCAGATGCTTAGGGCTTTCCTCCAAGGGTCGACGTACGCAAGTCCGATATACTTGGGGCCTAGCATACCTGTCTATCTATATACATATTTATATTCTTTTATATATTCATATATATATATATAATAGAGAGAGAGAGAGAGAGAGAGAGAGAGAGAGAGAGAGAGAGAGCAAGAGAGACGACTTTAAGGCCAAAGTATGCACTATTTTGGTACATCGACGCTTGGGGCTTGGAGGCTTCGGAGATTTAAAGGCTACTATGGCTACGCGGTCTCTGATCAGGGTTTAAGGTCTATAGAGCTTAGGGTTTTAGGTTCAGGGTTTAAATTTTTAAAGTTTAAGGTTTAGGGTTTCTAAACCCTAGATTCTAAACCCCTAAAAACTTGGGCTGAGGGTTTCGGGGGCGTATCTTTTGGGGAACTGAAAGGTCCGAAAGTCGGCCGGGAGGCTTTCGGGCTTTCAAGCCTCAGCGATTTCACGGCTCTAGGCTTCGGAAGTTCAGGTCTTGAGGGTTTAGGGTTTTAGGGCTTCAGGGATTTAGGGTTCAGGGTTTTTGGGTTTTAGGATTTAGGGTTTTAGGATTTAGGGGTTTAGGGTTTCGGGAATTTCAGGTCTTCTTGCCGGGATTGCCGGGGCTATGAACCCCAAACCCTACAGAACCCTTGAAAGAGCCATTAATTATGGTAGCTTCAGTTAAACCCAAAAATTGAAACCTATAAAGCCTAACCCCTCCAAACCCTGCAGCCTAAAGAGCGACTCCCAAACCTACAACAGAGACCCGAAGCCGTAAACCCTACACCGCAAGGCCCCAAACCCTGAACCAACGCCTAAGCCCACACTGCTAAACAGTAAAACCCCAAAACACTGGACACCCTGAAGCCTTCAAACCGTAACCCCCTTCGAACAAGAAGCAAAGCGCTACAGCCTCGAACCTCCTCACCCCACGAGCCTCCAGTCTTGCCAGACTCGGCACACCACTGGATCAGAAGTTGAATCGGACTGTCTTCCCTTTAGGGGGGGGCCTCAGTAACGAGAAGAGGGTTTTAGGTTAGGATACAGTGCATGTTAGCTTATCTATACCACAGAACCACGGCTCGGAACAGTATTGGTAGTTACTCAGGCCCCCCATACTATCTTACAACCCTAGCAGCACCCTCAAGTACCCTTTACCTCCTGATTCGCTGGTGCACAACTCGATTCTGGAAAGAAGCCCATACCTAGGCCTCCTCTGTGGCTGAGGCCTATGGAGACTTACAGCCAAGCCCGACCTAGACCCTAAATCCGAAATCGTAAGCACAAAAGACTCGCAGAAAGGTCTTGCCTTCTGCTGATCTTCCTCAGGCTTGTTCTTATCGACCTCGGAACTATTTAGGGTTTAGGGTTAAGTGTGAAGCCCTGTGTTAATGTTGGCATTCCCAGTCCTTATACTTTTGACAACAGTGCAAAGTCTTGATTTGTTTCGGGCATTCACCTGGAGAACCCTCGCATCTCACGCCTGTCAGGAGCCGAATCACGGAGGCTTTTGGTCCAAGCAAAAAGGCCGCATCGAGGCGGGACCGCTGCTGTTGCGCGGGGCTTGTGTTTTCCTGTAGGTAGCTGTAGTTTCAAATCGGTAGCGGAGCCTAGTGTGCTCCAGTAGTCTGTAGTTCTTGCTGTAGCAATGTCGAGCGGTGTTGAAGCCCCTGGTGATGTTCCGCCGGGAGCTCGCGGTGATGATGAACCTGCCGCCTCGGAGCAGGAAGTGTCCGTGGGAAGTGAGCGACACGAGAGCACTGGAGAGGAGTGGGGATACGACTACTCCGGTGATGTGACGTGGTGGGAGCCAAGGGCCGGTTGGGACTGGTCGTGGAATAGATCCTACCGCGGTGATGAGCAAGGACGAAGGTCCAGCTGGACTACGAGCTGGGACGCCTACAGCACTGAGGCCTCTACGCGACATGAAGGTTCCTGGGGACGTGGCCACCGGCATGAAGACGGGTGGTACGAGCACGGCGACGACGACCGAGATCATCGTTCTGACCACGACGATTATGAAGGAGTATGGCGCGATCCCTGGGCGGATGGTCGAGCCGGAGGGTCCGCATGGCACGACCCGCCGCAAGAAGATCGTTATGGGAGCTTCGTCGGCTCTCTTGGCAAAGGCGACCCAGTCTGGAGTGGATGGAAGCACTTTACTCATGGTGATGGCAGCTTCCAGTCCGGCTCCGGCGACTCCGGAGGCCAGAAGGGCGGCAACCCGCGGCCCTCAGAGAAGCTCTCTGTGCCCACCTTCGGCGGAGGTGATGATGATGATGATGATGTGGGGACGTCTGCTCGGTCTTATCTTCGACAAGTTGAAGCATGGCGGCGACTCACCTACTTGCCACCAAACCAGCAGGGCTTGGTGTTGTACCGCCACTTGACCGGGAAGGCTTGGGTCGCAGCTGAGGAGTTGAACGTAGACGCCCTCAGCAGGGGCGACGGCGTCCACTACTTGATGAGTTGGTTGCGGAACAGGTACTTGGACCTCGAGGTGACCAGAATCGGCAAGGCCCTGTCCGAGATGTTCCGCAAGCTTCGTCGTCGTCCAGGACAGTCTATACGTGACTACAATGCGGAATATGACAGGTTGCACGCACGCCTGAAGGAAGTCGGGTGCATGTTGCCGGAAGAATGTGCTGCTTGGTTGTACGTAGACCGGCTCCAACTCGAAGATGGCGCCGAACTCAATCTCCTTGCGAGCGTGGGCAACGTCTACTCCTTGAACAAGCTCCAGAAAGCAGCGATCATCCAGGACAGAGGACTCCGGAAACCTTGGGAGTCAACTGCAAAGGGTGGTCGCAAACCTTACACGGCACATGTCACCGACCACCCCGATGATGCCGATGAGGATTCAGGACGCGAAATGGTGGATGGTGATGGTGAAGAGTGCATGCCTGAAGAAGTCGCGGTCGCCTATGTCACCTACCAGACGGCCAAGAACAAGTACCGCGAGCACAGCAAGGCTCGCGGCTTCAAGGGCGAGATTGGGAACAACGATGGCGGCTCAGGCGGTGGCAAAGGAGGAGACGGCGCCGGGAGCGCCGCTAAGGTGCGTGATGAGAAGCTGAAGCAGATCAAAACCAGGTCGTTCTGCTCCGGCTGTGGGAGGCGAGGTCATTGGCACAAAGACGAGGAGTGTCCCAACAATACTGGCACAAAGGACCACCAGGGTGCCAGGCAAAACGCTTCCGTCAAAGAGGTCTGTGTGACGATGCCGGCCGAAGTCATGACGGTGAAGCACGTGAGCGGCCTGCTCTTGGGGATCACAGACACTGCTTGCTCTCGCACTGTTGCTGGCACTCAGTGGCTTCAGGAGTACATGGACCGGATCGGCGAGGACGGCGCCCAACCTGAGCTTTCTAAGGAGTGTGAGGGTGAGGCTTACAAGTTCGGGACGGGTCGCATTCATTACTCGTCGTTCAGCGTGCTGCTTTCCTTCTCCCTTGGTGACAAGATCGTACAGCTTCGAGCCTCTATTATCCCGGGAGATGTGCCCCTGCTTCTGTCCAAGACGGTCTTAGGCAAGATGGGGATGATCTATGATGTTTCGGTCGGTTGTGCTGATTTTACACATGTGGGGCTGAGGAACTACAAGCTCCTCGCCACTGCGTCGGGGCACCCTGCGATCCCGATTGTGCCTGCAAAGCCGGCTCACGGGTTCAATTCTGTCTTGCCGGTCGAAGATGTGAGCCTCGAGCCACGCGTGCAATACACGGTCCATGCAGTTGCGTTTTCCGGAGTTAAGCCCCAGAACTTCTACAACCTCTACTACGAGAAGAAACTTCCCCCCGAAGTTAAGAACATGCTCAACCAAACTCACCTTTGCCGTGATGACTTTATGACATGGTGGAAGCAGTGTGAAGTTGGGGGAGATTTTTGGGTAGAAACCGAGACCTCGTGGATCAGAGTTCATGTTACCCCGAGAAGAGCATTGTTTAGTCCAGCTTTGTGGAACACGTCGTCTACGGTACTAAAGAGTATGCTGTTGTCGACGCTCGGTGATGTCAGGAGTACAGAAGCTGTTTGCTGCAGTTCCGAGAGGTGGCTTGAGACAGTCGTTGATCCATGGAAGGGCGGAACACCATGTATGTCGACCATGCCGCTGTTGTGGATCGGCAGGACTGTCTTTGACAAGAGACCCCAAACTCTCGGAGCCACTCGTCGCGCCCTCGATGGACAGCTCACCATGCAATCCACCCGTGGCGATCAGCAAGATGACGAAACCGCAACTTCTTGCAGAATGCATTCGCCTCGGCCTCACCGTCCACAAGTCGTGGAGCTCGGAGGAGATCAAAGCCGTGATCATGGAACACAGGGAGAGGATGAAGGACGGCGACGCCACCGAGAAGATGAAGCGGCTCGCCCACCTCACCATGGAGGAGCTCAAGTTGAAAGCCCGCGAGCTCGACGTTGCCTTCCCGGAGAAGATCACCAAGGGCAATCTCCTACGTTTGGTGAGAGACTCGTTGAACACACCGGACAACGAGTTGATGAAGATCGGCAAGTTTCGCGGGATGGAGTTCCGCGAGATACCGTGGCAATACGGTCAATGGGCCAGCAACGAAGTGAAGACCTCCAAGACCGCGGACCCCGACTTGGTCCGCTATGCGCGCTGGTGGGAGAACAAGGAGGCGAACAACAAGGGCTACGTCGCGACGATCGACCAGGCGAGCCACCGGGCAATCCCGACGGCAACGAGCTCGGAAGCGGGCTCGTGGGACACAGTGACCAGTCACTGCTGGGAGACGAGTTGGAATCCAGCTCGTACGGCGACCTCAGATCAAGGAAGGCAGATGCCGCTGCCTCCCGGGACGAGTTCTACTACCAACACGAAGAGGCGCCCACCGAGCACCACCAAGGAGGTGATGGAGGACGAGATCGACGAGGAGACGGCCGAGGAGATCAAGAAGTTGGAGCTACGCTTGGCCCTGTTGAAGGACAAGGCCAGGACCCGGGGCGGGGACAACTGAGTGCTGAGGAGTTCGCGGGCAAGTTCCCGCGAGAGGGCTGTTGTGGAGTTGCCGTTGTTTTTGAAGACGTACTCGTCGACGGCGACCTCACGAAGGCCTTGAGCGATCAGCACGACGTGTTCAAGACCACGGCGAACCCCGCAGGAGCTCGTGAAGATCTTCCGCTTGGAGAACAACTCGCCCAGCAGGCCTATGAGCGAGCTGATTTCCGCTTTGCGACCCTGCAGCGTATCCTCGAGAACTCTGACTTGAAACCCCGCCGCAATGATCGAGGGACTCCCTTCCACGACAGCGACCCCGAAGTCAAGATGCACAACTACTTCACCTTCGGGCTCTTCACCCATGGGGGCGTGCAGGGGATCACAAAGCTCACCGTCGAGAGGCCCCATCTTGCCCGCTACCTGAACTCGTTTGGGATGACCAAGATGAATAACGGCGAGACATGGACTTCGGTGACCATCGGGAAGAATGTGGAGGCTGGGATCCATCGCGACTACAACAACCTACAAGGGACTGCGAACTACACGTGTGGCTTTGGTCAAAGTGCAGGAGGCGATCTTTGGTTGGAGGACAAGGATATCGACGAGGGCAGCGTGCAGCACGGCAACTTCATTTGGAAGCGAAGTCGTGGTGGCGCATGGCTACCTGGACGTACCCGATCCACCAAGGAGAAGTTCCTCGCTTTCAATCCGCACCACCACCACTGTACCTGTCCATGGGAAGGAGATCGCTGGAGTGTGACCTATCACACCACCCGCGGCGTGATCAAAGCGAGCAAAGTGTGCTGCAAGGTGCTCAACAACGTTGGCTACCCGCTCCCCAAGCTACGAGGAGTGCGTTCTTCCCCTTCCACACGGAGGCCAAAGAAGAGCATCAGGAATATGCTGGCCAATACCGTTGGTCGTTTGAGCGTGATGATGACGACCCTGTTGTGCGCAGCCAGCTCTTTTATGTGCGAACGCCTGCCAGACGTACAGGTCGACCCCATCGTGATGTTCGAGATCGGGGGGATCGACGCTACCTATGAGGCGGTGGAGCTCGGGAAGGCTGTGATCGAACCCATGACGTGGGAGGACTACGGCATCCCACGTCGACGAGAGGATGCGGTGCACTTCGTGAAGGCAGCTTCACCCAAGGAGCTGCGGATCAATCTCCAAGAGATGCCCGACGACTTTAAGAAGGAGATCCTCGCCCTGGCTAAGGAGCAGCTCGGAGAAGGTGGAAGTGTGGTCTTTCGAGGAGGCGATCCGAGTTTCGCCCTGAAGGAGTTCGCCGGGAGTCTGCTATGGAACTATCAAGATCAACATGGTGAAAGATGGGCCGGGTTTGGAGTTCAAAGGCCTGGCGAGCAACAAGTCGGAGACCCTCGGCATCCTCACCAAGTGTTCGTGGTAGAGGAAGAGGCCAGCAGTTCTGTCAAAGCAAAAGAGCAGCGCCATGATGGGAGCGCCATCACTTTTGAAGCCGGGGTGAGTCCGATCATCCAGAGTTCACTTCGCCGACTACACCAGAACCTCGGCCACCCCCGACGTGAAGACCTTGTGCGACATCTACGACTAGCCGGCTGTGAAGATGCAGTGCTCAAAGCCGCCAAAGGGATGAAGTGCGAAGTCTGTGCCAGTTGTTCTGGTCCCCGAATTGCCAGACCGAGTGCGGTGCCACGCATGTACGACTTCAACGACTGCGTTGGTGCGGACCTCCTTCACCACCACGACATCGACGACGTGAGGCACACCTTCCTTTCCATCGTCGACTGGGGGACGTCTTACCACATCGTTATCCCCCTGTCTGGGCTCGACAACGAGGACATCGAGAAGGCCTTCAACGATCAGTGGGTCGTGCCTTTCGGACCGCCGAAGACGGTGTCATTGGATCTGGACGGCGCGGTCCAAAAGGGCATTTGTCGGCTTTGCGAGTGGCACAACATTGCTGTGAAGAACGTCGCTGCGCAAGCCCACTGGCAAGCAGGCATCACAGAACGACAAGGTGCTTGGTGGAAGAATATATGGGACAGAGTCCGCCACGAGCTGTCCATCACAAAGGACGAGGTGCATCTCGCCGCTAGCATTGTCTCCAGCGCCAAGAACGAGCTCCGACGCCGATGTGGACACACTCCGACTGAATGGGTCTTTGGACGCCATCCTCGGCTTTTAGCTGGACTTGTTGACCCCGATGGCGGAGAAAAGGTTACCTGGGACGTGACTCCAGAGAGTCAATACCAGAGGGCCACCGCTATTCGGACAGCGGCCCGTCTCGCCTTCCACCATGCTCAAGGAGACAGTCGTCTGAGAAAGGCCCTTCTGCAGCGGGCCCGCACAACTACGAGGCCCATTGAGGTTGGAGAGAGTGTGCACTTCTGGGACCAACCCAAGAACCGCCGACGAGGCAGATGGGCTGGACCGGCCGTTGTGGTCGGCCGTGAAGGAGAGAACTACTGGATTTCCAAGAACGGGCGATGCCGCCTCACCGCTGCTGAACATCTACGTCCCTCCGGTCCTGAGGAAGTCGGAGAATACCTACGGGTCAAAGGTGCCCAAGCCGAGGTCGAGAAGCTGTTGGAGATGGACTTTGATGCTGACGAGACCTACGACGCCGAGAAACTCGACGCCATGGAACTTGGAAGTGATGATCAAATGGTGGCCGATGACCACCTCTCCGACTACTCTCCCAGCGACGTGGAGCTTCCGGATCCTGCACCACCTGGTCCTCCGCCTTTGAGACGATTGAAGAGGAAGACAAGGCCCGGCGACATTGTGGACGATGACAAAGAAGTGAACGAGACCTATTTCTCCAAGAAGGAGCTGACGCAGCGTGGCGTCGAGAAGCGCCAGGAGAAGGAACTTAGGTGGGACGAGATCCCACGAGACGCCCGGCCCCAGTTCAAAGAGGCCGAGGAAACGCAATGGAAGGAGCACCTGGACTTTGACGCCCTGGAGCCCCTCAGCGTCGCGGACAGCGACCGGGTGAGGGAGCAAGTCGATGCATCCAGGATTCTCAGATCCCGATGGGCGTACAAGGACAAGAATTGGTCAAAGCGCAGGACCGATGAGTCGACGCCCTGGAAGTGTAAAGCGAGGCTTGTAATCGCTGGACATACTGATCCAGACTTGGCCAACGGCTTGTCCACCGATGCTCCTACACTGTCCCGTCCTGGGCTGATGTGCCTTCTGCAGTTGCTCGCCAACGGTCTGGGCGAAAGTGACCCCTGGCGGGCCAGTGCCGGGGATATACGATGTGCCTTTCTGACCGGCGGGTACTTGCGACGCGAAGAAGAGCTCTTCTTGCATCAGCCTTCCACAGGCTTTGCCGGACTCCATCCTCGTCAACTGGTGCGTATCAAGAAGAACATCTTCGGGCTCGCTACGAGCCCACACGAGTGGTGGGGTGACCTACAGAGTGGGATAAAAGGGGCCACAGTTACCATCGAGGGTGCTGACCACATCTTCGATCAATGTGGCCTGGACCCGTGCATCTTCATCCTCCGGAGAGTCGTCGATGGCAAGATGTCCGGACCCCCGGTTGCCTACGTCGGTACTCACGTCGACGACTTGTTGGTGGTCGCTCCGAGATCCGTTGGCGATGCGGTGAAGAGCGAGCTCTCGAAGGTTTTCCCGGTCGATTCCTGGGAAGACGACGAGTTCGCCTACCTGGGATCTGAGATCATCTGCAGGGAGGACTCAGTGCTCTTCAGGCAGAAGCCCTACATCGACAGCCGCCTCTTTACGATCGACCTCCCCAAGAACGTGCATGAAGATGACCTGGCGGACAACGACTGCCTCGGGGCGTTGAGCTGGGTCTCAGCTCAATCGAGGCCCGATTTGACGTGTTCGGTGTCCATGGCACAGCAACTACAGAAGTGCCCCACGTACGGTGACGTCAAGTTTACCAATGGGATCTCCAAGAAGGCGACTGAGCACTCCGAGGAGGGATTGGTCTTCTACAAGGTGGACAACAAGGAGGCAGTGTTTCTGATCTACCACGACGCGGCTTGGGCGAATGCCTACGAGGGCGACTACGACGAGGAGGGATTCGAGCTCTACGATGACGATAAGCTGAACGGGCTGCAACGGGAAGGACCTCCTTCCCATCGGAACGGTCGAAAGGCGAAGAGAGGCAACTCTCGAGTGGCCTCTCAACTCGGCGAGCTGGTGATGATCGCGGACATGCAGGCCATCACCGGCGGGAGTGGGCGAGGATCCATCCTCGACTGGAAGTCCCGAGCAGGACAACGAGTTTGCCGCAGCACTTTCAGCGCTGAGACCCAAGCGTGTGTAGAAGGGCTTGAAGGAGGTCAGTACGTACGAGCGATCTACGAAACCCTCTCCACCGGCAGCCTTGTGAAGAT
This sequence comes from Symbiodinium sp. CCMP2592, assembly GCA_905221615.1. Taxonomy (NCBI): domain Eukaryota; class Dinophyceae; order Suessiales; family Symbiodiniaceae; genus Symbiodinium; species Symbiodinium sp. CCMP2592. The sequence continues at coordinate 207,389 of CAJNDT010005901.1, read as the reverse complement.
CGAAGATGCCGTCATGCCCCTGGTGTGTCTGAGTGATTGCCGGTCGCTTTACGACCATTTGCACAGAGAGGGAGTCCCGAGGACTCCCGCGGACCGTCGTCTTGCCATAGACCTTGCCGCTCTGCGCCAAGCGTTGCGAGAAGAGCGCTGGACCGAGCATCTCCCTCTGGCATGGATCCCGAGCGGTCTGCAGTTGGGCGATATCTTGACGAAGCCTCAAGACCCCAAAGTCTGGTGGTCTATGGTGAGGCAAGCTCTCACGATCCCGATCTCCATAGTGGAGAAGACTGGCTTAGCCAGCAAGGTTTTTCGAGACGGGAGGAAGACCAGTGTGAAGCCCTGTGTTAATGTTGGCATTCCCAGTCCTTATACTTTTGACAACAGTGCAAAGTCTTGATTTGTTTCGGGCATTCACCTGGAGAACCCTCGCATCTCACGCCTGTCAGGAGCCGAATCACGGAGGCTTTTGGTCCAAGCAAAAAGGCCGCATCGAGGCGGGACCGCTGCTGTTGCGCGGGGCTTGTGTTTTCCTGTAGGTAGCTGTAGTTTCAAATTAAGGCTTGTTCTTCTCGACCTCGGAACTATGAGACTCAGCAACGACGTAGGGCTTTTAGGCTTCTGTGAAGGGTTCCTGTAGGTCCTCTTCGTACTGCTTTCGATGATCCTCAAGCGGTTTATGTTCCCATTAATGTGGGGTTTAAGCTGAGGGGTTAGGGTTTAGGGGTTTAGAGGAGAGGCTGGCTTAGGGTTTAAGGGTTTAGGCTTTCGGGGTTTAGGGGTTAGGGTTTATAGGTGTTAGGGTTTAGGGATTAGGGTTAGGGGTTAGGGTTTAGGGATTAGGGTTGAGGGGTTCCGGGTTAGGGGTTAGGGTTTGGGGATTAGGGTTTAGGGTTTCGGGGTTTAGGCTATAGGCTTTAGGGTTTGGGGCTGAAGCGTTCTTTGAGTTTCGGCAGGTGCTCGGGGTTCGAGCGAAGCGCTCCAGGACTCAGGAAACGGCAGAGCTCTGCTTAACAATGCCAAGCCGTAATAGATGGCTGGATGCTGGATTCTGGATGGATGGCTGGAGGAGGGAGGGACGGACGGATGGAAATAACGTGGCCAATCATTTGAGGCTTCTATGTTAAACCCGTCACCCTAATCTTGAGATTTGAATCCTTACTAGTCTCTTGCTCCAACTTCCAAACCTGCAGTCCTGCATTCCAAGCCCAGGCATGTCATTGCTCTACCAACACTCCCAAAACCGTGAACTCCAAAATCAGGCACAGCAGCGAGAAAAGAAAACACCGTCTGATAGCATTTGTTTGGGTTCACATACGATGAACTCGAATCCCTAAACCCCAAACCCTACAAACACTGAAGAACCCTAAGGCTTGAGAATGGGGGCGTCCAGATCGTTACGCGAAGCAGTATTGGGCGCCTTGCTGTCTCCGTACTCCTTCAGAACCGAATGAGCCTTACAAGTAGGGGCCCTGTACCCAAATACTATAAATCCCAATAAGGTATATGAACCTTAAACCCTCTAAGGGCTCATTTGGGAGTTTCCGAAAATAGGCGACCCTAAGTAGGTTATACGTAGAGTTTTATGCACACTTAGTTATCCCAATGATAACCCTACTCAACTCAAAACCGACTTACAAAGTGTCCTGGGCCTCCAAGTAACTAGAATTCCCCCTTATAGAACCCGTATAGATCCGGTTTAAGGAACTCCTCCAAGTGTTAATAACCCAAGCTCCTCATGACTCAAAGCCCCAGATGTTCCAAATCCTCAACCCTACACCCTTAACACTAAACCCTAAACCCTGAATCCCAAACCCGGCGGACCCGAAATCCTAAACCCGAAACCTCTATAGACCTCTTGCACCCTAAGCCTATCCCCTTTTTAATGACGACCCTTGTAAACCCAGAACCCTTTGAAAACACGACCCTTAGAAAAATGAAGCCCTTTCTAATGAAGGCCCTTATACGCCCTACACCAAACCCTTTTTAATTAAGGCCCTTATACTTATACACCCTAAACCCTCTGAAATGAAGGCCCCTATCCTTATGCACCCTAAACCCCTTTTAATCAAGGCCCTTATACTTATACACCCTAAACCCTTTGAAATGAAGACCCTTGTAAACACTGAGCCCACGCTCTGAGAAGTCTGCGTCATACTCTTCCCAATGCTTCCGCATGAGGTACTGCCTTCGGAAGTCCTCTGGGCTGTTTTAGGCCTTGGTTTAGGGTTTGGGGATTAGGGTTTTAGGGTTTAAGGGATTAGAGGTTTAGGTTTTAGGGTTCTGGGGGTTTAGGTTTTAGGGTTTAGGGCTTACGAGGTTCTTGTTAAGGAACTTACGGCAAGTTACCATAATAATTACAGAACATTTGTTTAAAGAGATCTAGTATTATGTTAACAAGAACCCGGATTCAGGTTTTCAGAAGGGGATTTCGGGTTCAGGGTTCAGGGGCGATGATGACTACACCATCATGCCGCAGCCTACAGCCTACGCCTCCCTGCAAACCGTGAGCAACAAACGTAGAAACATGAACTCCGACGACAACAGCATTCGCTGAAGAAGGCTCCATGCTCCCATCGCATCACAACGTTTAGCAGGATCCAGGAACCAGTTCTTCCAGCAGTGTGACAAGGCTGGGATTCCTTGGACGCATGGCTCTGAAGGGCAAGCCGGAATCTGCACAACTGAAGGTGGACGGTCAACGTACTGACATCCTAGCTCGAGACACTGAGGCGGAGCTACCATCCCGAGCTCTGCAGCCAATGCAAACACTTCTGCTCAGCCTCCGACAGTGCTGCAAGGCATCAAACAGCCGTGTAGTGGTAGCCAAAAAAGGTATTGCCGAAGTATGGAAGAGTAACCGGAGCAACAAGAGCAAGCTCATGCCGCCTGAGCAAGTAACCGAAACTCGGTATCCCCCAGTTGTTTGCGTTCGCCACAGCAAAGATGAGGAGAGACTGCCAAACTTGCAGTATCTTCCGTTTCCTGGCAAGGCGAATTACCAGCAAGATGACCTAACACATCTCCAGCTTCATCCTCTTCGGCTACTTCTATCTTTGCTCCCTCTAGTAATACTGCTGCTTCTTATAGCAGCAGCTTTATAGTGAAGCAGACGAGAAAGAAACCCGAAGCGGATTCGCAAGCAGGCACATGCAGAATCACATGCGCAACAAGAACAAAGCAAAACTAGAGCACCCCCGAACCCTAAACTTGTAAATCCTAGAACCTAAAGAATCTTGGGAGTGAGGCTCAAATCCCCAACCAAATCTCCGTCCTCCAACTCATCACGGGGAATCTTGTACCTCATCGAGCCCAGTGGTCTAGGATTTATGGCTTCAGGCTGAGATTTCGGCATTTAGAGTGGTCGTCCAGTATCCTGGGGGCTAACTTTCGGGATAAGATAGGGGTTTGGCGACCCACTCTACCACTGAGCCTGCCAAAACTAAGTTTTCTCGAGGCTCCATATGTACTACCATTATGGAAGTAGCTCAACTAGGTCCGTAAAGCTCCGATAAGGATGGTCTCTTGGTGGAGCCTCTGGGTTTGTGGCTTTGCAGCTTTCGGACACAACCAGGCCGGGGAAGCTCCTACACGCGGAAATCTGTGCACTTCAACCCAAAGAGAGAGGTGTGTTGAGGGTTTAGGGCTTACGGTTGAGAGTTTATGCTTTACGCTCCAGGGTGAAGGGGCCCCTCATGACGGATTGCAGGAATAATACGCATGCCCTTCGTCGAAATCTTGCGATCCCGACGGCTTCTAGAGCATATTCTTCAATTAAGGCGTACGCAGCTCTCTGGGCTGAGGCTAAAGGCAAGACAGGGCACGGATCGACCTCTTGCTCCCTCAGCCAGTCGGAAACCTCCGATGGCAAGGCTATCCCATACGGTTGATTATAATAGAAGTCCTGCCCATAAGAAGGAATTTTACCATAATTTCTGTAGTCTAAGGTCATTCAGGTAATGCAGGATTGATATCATCAACCATAGTAAACAAAGGAGGGATCAGAAGGTTCGGAGTCGGAGTTTAGGTGTCTAGGTTCGTGAGTAGCCCCTTTAAAGTTTTGAGAATCAAGGGTACCCTTCTTCCTACTTGAACAAAAGAAATCTAGGAGTTTATGGGGGTTAGGATTTGGGGGTTTCCGAAAAATAGGGGACCCTAATAGAGGAGCCTAAATAGTAGGATCCTTCTTATGAGGACCCCAAAGTAAGGTACCCCTAATTTTCGGAAACTCTCAACCCTAAACCTTTTATAGAATCCTATAGATTACTATAGATCCCTTTAAGGAACCCTTAACAAGATCCCTTTAAAGTACCCCTAATTTTCGGAAACTCCCATTGTGCGGTCTGGGGATTTAGGATTTGGATTTGCAGTTTCAGAGTCGCTTGCAAAATTCGATGTGCCTGGCTGTCTGTTCCAGAGTTTCAGGGCGGAAGCTCGGAATTCCCAAGCACTACATCCTAAACTTAGATTTCTTGGATTTAGGAACTTGAGGTTTAAATCTTCAACATGCCTTCATTAACGTTCCTTCGTAAGGGTAAAAATTGTAAGGGTAAAAATGGTGTTCGAATGTCTGGGGACCCGAAAACCCCAAAACCTGTTCGACAAAGACAGCGGAACGCATGCTTGATCCACCCCCACACACCCAAACATCGCGATCCCCCCGACATCCGACATCACCAACAAGCCTGAAGAGCTATCAGTCCGAAATAACAACCAGTCAACCTTCAGTGCACCGGCATACTTCTAACAGGACTACCAAAACCGTAGACAAAACCAATCACGAAACCACTGAAGATACTCAAGCACGCGCAGGCATGCAGAGAAACCCCTACTTGGAACATCAGGGCACTTAGTAAGTATGGTTATAACTGCCTTCATCGGGTTACACGTAAGTATAGGTATAGTTACCTTCTTTACAACCCTCGATTCTAAACCCCACGATCCTTTAAGTACCAAAAAGTAAACCCCTAAGAGATCCCTTATATTCTGGAACCCTTATAGATCCCTTTGAAGGACCCTAAGCTAAACCCCTATAGATCCCTTTCAGGACCCCCTTTCAAGCAAAGGCGCCTCCTTGGCTTCCGGGTTGTCCGGGTTGCGACCATCGACCCACCTTCCCCGGGGTCGGGCCAGCTAGGGTTTATATAGGGTTTAGGGTTTAGGGGTTTAGGGTTTAGGGATTAGGGTTTAGGGCTGTTGCTGTCATGCAGGACTCCACGTCATATCGACATTGCTTGGAAACATGTGCAATGATGGACAGTGAGTAACCACATCCAATGCCTTTGCCACCAGTTCGTGAAGTGCCGGGGTGTTGCGGCAACCTCAGAGCTTACATGCCATGAACGCTTGGGCTCTACGTGGTTGTGACGGCAGCGACGCAAATACTACACCGGAGCTGCCGGTTGTGTTGTGTGAGTGTGTTTATCCTAACTGCAGAGATACATGGCCCCAGTCTAACCTTTTCTAGTGCGCAGGAACATGTACCCACCACACACGGCTAAGGTGGCTTACTCAGCTGCTAAGCTTTGCACGCGAAGTTGCAAACCCCTAAATACCAAATCTTCAGCTCTGCAACGCATCCAGGCAGGTTTGTAAGACGATTTCGTTTCGGTATTAGGAGAGGAAGGTGGCCTCAACAACTGCAAGATTTGAAGAAAAAAGGACCTAATCCCCAATGCAGACCAATCTTGCTACAATACGCTCGCTTGCTATCATCACCCATGGGGAGAACACGTTGTCCCGACGAGCAAGTTTTGCGATGATTGCTGGCTTTACTTTGTTGCTACTTTCCCTAAAACCCCAAACCCTAGTACGAGGGAATCCCGCAAAATGTGCCTCGTCATATTACCATGAATATCTTTGCTTGTCCTAGTGGTGACAGCCATCGCTGTAATGGTTGCCGTCGCCGCAGTGCGTAGTCACAAGCGAATGAGGAGCATAGGTCGGAGGGCAGAAGACATAGATAAGGTGGATTTGAGGCAGTCTCGGCAGTCGTCGCTGCATGCAAAATAGAAGAAGTAGCAGCAGCGGTAGAAGAGGAGGAGGAGGGGCAGCAGCTTAGTAGAAGAAGTACGTAGAATCAGAAGTAGACGTAGTCGTCGAAGTAGAAGTGGTGGTGGGAGCAGTGGCAATTGTTATAGTAGTGACGAAAGTGTAGCAGTGGTCGTTGTGGTCGTAATGGTAGTAGCATTAGCCTTGTATTTGTTGTAGTCGTGGCTCTTGTGGCAGTAGTAGTAGTGGTAGTGGTAGAAAGACTGAGCCACGAGCATGGCTTCAGTAGGGGGCCATACGAAGTCTGCGCGCAGCAAACCCTGAAGGCTCCACCCCAATGCAAGGCAAAGCCAAGGAGCCACAGGTCTTCTCAGAATTGGCCTTGGCAGCTGCAAACTGCGGGTATTCCATCTACTGATGCCCACGGGGTTTCTAGGAACACTGTGAGTATTTACTTCGAGGCCTATGGGGGTTTGGTGAGTCGGTTGTAATTGGGTTCCTTAAACGGGATCTATAAGGGTTCTATAAGGGGAAAGGCCCACGAGACCTTGTAAGTCGGTTATGAAATGAGTAGGGTTATCATTGGGGCAACTCCATTTAGGTTACTGATAAACTCTACTTATAAGCTACGTACTACGTCCCCTGGGCTCTAAAGATCCCTAACCCCCCCTTTGAACCCTTATAGATCCCGTTTCAGGAACCCCTTAAGGAGCCTTACTGCTTACTAAGTCCCTTGGGCCTCTAAGCAGCTCTGTGTGCTTTGCGCTGGTGTCAGAGATCCTGGAAGCTGGTGATCGGATAACCTCCAACGCTCAAGACTAGGGGGGTTCATATAGGGGCCTCAACAATTAACGGGCGGATTCTCCTGTTTCTAGGGGGTCCTTATAAGAATTATAATAACGGGCCCCAAAACCCTATTCTGATCACTAGGCCCGTCTATTATGTGTGATCGGGTTCAGGGCTCAGGGTTTAGGCTTTAAGCGCTCTACTTGGAGGATCATGGGACTTAGCAAGTATGGTTAAAAGTACCTTCATTGGGGGCTATAAGTAATTCTAGGTATGGTTACCTTCTCTTATAACTCTGGTTACTAGGTCCCACGATCCTTTAGGTACCCTAACCTAAACCCCTACAGATCCCTTACAGAACCCTTTATAGATCCTTTTAAGAACCCCTTATCCTACCATGTCTCACGATCCTTTAAGAAAGGTTCAGCTCGCCATCCGCGAGCCTGGTGGGCTGGGGAGGCATGCAGACTTGGCACTTGCGTTTAGGGTTTCGTTTACGGTTTCGGGTTTGGAGGTTTTTTTTTTGAACCCTCTTTTCCGTCTGCCCTGAAAGGTTAGGTGTTTGGAGGTTTACAGTTTAGGGCTTCGGGCTTGGAGGTTTACGGTTTTGGGGTTTACGGTTTCGGGCTTGGAGGTTTAGGGTGTAGGGGCCCCTCCTTGAGCCCACATGACCCTTACACCTTAGACAGCATGAGGGGGCTCTAGATCTGACACCATGCACCCTTGAGGGGATCCTCAAACATGAAGCCGCAGGTTTGCTGATTTGGACATTCAGGCTTAGTTCCCCAAAACCCTAAACTTTAAACCATGACTGGCATGGGGCCTTCCTTGTTTGGATCTGGCGGCTTCAAGTTTTGCGCTGCGAAGGTCTCCCACCAGAAGATCTCGAAACCCTAACATCCCTTAAAGGGAACCCTATTATAGAACCCCATAGTACCTTATGATAATTATGGCCATACGGTTCCTCGAGTAGGCTTTCGGGAGAGGATTGTAGGATGTCGAGTGCATTGGCGAAAACTTGCAAATTTCCTATACAGCCCGTATCTCGATTCGACGCGCTGTACTTTCTGATTCTTCTTCCTCCTCCCCATTCTCATGTATATGGTATACGGAGACACGACAGGCTATTGCTGTTGGGCAGCCGAGCGATGGCGCATCGCTGGCACAGTAGCATGGCGTCCGAAGCCAACTCTTGGATGTGACAGGGTTTCGTTGCCAGGCATGGGCATATGACACTGCGACTTATGACCAAATACATCAGCAAGCAATACATCTAAAAGCTATCTACGTATATGCACACATATATACATATTGACACTTGTATTTCTGCGTGTATGTGTGTGTGTATATATATATATGTAATTAGATACATGGGCTGTTGTTTAAGGTTATTCAGGGCCACGTGTGCGGCTGCGGGCTCCTGGTTTAAGGTTGAGGCTTCACCGTTTATTTTAGGCTTTCAGCTCCCTTCGGTCCCGCGGAGGGAAGTTTTGGCTGGGGCTCATGGTGCAACCGGAGATGGGGTGGGCTAGAGCCTGGAGTTAAGGGTGGTTTAGAGTTTAGGGTTTGGGGTTTAGGGGGGTTGTAGAGTCAGAACGCGTAGAGCTCCGCCGCTTGGTAAGGGCGTCGGGCACCCGGTTCGAGCAAGGCTGCCGTCGCGGAAGCGGAGATTCACGCCCGGAAGCCTTTCCGGGCTTAGAACCCTACAATACCTTTACACGGATCCCTATTCTCTAGAAACCTATGGTACCCATAAAGGAACTGCATAGCAATGCATGTACTACGGCTGATGATATGCTTCCTGCATTACCTTAAGAACCCTAGACTATGGGAATTATCGCGTATTCCTTATTATGGGTAATGCAGGCTTTATATCCCTAATCTATACACCCTAAAACCCTATAGATCCCAAAAAGGAACCTCTTAAAGGCACCCTTATAGATCCCTTGCAAGCAACCCCAGGATGTATATCATCGACCGGAGAAAGCACATGCACCCTAAAAGATCGGTTTCAGAGTTCCGCCATGCCAACAGAAGGCCCTGTTTTGGGCCTCCTCCGACTGGGATCCTAAAGGGCTGAAGGTTTTGGGTTGAGGGTGTAGGGTTCAGGGTTTAGGGCCATTGTGCGCCACAAAGTTGGAACATGGCTTAAGGATGATTAGTGCTAGGATTCCTAAACTTGCCCTCAAGGGCATCAGGATAACGATGCTCCAACCTCCTGGCTTCTACTTCAGGGGGTTAGGGTTGTAGAGTTTAGGATTTTAGGTTTTAGAATTTGGGGGGGGGGCTTGGGGTTTGAAGACAAAACATCCCGATACACGCACCTCCTCCGCTCTAGACCCCAGAACAGGCTTCCTGCGAGGCTTGAAGCGCCGCTTACCCAGAACAGCCTGCACCTTCCTGAGTAGCCCCAGCAAATGTGCGCATGACTCCAGCAAAAACCATGCTAAAAGCAACTGTGTCCGCTGCCAATCCGACACAGTCTGTCGCGACCGACTGCCACGTCCCTTAAGCCCCAAACGTGTGCTGTTTGATTTGTATTTGAGCTTAGAGTCTAGGGTTTAGAGTTTAAGATGAGTTTAGGGTTTAGGGTGTATAGAGTTTAGGAATACTCGGCACGGCGTTTCCTTGCAATCTTATGTCCAATGTTCCTTTCTGAGGCTGCGACTTTGGCCCCGTTCGGGCGCTGAGAGGTACCTTTCGATTCTGAAGGCAGGGATACTATCAGATACTGTAGCCCTGGGGTCCAAACAATATATACTCTGGCGTCCTTTGGGGTCAAAGTATGTGCGATATGGGTACATGGACCTTCAGGGTTTCAGAGCGCAGCCGCAATTTAGGGTTCAGCGTTCAGGGCTTAGGGTTGAAACGGCCTAAACAAGTCGGAGGGTGGTTGCATTAGCTAGCACGGGTCATTCCCCAGTTCATCCCACGTCAAGCCCGTGTACGTCCCTCTTTAATGACATGTTTTTCCCCATTTATAAAAGCTATCCTAAAGCCCAGACTCACCACAATACCCAAACCAAAACCACCCAAGCAATCCTCAGCCATGTTCAGTACACGACCTTATATCAGAACCACTAACCAATCATACTGTCATGAACTGGCAAATGACCCCAAAGCCCATAATGAACTGGGGGATGTCCGTCATTCAACATAGAATTTCGACACAACTCATTCGAGATTTTTGTATTTAACATCCTGTGACTCTCTTTAACGTCCTGACACTTCCAGAAGAAAGTCAACTTCAACATTTACTAACTATCGCTTTAGGTTAGCAGTTCCTTAGACAGCTTTTGTAGAATGCAACCTGTTTAACAAAGACTGTCACCCAGAACCTTCTCCCTGCACAGAACAACAACTATCAGGAATAACTCTTGTTGTATGGCTTGTCCATCTTGGCACCGAGAAACAGACTTCAAAAGTTTGGGTTGCGGGTCTATTGGACATGGAGTGTTTAGGGTTTGGGAGCCAGACCGCCTGGAAGGCGCGTGCAATGTCACGGTACTTAGAGCTAGAAGGGTTTAGGGTTTAAGGGTTCCCTCAATTAAGGGGTTCCGTTAAGGGTTCTCGGAAGGTTTAGGATTTAGTGCTTAGGGCTGCAAGGAGTGCGCATGGGGGAGGAACAATCTTGAAGTTTGCATCTTGAAATACAGTAAACCCCAAAACGTTGGAAACCGCATTAAGGACAAACAGTGCCGGGATTCCGTCTAATTACATTACTGCTGAGCATTGAGATTGAGGCTATTCGGTTTCCAACTTTTGGGCTTCTGCTGTAGTTAGCTAGGTGAGGTGCAATGGAAATCTGGCAGCGGATCTGCCCTGATTCTGCGCAGTATCTGAGCAGGGTTAAGGGTTTGCGGTTTAGGGTAATCTGAGCATCCTTTCTGTTGCTTGCTGTTCTAGAGGTCTGTAAGCAACGTCTTGTCAAGCAGAAACCTGAATTTGCGGAGCAACTCAGATTTTTGGACCGGACATTTTGCAGTGAGTTCAAATATTAAACATAGGAGCATAGAAATAGATCAGGATTCAAGTTGCAGGTTTCTGCACCCTCTAGTGGTGGCAGGATTGTGAAACTCGAAACAATGCAGTGCTCGAAAGCTCGGCGACTCATCCAGAAATCTGACTGGCAGGCTTCACTTACCTTTGGTTAGTAGGGAATGGAAGAATGGTAGTAATAGTAGTTATAATTGCACCCCATTCCTCCATTCCCTACTAACCAAAGGTACGTTCAGAAGTGTTACGAGTCTGGGGCTTGGCCTGGGCTCCCTAAACCCTAAACCCTACAGCGTCTTTTGGGCCGGGCTTTATGGGGTTTATAGGGTTTAGGGGTTTAGGGTTTAGGGCTCAGGGTTTAGGAGCCTTGTGTGTGAGGTCATATTTTTCTGGAACGTAGCTGTGTGAGAGCTGTCGGCGATGCCCGCCAGCCACGACTCAGTCCTTTGGAGTGTACCTCAGCAAGTAGGTTGAGGCGTTAAGATATTTCTGCAAACACCAGCCAGGATGTGAGATGGAGGGGCTTTAGGGTTTGGGCGTTTAGGGTTTCCTTTAGAGGGCCTTGTGAAGCAACCTGAAGTACTCCAAGTGTTCCCCAGTCGCCGGCACAAAAGATGATGAAAAGCGACAAGATACTATTCAGTCAAGACATCCACAGACGGGATCGCGATTCTGCTAGACCACATGGAAAATGATTTGCAGCTGCCTGCACTCCCAATCTTAAACGCTTCGAAGACCGAAAACATGAACCCTAAACCCTAAACCCTTCCACCAAAACCCAGACCCCTCCTTGTAGGATGTTTGTGGAACTCCTTGGAAACCCTTACGCCATACCCTACCCCAACAAAAACCGTATGAAGCCATCTCAAACACCCATGTAAAACCTTCAGAACAACAGAGAGCCATAAAACCCCAAACACCTAAACCCAAACCCTAAAACCACTAAACCCTAAACCCTGAACCCGAAACCCCCAAATCCCTACACCCTAAACCCTGAACACCTAAACCCCTGTAAATCCTTAAACACCCTCAACACCTAAAACCCCTAAACCGAGAACTCCGAGGGCTGGGAAGCTTGCTGCACGCTGAAGGTATCCCCTGGCTGGACACCGGCGGGAACCTCAAGGTTTAGGGTTTGGGTTTGGGCGTTTAGGGCTTTAGGGGTTTTGGGTTTAAGGCTTCAGTTTAGGGTTTAGGGCTTAGGGCAAATAGAACTGTGAACTGACAACGGCTTCTGTTGTTGTTGGGGTTCTGTGTGTGCGTGTGTTTTTAGCAGGGGTTTTGTGGAATGGTTTTATGAATCTTTTTTGGGGGTTCCATGAGATTTCTAAGGGGTTCTATAGCCGACTCTCATCGGCCACCGGGCTCTGCAAGGGTTCTACTTGGCTTTAGTCGTAGGGAAAAGGCTTCCTCAAACCCGGCTCCCAAGACCCAACCCGAACAAACGCTGAGTCCCTTATACAACCCCTTCTTGAACCCGCCATGATGCGTTTGTAGTATCCCTCCAGAACACATAGAACCCTTCATAATGCTCCTACAATACCCTGATGGCTTATGATCGAACCCCTTGTATTGAGCTTTGCGTAACCTTATTGGTATGCGCTTCTATATACCCTAAACCCCAAATCCTTAACCCTAAACTCTAAAGCCGTAAACCCTAAGTCCTAAACCCTTAAACCAACAGCACCCTTCCTTTACATTACCATACCAGCCTTTCAACCATAATAAAAAATACTATTGTAAATATTCTCTTGGATTTTATATAAACAAAGAAGAAATAATTCTATAAGGAGACTCTAGTTAACCCAACGGCACCCTTCCCTTACATTACATCCCACCGTGTCCAGGCCTGAGCTTGGATGGTCAGTCCATCCGGAGTTTGGACGTGAATGACCTGAGACTATTGGCTTACGGCTTGGGGCGTGGGGTTTAGGGTGTAGTCTTTTTGGTTCGAGGCTTAGAGGAGCTTGGACGGGTGAGTGTTGGAGTTTTTAATCTTTTGTGATCCACTAGAAAGGCCTGAACATCTACCAACAGTATTCCTTCAGGTTCCTTCGAATGGCTGTACTAGAATGTACCCCAAAACATCATTCAAGTTGGAGCCTCGGGTCCTAGGGAGCTTCACAATTAATGTTTCGGGTTCCCTCGACCCCAAGCTGTAAACCCTGGGCTGACGGTACCGGGCACGAGCCTGTGGATTGAGGGCTCGATCTTGCGGCATGAGGGTCTGGGGTACCGTATGCGGGTACAGGGTTCAGAGTTTAGGGCTCTTCGGGTTTTGGGCGTAGGGCGTACAGAAGGCTTAGGGATTCAGGGTTTCGACTGCCGGGCGGGTGTGCCGGGGCTGCAGCAGCATTGACGCATAGAGTGGGGTAAGTTTTTTGAGGTGTTCGGGGATCGAAGGCTCGGGATTGAAGGAATTTTAAACATTTTGGGCCGGTAGGGTTTAGGGGTTTAGGGTTCCAGGCTTCAGTTGGGGCTCCAGGGTTTATGTACGGGTTTAGGGTTTAAGTTTCAGCATTAAGGGTTCCAGTGTAAAAGGTTTATATACGGGTTCCGGGACCTTAGACCCAAGCACCTAAAGCCTTGTGAGTGTTCGCAGCTTGCTCTTGGGACTGAGGATCCAGCCGTCCCAGGCAGCGCAGTTTCCGGGCAGGTGACATCGCCTCTGCCCAATGCAAGGCTTTGAGGGCTTAGGGTTTGGTGCATGGGGGTTTAGAGTTCAGAAAGTTTAGGGTTTATGCTTTACCCTAAACTTTAAACCTTAAGCCCTAAACCCCCAAAACCCTAAACCCCCAAAACCCTAAACCCTATACCCTAAGGGGATTAGGGTTTAGGGCATGGACCTTCCAGACTTGGGAGTCGGACTTTCAGATTCTCTACAGCCTCTGGAGTCTCCGCGGTGGATGTCAACCTAACCCGCTGTTCTGTTGAGCCCGAAACACCTTCAAACCCTGTGCAGGGAGAATCCCTACCTCAATGTCAACGAGCACAAGTGGTGTTGCGGGTAGAACCGCATGCTCTGCATCGTAAGCTGAACGACGGCAGCCACCAGTTTCTTAGATTCAAGTTTTGGGACGTGGGTTCGCAACACTATCACAACGAGTAAGCACAGCACCCAACCCCTGAAACTGAAAGCCTGAATCTGGGAAACGTCACTAACAAGTAGCGCTACATTCAGGCTATATACTATATAAGAGGCCCAGGTGCAGAACGCCGACTTCGTGGCAACGCGCTTGTAGGTCCTCGCACAACCCAGACGAATCAGGGGTTGATGCTTGTGAGCCCCAAACCGTAGTGGCGTGAGAGCTCTGAACCTGAACCGTCTAAATCGCACGTATGTTAACCGCAAGCCCTAATCAATGACACTCGGGGTTCTTGATGTGAGCCCCCAACCAAGGGACATTGACGCTTTAAAATTTGCTCTTAAACCGTCTATAGGCCATCTAAACCCGGGCCCACGCAGCTCACGAGACACCCCAGAGACTGCTACTGCTGATGGTAAAAATCCTGCATTACCTTAAGGACCCTAAACTAGGCAATGCAGGATTTATATCATCAACCGTATGGCACATCAGCCGGAGGCTGAGCCCAAACACCTCTAAGTGTTTTTTAAGGCTTCCAGGCGGAGTTGGAACTTGGAGGCCCCGCCACCCTACTTCGTAATGTAGGAAGCTGGTTAAGAGACCTTAAGAGTTTAGAACTTATAGACTCAGAGCTCGGACTCAGGGACAAGAAAGACAGTGAGAGACAAGCATTGAAAGACATCGTCCTTCAGAGCAGCGACAGCAACAGAATTAGCAACCAGCAACAACGACGACGATGACGACGACCACAACCAAGAAGACGGCCATCACGACGACCACGACGACCATAGCCCCAACGACAGCAGCCACCACCAACCACCACCACCACCACCACCAACAGCAGCAGCATCAACAGCAACAACAACAGCAGTCCGGCCTATGTAGGACTTTAGCCCTAGGCGAGCGGGTGTCAGCTGCATATTTGAGCCTATCAAGGCTGGCGGCCCTGAACCCTAAATCGTGGTCCGCGGGGCCTAGGGCCAGGGCCAGCCTTTTGATTCTTGCTAAGACCTGCCTGTACGGATCGTCGTGAGCCCAAATAAACGGCTTAGAGTTTAGGGTTTAGGGGCTCTGATATCTGAATCCGTACGACCCCTACAGCCTAAGGTTTCACAACACCAAAGTCGAAACTCAAAATCGAAACCCGAGTTGCTGCCGAGGCACAGGATGTAGTTCGTGTAGACTTGCTCCTCGTCAAAGACGATGAACTCACGGAAGGTGCCTGGTGGCATCATGCAGTCAGTATCTGGAAAGCATAGAAAGCAGGGCCCGAACATTCTGGGCACAGGCGACTTCAAGTATAGATGTAGCCACCCTACCTTTAGGCTCCGTTGTAGTTCCTTTTTGTTGTTTTCATTTCGGCTCCCATAAGGTAATCCCAAAAAGGAACAACAATGGAGTCTACGGGAAAGCATGATCATCCAAGTCTGGGTGCTTGTGAAGGGCTTTCATTCAAGTTGCCAAAATACGGAAACCAGATTATTTACACTCCCTAGTATGGCAACTTAAAGGCCTATACCCATAAAGGAACCCTTATAAGTCCCTTAAAGGAGCCCGTTTGGATCCCTTAAAGGAACCCTTATAGATCCCTTAAAGGAGACCTTAAACTCGTTAACAAGAGCCCAGAACGGTTGATGATATAAATCCTGCATTACCCATAATCGGGAGTATATGGGAATTATGGTATATTCCTTATTGTGGGTAGTGCAGGATTTGTACCATCAACCGAGTGCCCATGAGAATCCCACCTCTGCACTTCTTCCGATCACCGAGGACAGAATTAAACTTGCCTCTGCAGCGCCAAGAGGGAGATCGGGTGTTTAGGGTTGAGGGGTTTAGGGTTTGGGCCTAAAGGTCTACCTTAAGCCATCGTTGTAGGTGCCCACTGTAAACCCGAATATTGTACTTACATGGGTAGTTGTCAAAATTACGGTCCCTTTTTGGGTAACCTAAATAATAGGTGCCGTATTAGAACAGGGACCCAAACGGGAACCATAATTTTGACAACCACCCACATGTATTACAGGGACCCTACAAAAAGTAGGAATTGGCAGTTCAGGATGGAGGTTAAGAGTCAGGCCCCGTGAATGAGGTTCTAGGTTGCTCTGATCGCTTTCCCCTTAGGTACGGCCCCCATACAGTAAGAGTCTATAATAGGGCTCCTATTAAGGCCCTACGATATCTAATATCTATATTAAGAATAGTATTCAACTATTATTGAGTGGGGGCCGTACCCAACTTCTCCCATTTATTCACACCTCCCTGACAATGAAACGCACTTCGGGTCGATCCTACCGAAATCATCCCTGCACTTTCAACCGTAATTTGCGTTCAGGGGGGGGGGCTCCGAAGCAAGAGCAGGAAGAGGAGTGGGACGGGATTCTGCTAACTTTGGGCAATGTTGGCTTGCTTGTTGATTGGAGCGTCGGGTTCACTGTTGACTCTAACAAACTCGCAAAAAAATAACTCCACCCCCGAATCCGAACTTGTTGAGAGCGCAGCGAGCATCCGGGTGATCAGGGTCAAGTTTGGGATAGACAGAGGTTTAGAACTGACAGCAATCTCGGAATGAGGCCCTCAAGCCCGAATCGCCAGCCTTCGGACCCTAAACCCCAAAACCTTAAAACCAAGAAACAGAAATCCTCTAACTCAAAACCCTCAAACCTTCTATGCCTAGACCCTGAACCATTTGTTTCGGCAAGCAATCCCAAACTCCCACCCCTCCCCCCTTCATCGCATCCCCCCTAATCTTCTGAGCGCCAGGGCCCTTGAGGCAGGCATCCTCACAAGCTCGGGGATCCGTGTCCTGCGGGGGAACAGGGTTGTCTTTGTAGAGTTGAGGGTTTAGGGCCCAGGGTTACATTTAGGGTTGAGGCTTTGGGGTTTAGCAACTCAGCATTGGGAAGGCTTTGTGGTTTAGGTTTGAGCGTTTAGAGTTTCCTGTATAGGGCTGAGGGGCTCCAGTCGATAAATCCCTAAACCCTATATTACTAAACGGGAGGTAGAATGTAAACAAAGACCTAAAAAGCTTACGTCAGGTGACTTCCAACCAACAAACCCTAAACCCGAATCCCTAAACCCTTACCAACCTAAGGTCAAGTTCAGGTATCTCCGGGTTCGCCCGAATTTTAGCTCAAGAACTCAACCGCGTCCTTGGTGTCTGTGTAGTAGACTCTGCCAAGGACCACACGGCATACGAGCAGGTGGCGCACACCGTCAGACATGGGCGTGGTATACTCGTCACCTCGTCGCAGGGAGGATCAATCATGATGACAAGCGCGTGATAGTTGCGACAGTGACAAATAAACCTGTATAAACCCCGAACTCCAATACACAACCCTACACCCCAAACCCTGAACCCAAAGACCCCATGCCCAATGCAGGGCAGGAATGCTGAAGTTTGCGATGCTTTTGATTTTGAGCTCGGTGAACTTGGTTGTATCCAGCAGGTGTGTAGCTGCTCCACAACAACAGCGAAAACGAAACCGTTCGCTGCTGCTGATTCTGATGATGCTGCTGCTGTGGCGACTGCTGCGACTCCGTCTATTTTCGAGCGAAGCATAAGGGTTGCTAAACGATCGTAGCCGTGGCAGTGGTGGCAGTGCTGGTCTTGTGCACCTGACAAAAAGAAAAGCTATGCCGAGTGTTCATAACCAGCCACATTGTACTAGTCATGACAATGATAAAAATTCTCACGCCATCAGGCCGTCCGAGACGTGTCCTTTAGGACGACTGGGCGCCGCGCTTTTGGTTCCGTTCTCAGCAAGGTAGATGCCTGCACTCACAACGGATAATAAGGCATCGCATCGGAAATGCAAAGCCTTTAGGATGTGCACAGAATGCAACGCGATATCGCATGTCTGGAAACCGGATTTGGGAACCTTGTAACACCCGGGATTCGGAATGCATTGATCAAAATGGCATCAGCTCGGTGCCCTACTTGCATCGCGCCAAGCAGTGGACCAGAAGCACCTAAACTCAAAAACTATGCAAGGTTCTTTGCAGAACAAAGACAACTGCAATATGGTGTAGTTCAGGAACCCTCCCCTAGAGCTTCAGTTACCTGAATAAACGGGTAACATAATCTGTGGCTATAGCAATCTACTCACCATTTGGGTAACTGCATGGAGCCCTAAGGATCATTACATGTCTCATAGTGTCTGGGGATCTTGTCCCACCAGGCACGCGCTCCTTCGGTTTACACGCCTTTCTCTTTTTGCAGCTTTAGGGTTCAGGGCTTAGGGGTGACTTTAGCACACCTTAGCCCGGGAATCGCTAGTAGAACCCTGGCAAAGCCCTGGCGATAGGCAAGTTTGAGGCTTTTAGGGAGTTGGGGTTTGAGCTCTAAACATAATTGTACGCCGAAAGCCCTTCATCCATGATCAAAGAGCTGATATGAGGGTGCCTCGACCGTAGAGAGTTCCTGCATTTGTCCCGGCCAAATTGATCCTGCAGCAGAAAGTGCTTGTCAGAATTAGATGGTACAAGGCATTAGAGGTCAAACTATTACCACCCCCAAACGCAGTCCACATATACATAGCCTATAGCCCATCTTGCGGATATATCCTAACTTGGCTCCTCCAATTTACAACCCAACTTCGGAGACACTTCCACTGACCACAAGTCCAAGCACAGGGGTACCCTGACCTGCAATCTTGTCAGGACACTGGTTTCGCTGGTAAAAACAGAGACTTACGCAAACAAACGCTTCTCCATGTGGTGGAGTACCCTAAAACCTAAACCCGAGAACAATCAAAGAGTTCTTGATCTCGGTCTTGCGGCTCCAAGAACAACTTTCGACTAAACTCGTCCGGTTGAAGGTTTCTGGTTTAGGGGTGTTTTCCCAAGGTATTATTAGTGGCAACCATAATAGTAGTTACAATGATAATATTAAAATAATAACAGCAATAATAGCAAAACTATCAACTTTGGAACTTTCCCAAGCTAGTTGATCTGCAAGGATGTGCAACGAAGCCACATGCCATACTCAGTTCTAACTGACTTGGCATTCACTCAGACAGAAGCCTTGTTTCTGTTGCGACAAGGCAGACGAAGACCCAACAACTTGGCCTCTCAACTACTTAGCAAGATCTTTCGAAACGCCCTGCACTACATATAGTCTAGTACATGTTATATTCATGCGACCCCTAAACCCCAAACCCTAAATCTTCGTCCTGAAGTCGTGCGTCTTGATCGCCTCTGCGGCCGACGCACTCGTTCCGTGGTACAGGAAGACCTCGTTGACCTCCGCCCTGGGCTCAAGTCCGGCAGGGTAAAGGGGTTCTTAAAGGGCTCCTTAACGGGATCTATGGGGTTCCTTAAAGGGATCTATGGGGTTTAGGGTTTAGGGTCTATTTAGAGGACTATGGGACTTAGTAAGTAGGTTATAATTGGGGTTATACTTCCCCTAAGTGGGGTTATCCTAATAACCTACTTACAACCTTACCTACTACGCAAGTCCGGTAGGGTGTAGGGGTTCCTTTGAAAGAACCTGTAAGGTTTCCTTTGAAGGGATCTGTAAGGGTTCCTTTAAAGGGATCTGTGAGAGTTCCTTTAAAGAGATCTGTGAGAGTTCCTTTAACGGGGTCTGTAGGGGTTCCTTTAAAGGGATCTGCACGGGCTCCTTTAACGGGATCCGTAAGGGTTTAGAGTCTAGGGGAGTAGGGGTCAAGGTCTAGGGCGGAGGGGTGGGGGTTTTGGGGTCGAGAGTTCTGGGCTTAGGGTACGAGGGGGGCTAAGAGAGACCCCTGAATTGGCGAATGCACCTTCAACCGTCCAAAAATCAACCATACGGAATGAAGTGAGGAATGCACCTGAGACCATATTGGGCTTGACACTGTCTTTTTTAAACATTAAGGGTTCATGTACCCAAGCAGCATAATAGACTTTGGCCTTCAAGTCGTCCCCATATAGGCATTTGGGATCAAAGTACATACTGTTTGGGTACACGGACCCTTACGTGGAGGGGTGGAGGGGCAGGGGATTTAGCAAGTAGGTTATGAGTAGGGTTATAATTATGGGGTAACTCCCTTTAGGCTACTTATAACTCTACTTAGAACCTACTTACTAAGTCCCCTGCCCCTCCAAGTAGTGTAGGGTATCTTCCTCAATTCAGCGGTCTTGTGCTACCTGAGGAGAGGTCGGGGTGAGGATTTCGGGGGTTGAACCTACCTTCTTCCAAGGACATACATGAGGAAACCAGAAGGTACATCTTATAGGAAACCTAAACCCTGACCCCTAAGCCTTAACCCCCAAACCCTTATCCCTAAACCCTAGTTTAGGTTTCGCATTTCAGGTTCGGGGTTTAGTTGGGGTTGGGGGTTTTCAGCTTTGTGGGCCCGGGCTTGCAAAGCCTTTAACAGGTTTAGGGTTTTAGGGCTGAGGGTTAGGGTTTAAGGTTTAGGGTTCTTTGGGGGTTTACTTGGACGGGCAGGGCACTTAGTAAGTAGGTTATGAGCAGGGTTATAAGTACCCTAAATGCAGTTACCCCAGTTATAACCCTACTTAGAACCTGCTTACTAAGTCCCTTGCCCCGCCAAGTAGGGTTGAGGGTTTGGGGTTCAGGGTCTCGCAGCTGGTGTCTAGGAAGTTTCAGAGCCTGTACAATTAGGGCTTGACGGGTTTACGGTTTCGAATTAAGGGAACTTCGCACAGGGTTGGCTGGAGCCATGATTTCGCAGAATTGCATCACGGCTCGAAGACTAACATGTGGATTCAGTTATAGACCTCCCGGAGTGTTTTACAGCATCATGGCAAGCTCAGGATTTCCAAAACCGGGCACTGTAAACGTTTATTTACTCCCGTGCCTGGACGATGCATCACCATACTTACTAGCCCTGTCCGTGACGTGCCGTTTTCCCGCAAGCCGCCCTAAACCCTAAACCCTAAACCCTAGACCCCCAACCCAAAGCATCCCAGCCCCCATGGCCCCAAAAAGTGCAGCTGTGCGTCATCAAAGGCGAGGCGAAGTCTTCCTCAGACTTGATCACAAGATGACATATGGGAACCCTAAACCCTAAACCCTAAACCCTAAACCGGTTTAGGGTTTAGGGTTTAGGGTTTCCGAAATTAGGGGTCTCCTTTCAGGGGGTTCCTCTAAAAAGGCTGTATAGTTTAGGGGTCTTAAGCCGCCCCGCAATGCAAGCCTAAACCCTATTTCGAGCTCCGGTCCGAACGAAAGTATGCCACGGCAGCAGCAGTGACCGTCGTAGTTCTGGTACTCGGTAGGAGTATTCGTGATGGTGTATGCAAGCCACAGTGATGCTTATGAAGCTTATGATGATAACGATGGCGATGCTGATGCTGATGAGGATGATGGTGAGAATGAACGCTTGGCACTTGTATTGCTGTACTGCGCAACACTTAGGGCGGCAATTCTTCCACATGCTTCGATTGCTACTGCTACTGTCGTGACGACTAATAAGCCTCGATGCGCATTGCCATTGCCAGCGCTGCTTCTGCAGTGCTGCGGCTGCCGGTACTACTGCTCATCACGTAGCCGCTGCCCACAGAAACACTGGGCCACCGTTCAGCGCGACGCAAGATCTGCACCCTAAACCCTAAACCCTACTTGGCGGCTCTTTTGACGGAGGACTTCTCCTCAGCATCCTCCAACACCGATAACCATCCCCGCAAAGCCATCTTGCGAACCCGTAACACGAACCCCAAAACCCCTTAAACCCGCAACCCTATACCCTAAACCACTGCACCCTTAAATTCTGAACCGTCCCAAAACTCGCGTCTTGAGCCAAGCAACGGCCAGAATTCCGGCGATTGCCTCCGCACTCTCCCCACACGTGTCCAAAGCTTCGTCACCTGAGCTCCAAGTTTTGCCTGTTTTAGGTGCCTCAACAGTAAGAATAGGGGTTTGGGACCCATTATACTATAGTTAGAATAGAGAACCCCCAAACTAGTACTGGTATATTTTAATTTAGGCCCCTATATTAAAATCCAGACTTCTACACAATGCCTTGAGGCGCCCACCAGTGGTCCTGGCCTGGGTGTCGACCTCAGCGAGACACCGATGTAGGGTCCAGGGGGTTGACGAATCTTACTTTCCAATATCCCTAGATTAAGGAATATACCTTAAATCATATTAGGGATCCTATTATAATTTTAAGGCATATTCCGTAATTAATGGATATTGGAGTCTCTGGGTTAGATTAACACTGAGACGCCAATAATCCTACGGTTGCGTTCTGCTGGATGTGCTTTCACGACAGAGTTGTCCTCCTACTACTTGTACGGCGCTTACGATTGATACATGTGTTGCCATTGCCAATGGTCCTTCACCCCCCCTATTTTACCAACGCACAAGAACTAGGTGGCAGCTGAGCTTCCTCGGCAATAATCACTCTTGTCAAGCCCACTAAACCCTAAACCCTAATCTCGATGCCGTTTAAGCAAAGGCCAAAGCTCCAGAAGAACGACCACAACAGCCTGGAGTCAACAGTCGGAACTGCAACCGCCGCCCACTTTCAAAACAAATCCCATAAAGTAGTCGTTTGATAGAACCCTGTGGTAGCCTCTTATCGTCAGACCTAAACCCCAACCCCGCACCCCCGCCACCCGGCAAGCCCTCAGCCAAGTGCTTCGTATCGCTGGAAGTTGGAGATGTCACTGTTCAACTCTTGCCGGACGGCCTTGTGACAGCCCGAGCTTCGGTAAGCTTCAAGGACTTCATCATCTTCGCAGCCTAAACCCTAAACCCTAAACCCTACCTTCTCAGGTTCATGGTATAAAGCGTTCTTCGGTTCAGGGTGCCAGGGACCAGGGCTCGGAGTGGAGGTTGCTGAAAACTTGGGTACTGCCCCCCATGCAGTAATTGGTAACAGTCTTTAAGAGAATTAAGGGCCTTACATCTACAATATGGGTGGTTGTCAATATTAGGGTCCCTTTTTGGGTCCTTATTACAATACGGCACCTAATATTTAGGGTCCCTAAAAAACGACCATAATTTTGACGACTGCCCATATGAACATCATTCAGATATGTGGTGGGGGCTGTATCCAAGCTGAGACCTCCATTCACGCGTCCCATCCTCTCGACGATCGGGTTGGGGTCGTACTTGTAGACTTCATGGGACAGGCCACACATGGGTAATGATCAAAACTAGAGTCCCTTTTTGGGTACCCTAAATGATGGGTGCCGCATTATAATAGGCACCCTAAAGGTGACCCTAATTTTGAGAAGCTTGTCACCCACTGCCCACTGCTTTGCTCAACTCACCGAATCGGACAATTTCCTTCATGACGCGAAGATAAAGCTCGGCCCGAAGCTCCCAAAGAGGTTTAGGGTTTAGGGTTTTGGGTTTAGGGCCGATCCTGATTTCGTCGGCATGCTGCCAATGCTCCGAAAAGGCTCCGGGGAGCGATCAAAGCGGTCACAAGCCTGCCGACGTTCTCTCCCCATGCTGTGCCGGAGTCGTGCCCCATGTCATGGTATTCTTTCCGTTCTTCAGGATTCGAACTTCGGCATTAAGATAGTATCCTCTTGAAGTTCGCTCTTATCATAGATGCACTGTAATATACCCGGCACCCGCATGGCATTTATTACCAGCACTGGCCACTAATATTCATACTACGACTAAGACTACTGTACGAACACTACGATACTTATCCTGGTACCCATACTAACAAATACTATGGCCGTTGTGGATTCCTGGGAAAAAGCTCAGGGTTTCGGCTTCAGCACATCGTCAGATACAACCTCCAACGAGCCTAGGCCTAGATCCTAAACCCCAAACCCCACGCCCTAAACCCTTGAACCCGAAGCCCTAAACCCTAAACCCTACGCCCCAAAATCCTGAACACAACGAGCCTGCCTCACGCCGGGCCACATAGTGGCCCCAGGACTCGTCGTTTGTGACCGCCGAAACTGTCAGAAGCTGGAGCCTGCAACCGAAGATTGTCCAACACTTGCTCTTAATGTGCTTGAGTAAGGACACATACGATCATCATTAGATGAATTTTGATGATGAATATCTGGTTATATGATTATGATGATTGTTGTACCTATGGCAATCATTCTACTTATCATTACTTTACTCGAGGTTTGCCCTTGCAGTACGTGTGCTACTGATAGCTTCGGATGACGGCATTCGCAGCGGTCCCTCAAGAAGCAAAGACACGTCCTAAAACCATAAACCCTAAATCCAAACTTGTCCACGCCAACATCATAGCCCTGAATGTAGCCCTGAACATGGAACTTGCATCTCTGAACTGTAAAGCCCCAACTCCAACCTGAAGCAACACCTACCTTGACCTACCTAGTCGGGAGGTTTCGCACTAGATGAATGCACAAGTATACTCAGGAACCGTGGACAAGAAGATTGAAAGTTATTCCAGGTTGTACAGCAAACGATGAATCCCCTAAACCCTAGATCCGCAAGCCCTAAACCCTAAACCCTGACACCCTAAACCCTGATCTTTGACATGCACCTTCCTTCACATTGAAAGCTCTTAGCGCGTCTCTCGGTACGGCGAATCCATCTGGGATGTTCCTCATCTGGGGGCCTTACTAAATCGAACATCTATGCTAATTACAATGTCTGAGGACTATACTATAAACTAAGGATACTAATTCGAAAAATGATACTATAGTTACTATAACCTGTGTTTAATAAGATACAGATATCGACAATATAATTCTGCAGTAGCCCTGCACCCTGCTGAATCCCAGCCTTTCTGGCACAGGCTGCCCCAGCCGGTCCCGGGTATAAACCTTCCTGGGGCACTGGGCAGTTTAGGGTTTAGGGTTTATCCTAACCCCAAAATCCTTATTATGACTTCGGTTTAACATGTCCTTACAAGGCAGGCCGTTCAGGGTTTAGGACATAGGTCTCAGCGGATGTAGCGGCGTCGTAAAGGAATCACTACAACCGCTGAGAAAGAGGAAACGGCTGGATTTAGGTTTTCGGGTTTGCGATTTAGGATTTAGAAGTGGCACAGTTTCACCGCATGGATGGGTGTTTCACAATTGGGAAACCCCAAAACGACCCAAACTTCCTAAGGGTACACGACGATGAAATGATGCCGCTCGAAAACTGGACGAGCCATGAACTTGGCAACTTTTCCTGTCGGCAACGCCTTACAGGTGAAAAATACGACCATTAAGTTGAATTTGCTGCTGTGATGCATGAAGATGCCAAACATATTCTTCTGTCTGGTGCTTAGTAGGGAATGGGGGAATGGAGCCCTATAGTAGTCCCTATATAATCCGCAATGATACTATCCAGAATCCATTCCCCCATTCCCCACTAAGAACCAAACCTTCTGAGATTCCAACCGGTGGGTCAGGTCCAGCAGTCGTTGGAAGCGCGCAACTCAGGAGCGTCGGAGCTGAAAGGATTAAAATAGAGGCTGAGTAGGGTTTAGAGGCCTTCATAATTAGAATGAGTTTTGGGTAGTATATCAAAGATCCTCCGCAGAATAGTGTTGGTAACTATTTAATTTAGGCCCCTATATTGGGGTTTAGGGCTTGGGGTTCCATGAATTACGGGTCATGTGTCGAAGTTCGATAATCAAACTTTCATATATGACTGCTAGTTAAAACAATAAACCCGGGGCTCTATGCTCAAGGAAAAGTTGGGTTTGCCAATCTGGGGGAGCCCTCATACCTGTCTTCTTCTCTATCCGGGTTGCTTTGGGTTAGGGTTTGGGGGGAAGGATTCTGGGTTTAGGTTCGGGATTTCGGACACTTGTGCGGGGTCTCGGATGTCAGGTGAACCCTGAAGCTGCACATCTGCAGCTCCCCCAGAAGGACAGGATGCTAGTATTTATGCACATCCTATCAACTTCGATCCAACAGATTCTGCCTAAGACACAACAGCACAGTTATATAGACAGTCTACGCGTTTAGTACACGCTTAATTCCATCAACTTTTCACACCCTGTAGAATCCCCCAGATCAGCACCAGAAGTGGCCTTTGTGCGGAGGTTAAACACGAGGGACAAAGGGACTGCTTTTGAATCATTGAAGGCACTGCTATGTCGTTCAGCGCTCGGGGGCCTAGGTTTCGGGTTTAGGGTTTAGGCATTTTTGCGGGTTTGAGGTCTACGTAGGTCTACAGGAGCTGTACTAGCGCGAACCTTTCATTGCCTGGGTTGTAAGTGACGTAAGGGCCTGCGACAGACCGTTCCATGCATGGCATCGGTACCTCTGTAAGCCTGCAAGGGAAGCTCGAAAGATCTACCAATCTGTCTAAACCCGCAACCTCTAAACCCCAAAAACTAAACCATGAACCGGACTGTCTGGCAGTCTCACACTGGGACCTTGTCAAAGAACTTCATGACATCTTGCACGAAGTTCTTTGACAACCCCACCACCAGAAACTATGACCCCGTGTCATAAACCCAGTACGCTCTTTAGCCATTCCACCCTTGTACAGCCGGTTTAAAAACCCTTGCAAGACCCTTTGTAAAAGGGACCCCGAAGTTCCCCTATACCTAAACCCTGAACCACAAATCCTAAATGGGAGTTTCCGAAAATGAGGGTAGCTTATTCTGGGGTCCTTCAAGTAAGGATCCTACTATTTAGGTTTCTTTTTTAGGCCCCCTATTTTCGGAAACTCCCAAATCGTAAAAGCAACCAGGATGAAAGGCGTGAAACATAGTCCCCATAGTTCCCTACAGACCCTCATAGACCCCTCATAATACCCCATAAAGGAGCCCTCTAAAGGAGCACTTATGGACGACAGCCTAAGGCGATCACAGACAACCGGATCGTCAAGCTTGAGCTTCGCAACCATCCTCGCGGCTTCCCAGAGAGCCCAAGCATACATTCCTTTCTCGTGCTCTAGGGGCTTGGCGGGGGGTTAGGGTTTACTGTGGAGGCCATTGCGCTTTAACTCTTAGGGTCTAGTATGAGCTCCCGATAATGCCAAACCCTAAACTCTGCACCATCCCGGACCCTTGAAAAAACATGACTAGGATGCCCAGTAACCTAGGAAGAAAAAGGGCTGCCTTTTTAGTATTGGGTATCTTCTTCAGTAGCCAGGACTACAAAAAGGGAATAAGGGTACTACTGGGCGTCCTAGATGAGTTAAGGGAAGATCGCTGCTTAGAAAAAGCCTTGAGGTTTTTGGGCCTGCCGGCAGATTTGCTGAAGCTAAGGAGGCCACAAAGGTGGTGCTTGGGGCTCATCGGGCTTAGGGTTCAGTGTTTAGGATGTAGGGTTTGATGTATAGGGCTTCGGATTGCGGGTTTGGGACTTAGTTGTTTGGGGGGTTCAGGGTTTAGGGCTTTAGGGGTTGAGGGGTTTAGGGTGTTAGGGTTCAGGCGTTTAGGGTCAAGGGTTTAGGATGCGAACGATGTTTGTGAGATCACGCTTCACGACGACGATGAATGACGGCTGCCGGTGACTAGCAACTCTCTACGAATGCTTCGGCTGATGGTAAAAATCCTGCATTACCTTAAGGGCCCTAGACTATGGGAATTCTGGTATATTCCTTATTGTTATGGAGGATTTATATCATCAACCGTTCCACAAGTGCTGTTCACCTCATTCTCCTAGAGTCTACAACCATGCAAAGCAGGCTTTGCTGTGTAGGAACCTGATTAAGAAACCCTGGTCCTATAACCCCAAAATACTAGGATTCATGTAAACTTAAGGAATCCTGAGAAAGGCCCAAGGTTCCTTAATCAGGTTCCTACACTAGCTGGGCACGCAACCCTGAAACCTAAACCCCAAACCCTGAACCCTAAACTAAACCCTGAACCCTAAACCCTGAACCCTAAACCCTAAACCCCAAAAACCCTAAACCCCAACCCTGCTATCTGGGATGCATGTTGAGGCCACTCACTACTTTCGCAAGAGCTCCCGCATCGAAAAAAGGCTTCGTAGAGGGGTTCGAGAGCCCAACTTTTTGCTAGGGACTGGCCCTCCCTAAACCCAAAACCCTAAACCCAGAACCCAAAATCGATAAATTAGGGCCCTTCTTACAGAGTCCCGTGAGTAGCCCCTGTGCTGCAATCTGCTCATGTTTGGTCATCACCAAAAGGCTGGTCTTGGTCAGCAGCAACAGCAGAGGCGGCAGCGGCAGCGGCGCTCAGAACTTCAGAACCACGATGCCAGCATTCCCCCTCATACAAGCATCATACCACGCTGATAACTTCTTCTTCATCGTCATCATCAACATGACCATGAGCGTCACCGACATCATCCTCATCATCAACATCATCATCATCATGATGACCATCATCATCAACAACAACATCACGTTCATCGTCGTCATAGTTATCGTCATCACCATGTTCATCATCATCGTCACCGGGACCGCCACGGTCACTGTCATCGTTAACACCGCCTCCGACAACAACAATCCCATCACCACCACCACCACCACCACCACCACCACCACCACCACCACCCCCACCATCATCCTCATCCGCATCCTCACCATCATCCTCACCATAATCATCATCATTCCTCAATGCATACTGTTGTGCCTAGTTCGCAGCATGTGCAAACGATTCTGAAAACGAACTGCGCACAGTGGCTCAAATGCTGCCCTCGGACAAGCACCCTGAAACTTAAATCCTCGACGCGCATGCTCAACCTTACCTTTGGTTAGTAGGGAAGGGAAGACTGCTAGTAATAGTAGTTAGAACTTTACCCCATTCCACCATTCGCGAGTAACCAAAGGCAAGCAACCTGGTGCTTCAACTTCAAACGTGTTTATGAGGGTTCAACTCGTTTCGGGTCTGGGCCCTTGACGGACTAGATCCTGATCTGACGCCCTAAACTCTAACCTCGGAGAGTCACCTGGCACCCTCGCGATGGAGAACCATTTGGCTGACCTCTGCTTGTATAGGGTGGGCGTCGAAGGATCCAACAGAAGGTCCACCATAACGTGTAATCTAAGGTCTAAGGAGGATAAAGCGGCTTGGGCAGGGCATCCAAACAGTGTGCTAAAGACCCGGATTTCCTTCCTGGTTTCCAATTCCCCAAGTAGGGCTTGCGGGCTTTGAAGATTACAGGGTTTTACACCGGAAGGAGGAGAGCTGCGAAGATTGAAAGGCATCCCAAACCTTCCCCACAAAGGTTTAGGGATTAGGGTCCTGTACAACTAGTACTGCCTACGGACTTAGGATCGTCTGACTATCAAGGGGGAGTTGCTGTCTGACCGTTTTGCAGACGGAGGGTCAGGCTTTCATGCCCGGGTTTTAGCAGACGGAGTGCTTTTCAGACCGGAAACCCTTCAGAAGTCACGTAAACAGCACAAAGCGGCTTGTGGCCTGCAACATACGGCGCATTGCTCAAACACCCAGAGGCCATCTGCGGCATCATGCCCCTAAACCCTAAACCCTAAACCCTAAACCCTAAACCCTAACTCGCGCGCCCGAGCTACAAGGCCCTCCAAGAAGAATCTTGACAACGGACTTGGGCGACACTGGAGTCCAGTGTGCAGGTATAGTTGCTGCGTAACAGTCCAGCCCTGTATAAATTACAGGCCCCCTAAACTCTGAAGCATACCTAGACACCCCAACTACCCTAAATACCCACTACTAAGGACCGTCAGGGCTCTGTTAAAGGGTACTTGGGTCCTGGCAAACCTTCCTAGACTCCTTACCCATAGCCCATTGCCAAGGATGCGGCGTCCCAGCCCAACGGCAGCTGCCGGACTTCCTTCAGCAGCATTTTTTACGGTATAGGGTTTAGGGTTAAGGGTTAAGGGCTGGTGCTTTAAGGAAAGATTCGGGAGATGACGCCGTTTGCCTTTGACGAGTATGGCATCAAGACCAAGGCGATGAGGATGAACATGATGATGGTGATGGTGATGACGATAACACTAGTAAAATGCTGCTGATGACGACGATGATGATGATGATGATGGTGCTGGTGGTGATGATGGTGATGATGATGATCGAGGTGATGCCAATGGGTTGCGCCCTTTACTTTCTGAAGGCTGAAACCTAAACTATATGTTGTCGTCTGCGTGCTGAGAGACGGGTGCCCGAAGCCAAAGAAAAGCTCAGCCACCCTTGACACCGACAATGCAAAATAGAGGCCATCACCTTGGGTCTATAGAGATCTTTACAAGTTTGCACAAGCCTTCCGCAAGAGACTCATAAGGGGTGCCTTGGGGGAAGGAGCAGGGGATCGGGAAGGCTCGTCAGACTTGGGTCGTAGATTCACCGTTTGGGGTTTACTTGGAGGGTCGGGGGACTTAGTAAGTAGGTAGTAAGTAGACTTATAAGTACCCTAAACGGGACCCTAATTGGGGTTATGGTACTTATAAGTCCTTAAAATAACCAGTTACTAAGTCCCCCGACCCTCCAAGTAGGGTTTACGGTGCCGGCTTCAAGGCCCTACCCCAAGGGTCCATGTACTCATATGGGTAGTTGTCAAACTTAGGGTCCCTCTTTGGGTATCTTAAATAGTAGCTGCCGTATTTTATTCAGGACCCAAAACGGGACCCTAATTTTGACAACCACCCATATGGTATACACTTTGGCCCTGAAGTACCTATGCAGGAACTACTTTGAGGTTTAAGTATACAGTATATGGGTACTTGGACCCTTAAACCCTAAACCCTATAGGACCCTTATAGTAGAACCCTTATAATAAACACTTTAAAGGGACCCTTCGAGGAACCCTTCTACAATAAGGCAGAAAGCCCACCTTGTACTTGAGGATCGCCTCCTCAAACTCGGGGAGTTCCGTAGCATTAAGACCTGGGAGTCGAAACTTACTTTGGATTTGCGGTTCCAGAACCTTCCAAAATCCAATAATTGATGAACATACCGTAAATTATAGCAGGATCCCCAATATGATTTAACGTATGTTCTTTTTTGGAGGGATGTTGGAAGGTCTGGGGTTTGGGGTTTACGGTTTAGCGAATTACAGTAGGGCTTTGGGTATATGATTAGGGGTTAGGGTTTAGGGGTTAGGGTTTAGGGGTTAGGGTTTAGGGTTTGGGGATTAGATTGGGGCTTACAGGTTTGGGGTTTAGGGTATGGGGATTGAGGTTTCGGGTTTAGGCTTCTGTTCAAGTAAAGGGTCGAATAGGTATCTGTAAGGGATCTGGTAAACTTCGAGTGGGCGCTAGCTGAGTTCAATGGAGCCTTTTGTCTAATAGATACGGTTTCCATAAGGATTCTACCAGGGATCTAGTTAAGGTTTCTGCAAGAGTTCAAGCTAAAGGGTTCTATCGGGGCCTGAGTCTGTAGGACTTAACTTAGGTTTTGTTGAGATCCTTCCAGCCAACAGACAAGTTGGAGCGATGCAATGATGCATCCGAACTCAGTCTTACAACAGAACCGGCATGCGGGTGTAGCCCCTTGTTGCATACTCTCAATCGTTGATCTTAGGGGCCAAGCGACGGAAAGCCTGCTCATCAAAGGTCTGTACTGGAGGGCTCTTCCGCTTCAGAAAATAGACAGGCAAGTCAGGCAAGTCTCAACAATTTAGAATGGAGTTTTGGTGTGCAATATACTTTACGTTATACAGGGACGACAAAGGGTTATACACGGACGATATAGGGATCCAAAACAACTCCGCCCCACCATATTGAAACAGGCGGACGAGTGCCTAAACCCTAAATCCCAAACCCTAAACCCCTAAACCATAAACCCTTAACACCCCTTAACCCCTTTTAACCCTAGACCCCAAACCCTAAAACCCTGAACCATAAACCCTTAACCCAACAAAAACCCTAAACTGCCGCACGACAGGTTCGAGAGTGCCCGCCGCGGTCACCTTTCGAGCTCCGAAAGAGCTTAGTTCGACCTTTCCGTGAGTTTGGAGTTTAGGAGTTTAGGGCGGCTAGGGGTTTAGGGTTTAGGGCGTTTAGGGGTTTAGGGGTTTAGGGTTTAGGGTTTGGGTTTGTAAATCAAAGCATTCATCTGAAATTGAACGGTAACCAATGTCCTTATACAAGGGGCCTCAATATTAATGACTCGGAAGAGCATTGTTATGCAACAGTTATACAGGGAGCATGAAGGAAAGCTACTGCTGAATATAGAGCCTTTATACCGCAGTACCCCTTTCCGAAAGCCCTTACAGGAACCTTAGACCCTAAACCCTAAACCCTAAACCCTAAACCCTAAACCCTAAACTTGTCAAAAATCCGAAGAGCCCCCTCGCCCTGGCAAGTTGGGTGCCCTGCGTTTGGCAGCCACCAAGGCGCCCTGGGGTCACGAACTACAGATGGCATTTCGGGAGTTTCCGAAAATAGGGGACCCTTATATAGTACCCTAAATAGTAGGATCCCTATTATAAGTACCCCTAAATAAGGTACCCCCCCCAATTTTTGGAAACTCCCATATCGGGACCAGGGACTGTGAAGTTTCAAGGTTCAGGGTTCCCTAAACTCTAAACCTAACGTGTCTGGGACTGCTGCTATTTTTCGCATTTTTGGGGACTTGGGGGGGGCGCAGGGTTTTTGTGGCTCCGGCTTGGGCGTTGTGAAGGTTCACCCTAAACCCTACACCCTGAACCTGGGTCAATGTTTAGGTTGTACTATCCCGTAACACTTATATTTACCCCTTCTACTAACCGTCGTAGTAACCCTAAACCCAAAACCCTAAGCCCACCCTAAACCTTAAACCCTGAACCTCAAATCCTAAACCCAAGTTAGGACCCCCGCCCCTCCCTTTAAAGGATCCACTACCAACATGATCCACATATACTACCATTATGGAAATTAGGTCAGACCTATGGTGTTAAGGGCCTAACTCCATGCTGACAAATCAAAAATAGTCGGCACCTCTGAGTTGAAGTTGACCCCCAAAAGCAGGCGCCCCATACCCAGGTACTATGAATCCTTATCCAGCATATGAACCCTAAACCCTTTTCGGTTCATGTCGTCCCTAACGTAAACATAAACCCCAAACACCAAATCTGAAACCCTTGACCCTTTGTGTAACGCATTGAAGTAACCCTTTATAGTTGCCCGTTGTAGTAACCCTTTATAGCAACCCTTTATAGTAGCCCTTCATAGTAGCCCTTGTACAGTAACCCTTTATAGTAGACCTTTATAGTAACTCTTCATGGTAGCCCTTTGTAGTACCCTTGTAAAGATACCGTTCTTCCAAGAGATCCCAATATCCCTGAGTTAAGGAATACCTGAAAACATGGGGGACTTATATAATGTTATGGTTTAAGGTATAATTGTAAACCCTAAACCCTACCTAGAGGCTCATACCCTACCCCTTTTGTAGGGCGCCTACTTTTTGAGATAACAGACCCTAAATATAAAACTAGGTGTCAAAAAAAAGGGGGTAGGGTATCAGCCTCTAGGTAAACCGTGGGGGATCTCTGGGTTTAGGGTTTAGAGTTAAAAATTTAAAACCCTATAAACCCTACAGACCCCTGAAAGGAACTCTTAAGAAACCCTAAAGCCTAAACCCCAAAAAATCCTAAACCCCTAAACCCTAAACCCCAAAACCCTAAACCCCCAAAACCCTAAACCCCTAAATCCCTAAACCCCAAAACCCCTAAACCCCCTAACCCCAAAACCCTAAACCCCTAGCCCCTAAACCCCTAAACCCCTCTGTTGCTGATGCTTCAAGCCTTAGGGGGTAGGTATCAGCCTCAGATCCCTGAAAGGAACTCTTAAGAAACCCTAAACCCTAAACCGTGGGGGATCTCTGGTTTTTGCGGATGCTCCAAGCCTTCAGGCGCTTGGCACTTCCAGAGTCGATGGCGGCCCGGAGCTGCTCGCGAGCCTTTAAAGCCAGGGGCTCCTTTAGAGGGATCCTTTAAGGGCTCCCCTTTGGTAGTGCCTTCAAGGGTTCTATAAAGGGTTTCGTGTTTGGGGAGTTTCGGAAAATTAGGGGGGTGATTTATTTTAGTGCCCTTATAATCAGGATCCTGCAATTTAGGGTACTATGAATCAGGGACCGGCAAAGGTTCATTAGTAGTGGTTATAGGGCTTAAGGTTTAGGGCTATGCTAAGGGCTATATAGGGTTTAAGGGTCTGATCTTTGCAAGAGTTAACTACGAAGGGCTACCATTTAGGGCTTAGGGTTAACTACTAAGGGCTACCGTTGGGTCTAGGCAAAAGTTTAGGGTTTGGGGCTATGACCTTTGTAAAAGCTAGCTACGAAGGGTCGTTATCGAGGGGGCCAAATGGTTGCGATACTGCACTGCTCGCGCCATGCACCTGCCTCAGACTGTGTGCCCTGCGAAAAGGGTTAAATATAAGGGTTACAACCAAGATCAACTTTTCGAGCTGAGTATATAAGTGCTACCAAAAGCGTTGCTTCAACGGCTACTGTCAGGGCTAAGGATCAGGCTTGAGTACGAGAGCTACCGTGAGGGTCAACTACAACGGTTAGTACAAGGTTTCTTCACGAGTTACAGTTAGCATTAAGTAAGGCATACTATAAGGGTCAACTATAAGAGTTACTAGGTTTGCAGGCAGGACTTCAAAATATCAGGGTTTCTATGCGGATTATAAGGAGCTTAAGGTTGAAGATGCTGGGCTGGAGATTTGCAACCCGGGTTCCGGGACGATCATTGCCCATGCAGTGGTCTTTGCTGTGCTTGCTAAGTGTTGCTGCCACTGCCACTACCCCTGCCAGTAACCGGCACCGCCACCACCACAACCACAATCACAATGATTACCCCGCCGCTGAAACTGCGGCTGATGATATAGATGCTGCATTATCTTAAGGGCCCTAAACTATGGGGATAATGGTATATTCCTCATTAAGGGTTACGCGGGATTTATATCATCAAACGTACCCTACCGCTGCCACTACGAGTATCACGACCTTCTGTCGAGCGGTCTCTCGTCAGCCTGCTGCATCGCAGCATTTCGGATGACGCTGGGGGCATTGCGCCCAAGGAGGTTCCTCGGCTTAGGGGTTTTAAGAGGTTTAGGCAGGATCCCGCAAGGGCCCTTTCATGGAGGCCCTATGGTACTGAATAGAGGCTATTTGGGGCATAATCGAAGGTAGTTGGGGGATCCAGGTGGAGTTTAGGGTTTTAAGTTTAGGAGTTTAGGGTTTAGTGGCTGACCTGCGTTGAGCAGTTCAATCTTGAAGCCTCAAAGTCAGAGTGGGTTCGGGAGTTGAACTAGGACGTGCACTTCCCGAAGGAAGCTCGTTATGCCTAAATGATCCCTTTAGAGGAACCCTAGGCCCCAAAGCCTTATAGGTCCCTCTAATGACACTTTCGGGTGTATAGTCACAGTATAGTCTCTGGCTTCGGAGATGGAGCTATTGGGTTCGGATTCAGATCCTACGTCTTGTAAATCGGGGTCTTAGGCTGAAGGCTTCTCATGCGTCACCTTGAAAGCGTTACACTACCCGGAAGGCCCAGAATAGCCCAACATGCCCAAAATATAGTATCGTATTTGCGTAAAATATGAGTCCCTAGAGCCTTAGGGTACACGTCGCAGACCCCCACTGTGGAAATTCGGATGCTCCCCAAACCTGCCATGGTGATCCTCCACAGGACATGGATCCTACAATTCACAAGGAAGCCCTGAAGCCGCCCATCCGACATCCGAATTCGAAGACAACACCGAGATCAACACCTGTGTTAGTCAAAACACACATACATACATGTACATACATATATATATATATATATAAATATGTACAGATATAGTAGTTCGTTCATACATTTAATGTATAGTAACGCCATAGCAAGCATCTGCATGACATTGATGCATGTGACGGTAATCGATATATTGTCATCCTCATGTTCCTCTCATTCATCACCTGTAGCATAGTCACAGCTCATCTGGACTCTAAACTCGAATCCCCAAAACATCAAAACATGCCCCCAGAAACCGTCCCTAACTCCTAATCCCTATACCCCAACCCCTAAACTTCAAACTCGGGAAAGCCTAAACCATAGACCCCCAAACCCTAAACCCT
Organism: Symbiodinium sp. CCMP2592; assembly: GCA_905221615.1. Lineage (NCBI taxonomy): Eukaryota > Dinophyceae > Suessiales > Symbiodiniaceae > Symbiodinium > Symbiodinium sp. CCMP2592. Next base: position 171,700 of record CAJNDT010005901.1, on the reverse strand, counting down.
CATCCGAGAAAGCCGTCTGCCAAGTCACTGGGCCATGGCCTTGGGTAACTCGCAAGTGAAAGCTCTAGGTCTGAACTTTCCCCCCAAAACTCCAAAAGCCTTACTAAGGAATATTCCTTGAAATGTGCCTAAAAGGGTTCCTTAAAGGGATCTACAAGGAAGTAAGGACTATACCTTAAATCATACCCCTTGAACCATATTGTGGATCTTACCATAGCTTAATAAGGTATATTCCTTGGAAGTCTCTGTTGTCTTGGTAAAAGGGTTTGGGGTTGAAGGTTCATCGGCTGTGGGGCTTAGGGATTAGAATGTCGGGTTAAGGACTTCGATTTAGGGGTTAGTTAGGGTTCGAGGTTGGCTGTTTAGGCTATGGAAGTTACCTATAGTCTCCATTGTAGTTCCTTTTTTCGTTAATCAAAATCTCTATTATAGAATCCTAAAAGAACTAAAATGGAGACTACAGGTCGGGTTGAGGGTCTGGGGCACAAGGTTCAGAGCTAAAGGATCAAAGCAGGAGGCTTCAAGGCTTATTAGGTCTAGGGTACAGAGTTTGCAGTTGAAGGCTCGGCGTATACGGAATTGAATTTTGTCAAAGTGCAATAATCCCCCCCTTTTCTCCGCAGGAGACTCACTCAAAAGAGGTATACTTGGAGGGGCAGGTGACTTGGTAAGTAGGTTTTAAGTAGAGTTATAAGTACCCTAATGGAGTTACCCCAGTTATAACCCTACTTACAACCTACTTACTAAGTCCCCTGCCCTCCAAGTAGACCCTAAACCCTAAACCCCATAGATCCCTTTAAGGAACCCTACAGATCCCTTTAAGGAGCCCTTTAAGAGCCCTTACTAAGTCCCCTGCCCCTCCAAGTAAGTGGGATTTAGGGTTTGGGGTCCCTGAGCCCTCTGACTTCAGGCTAAAGAGCTGGCGACTGGTGGTTCAAAGGCAGGCATCTGGCCCCTAAACCGTAAACCCTACCTTGAACTACCAAAACCTACTTTTTGGTAGCTTCCTATAGGTTCGTGATCTTGAGTAGTTCCTACAATAAATTCAAGCCGTTTCTGGGAGCTGAAGGTAAACCCTGAACCTCGGCAGCAATCCCTGGGGGGTGTAGGGCCTAGGGACAATGGGTGTGCATGCAAGCTGTTGTCGATGCGCATTGAGAATCTCGGGTTTAGGTCTAAGCTTAAGGCCTGCAGGCTCAGGCGTTGAGCTCCGGATTCAGATTTCAAGTATATGCAGAGCTTAAGTTAGAACCTAAACCCTAAACTCTAAACCCCAAACCCTAAAGGCTGTGACTTGAAGAAAGGACCCGGGCCGGGCCCTAAGCCCGAAGCTGAACACCCAAACGGAAAACATAAACCTTACACCGATGAGCCAACACCAGAAACTGAAAACCTAAATGCCCAAACTGAAACCCGAAACCTCTAAACCCTAAGCCCCAAACCCTAAACCCCAAACCCTAAAGCCATAAAACCCTAAACCCTAAAACCCGAAATCCTATAGCCCTAAACCCCGTTATAGAACTCTTATAGATCCCTTTAACAGGAACCGCTGAAACCCTAAACTCCTGAAATCCTAAACCCTAAAAGGTATAGATAAATTATAAAACCCTTATGGATCCCTTTACAGGAACCCGTATGGATCCCTTTAAAGGAACCTCTATAAACTATAAACCCCTTTAAGGAACCCCTTTAACCTCAGGCCGGGACGTTGTCCAAGATCTGATTCACCATAGCGCTGTCATGCCTGGCCCGGCCGCTCCCTAACATACGGGCCTTATAGGGGTCTATAGGGTTCCTTAAAGAAATCTATGGGGTTTAGGGTTTAGGGTCTACCCCTAATAATTATACTTTGAGGGGCAGGGGACTTAGTAAGGGTTCTGAAAGGGCTCCTTAAAGGGATCTATAGGGTTCCTTAAAGGGATCTATGGGGTTTAGGGTTTAGGGTCTACTTGGAACATGGGGGGGTTCCAAAAAATACAGGATCATAATAAAGCACCCTAAATAATAGGATCCTCAAAGGACCCCCAAAAAAGGTACCCCTAGTTTTCGGAAACTCCCATATGGGTGCCTTAATAAGTAGAATAGGGTTCCTTTGAGGGGTCGTTTAAAGGGGTCTGTAGTGGATCTATAGTAGGATTCTACATTAAGGGCCTCTTATACTACCCAGAGACTCCAAAACTCCGGTATTAAGGAGCAAAGTCTTTAGGGTTTAAGAATTAGGGGTTTAGGATTTTGGGGTTAGGGTTTGGTTAGTCACGGTTAGTTTATGGATTCTCATTCTCTTAATGTTTCAGGTATGCTCTTTGGTTACAGGAATTTCGGACAGTCCGGGTGGCCAAAGCCCGACACCCGACGCTCACACGGCTTCCCAATGTAGGGGCCAGTATTACATAGAATAGGGTTTGTATTTTTTTGAACTTTGCAGGTGTTTAAAACAAACTCATAGAGTGCGACAGGGATTTTGGTAAAAGGACCTTATTGATTTGAAGAAGGCTCGTTCAAAGGGTTTGTTGAAGGGACCTGCAAGGAAAACTAAAGCTTTCGGGTGAGTGCTTTAACATTCGAGGCTTACGGGTGTTTTATTGTTTGTCGCAGGGTTTCGGTGTATTCTCTGGAACATAGACGTACTAAGGAACCCTACGAGTACAGCATTGTGCATTCCTGAGGTTATTGTCCTCGTAATGAAGGTGTCCTTGGGATTCTAATGGCTTGTGCAACAAGTTGGAATTCACGAGTGTTACCGGGCCCTACATTGGTTGCAAGTTGCAACATTCATTCATTGAGAGCTCCTTTCAAACCCCTGGGTTCTGGAGAGTCTAGAGTTGGAGAAAGCAACCCGCGCCAGCTTCTCAATCTGAAGCACTCTTGGCTTTGAGAGGGGTCTTGACATCGGCTTGGAGCCACGTCAGCAGTTGCACGTGCGTCGCCTGCGCGAGCCTCGGCTCGGGTAACAAGTCAGAGAAACCATGTTGACGAGTACCAACACGCCCGCTAATCCTGTGAGGGCACCCAAGCAACGTGCCATGGGCTCCCGCGAGGAAAGCAAGCTGAGGCGAGTATCCTTGTGGCTTTTGGCCTGCCAGTGCGGAATAGTGTCCGGCCGACTTCTTGCACGCCAAGGTCGCAGTCCCATGATCGTGAAGATTGAGCACAATTCCCTTCACGACCCTCCAAGGTACCTTGATAGACCCCTTATGTAATCTGATAGTCCTCACCAGTGGACTGGCAGGGCCTTTTAGCCTAGAGAGGAATCGAGCAGAGGTAGATTTTCTATAGGACTGTTTTTTCGATAATGCACACAGTCTTCCTCAATCATGTGGGTGCCAACAATGCTTTCAAGGCTTATACCGTAGTACGTACCGTAACGAACCGTTACAGCACCGCACCGGCCTACACCCGCCTCGGCCAAAAGCACCGCACTTCTACCCCTTCGCCCATCCCAGATCTCCAGACTTAAGCTCAAGCCGACTTGAGGGTCCATCGTATAGGGTTTAGGGGTTTAGGGCTTAGGGTTTAGGGTTATGAGTTAGGGGTTCAGGGGTTAGGGTTACGGGTTTAGGGGTTTAGGGTCTAGGGTTCAGAGGCTTGGGCAAAGGCTCTGCCTGGCCAAAGCATCGCCCATCTGCTGAGACATCTGCTGGCGTATGGCCGTCAGCCTCGGCAGAGGGCTTCCCAGACCTTCCAAAAATCCCTTAATTAAGGAATGTACTCTAGATCATACAAGGTCTGCTAATATGGTTTAAGGCTTGATATGGGATTTTGGAAGGTCTGGGTTCAGGGTTCAGCGTAAAACGTGCCTCGAATGGCTACTCACAGAATACAACAAACTTCAAACATCACACATCATGTGTTTTTGGGGTCACATCATGATATGCTTAATTCGTACATCTTGGCACATGTGCATATGCATATATTTTATGGGACAAGAGTTTCCTAGTTTCCCAAAAAGAGAAAGTCCACCATACGACGACAGGGACAAGCCCCTGAAGTCCCGTTCAAAGATCCAGAAACCTAAACCCTAACGCGAAAACTCGGCATTTTGCGGTATGCCAAAGATCGAACTCTGTGGTTCTTGACGCCGGGGTACAGTGTCAATGGCCTACGTAATATACTATGATATAAGAATATATAAGATAGTCTAACATAATGCAGCCTAATGGCATATAGGTGCGGGAGCTGAGACCGGATTCAACCGTCTGCAGCGCGATGCAAATACGCGAACCTAAGCGCGATCCTGAACCTGATGGAGTCAGCCTTATCTGTAAGCTTCCTTGGCTCTACACCACACCCTCCACAAAACCGTAAACCCATCACGTCTATATCGTCCCAACCCTGTGCCCTGACCAGCCCCGAACCACGAAGAATCTCAGCCGTCTGAGTAACTGTTAAGGTGTTGGGTTTAGGGGTTTAAGGTTTGAGGTTTCAGGGGGTTAGGGGTTTAGGGCTCTTAGGGATATGCCCTCTGCCGGAGACCTCAAGCCGTAAACCCTCAACCCTGACACTGGGACGCTGCACGCTCCCATCGGTCCAGAAAACGTAATACCTCAGTTGGCGAGCTCAACTTGAAGGGGTTCCTTTGCAGATTGAATATCATTATGCAAAAGCACATGTTTTAAACCAAAATATTCAAGACCCTATACTATACTAGACAGTTACTTGACCTGTGGCAACCCGTACATCAGGAACCCTTTGGGAAAAGGCCCCTGTCCCAAAAACCGACACGCTGAAGCCCGAAGCCCTCAACCATTGTCTGTGCAAGTCTTAACTTCAGTTTACCAAGAGGCTCCATATTATGTACTACCATGATGGAAGTAGGTCCCTAAAGCCATGATAAGGATGGTCTTTGGGACATGGACATATGGAGCGTCTGTTTTAACCGTCTATGAACCGTCTACAAATGTAACCCTAAACGTTCTACTTGCTATGGTCGGATACTGAAACCCCCTAAACCCCAAACCCAAAACCCTGAACCCCTAAACCATAAACCCTAACTGCCAAGTTTCTCTTGGCCATAGAGCTGGAGATGTCCGCAGAAGCTCGACTCACCTGATCTGGCTCTCGTTTAAAGACTGAGGCTTTAGGGCCTGCTTGGAGGGGCCGGGGGCTTAGTAAGTAGGCTAAAAGTAGGGTGATTATTGGGGTAACTCCATTTAGGGTACTTATAACTGTACTTATAACCTACGTACTAAGTCCCTGCACCTCCAAGTAGTAGTTGGAAAACATAGAGCACGTAGGGGTTGGGCTACTTGTTCCAAGATTAACGGGGTTTACTGCTGTTGGGGTTCAGGGCCGAGGTGGAGCAGCAGGTAGGTTTGAGTTCAAAACTGAAACACAGTATAAAGGAATACTAATTCAACGTTTGTCCGGCACCTATTAGAAGCCTACAGTTGGTTCTGGAAGTTCTTGTATGTTGGCTTTACCCTAAACCCCATTCCTGAAAACTCCTGAGCCCTTTCTTTTTCGAAGCAACTGCAGAACACAAACATGTGGCGCTGTCTCTAAACTGGGGTTCCCTGTAGGAGTACTCATTCAAGGATCGAAGGTTTGCAGGACTTTCGGTGGCTATGGGGCTTGAAGCTTCGAGGGCAGCTGAATTGCGGATTTGGAATTTATCGTTTCTTGGGAAGCGCCTGCCATGCACTCCTGTTGGTTTTGGGTATGAGGATAATGATGGCGACAACGGTCAGTGGCCATCAGTCATGACCGACGAGCATGTCGTGACTGATGCTGTTGACGAACTAAGCAGCAGCAGCAGCAGCAGCACCACCACCACCACAACCACCCATAAACCCGAAACCACAGCAACCACATTCAACACCGCGAGTTGAAAAGGGCCATCGCCACCACGGAAACAACAAATACCGGGGTCTTGTTAAGGAGCTTAGTTTAAGCTACCGTAATGGAGATCAAGAGTAAATGATTGGGCTTCCATATTATGGTAACTCAAACAAATCCCCTAACACGAACTCAGAATAGGAGAAAGTCTACATCTAGGCCGACGAGGAATCCCACAACATAATATTACCACCACGAGCAGGACGACGGCCACGAAATTTGTCATTCACCAGAATCGTCCTACTCAAGACTGAGGAACCAGGGCGTTCTGTCAAGGTCTGTCTGCAACCACTGGGGTCAAGCACCCAAGTAGAAGGCGTAAAGCGAACAGTGTTTTTAACGGCAAATCAAAAGCACCACGGTCGTGGGCAAAGATCCAAGAAGCTTTGGTCGCATTAACAGCACAAGCACACTCGAACGGCCTCACTGCGTGCGTTGGCAACGTCCGCAGCCAAGCTTGTCGCCTGGCTCGGAATTACGGAGGGGTTTGAGAGTTGGGGGTTTCACGATTTGGGGTGTACGGTTTAGGCCTAAAGGCTTTGAGGGTAGTCTGTTGATCTGCACAACCCCCGCAGGGCCGCTGCTGTGACGAACCGGGGACACTGTAGACGTGTGCGCTGAAGCGCGAGGAGGAGCACTGTAGGGGCCTAAACAATAACCAAATATACTATTTGGGGTTTCCTTATCATAAATATCGTTTCTTTTGTATCCCAAAATCAAAACCCGATTCTAATTATTAAGGCCCCTACATTATATGGACCTCCAAGGCCAAGTGTTTCATCTGCATTCTTCGGCGTAGTAACTCCGTACTTGGTTGGGCCTACGGTGTGAAGATGCTCGACTCTGCGCATGCTCCTGTGACTGGCTCTGCATTTCGTGCATCAGGATTTTGCGGGGTGGGGGGTCTACTCTGCGGGCCTGAGCACTGGGAATGGGTTTCGGAATACTTATTATGCTATATAGGAACAGTATGGGAAATTATTCAGGCTTTTGAACTAACGAACCTTTTGTTCAAGCGTCGGGCTGCCCTCATCTTCGTCGTCGTCCTCCCAGTCGAAGTTCTCCCAAGATTCGAGCGCATCGGACTCGCTGGAAGCGTCTCCCTTTGCCATGACGGGAATGTCGCCCGATCCACTCGCCAGTTCAATTGGTGCTTGGGGATTCGGTGCAAAGAGATTGTATTGCACTGCCAGCAGGTGGTCGTGCTGTGTGGCGTCGTTCTCCATTTGAGTGCTCGCACTGGTTCGTAGCTTGGGCGGGGAGGGGCTGTGGCTTTCTTCCGGCATTACAACACAGGCCAGAGTATGCCTGGGCCAAACCATGGGACAAAAGGATAGGATAAACCCTGACACCTAAGCCAAAAACCCGACCTGAAGCTCCAACAGCCGACTTTTGTGCAGGCTCTTATAGAAAACCCTAATATGGAAGTTTCTCGGGACCCTACAGAAAAGGTAGGTTTTGGTAGTTCAAACAAACAGAGGATCTCCCCCTGCCAGATTGATTCAGTATCCGAAAGCCAGCTGTTGAAAAACTGATCCCCAGGCTCTCAAAAACCAAAATAAGAACAAAACGCTGGGCCCTAAACCCCGCACCGGGCTTTCGCCGTAGAGTTGAGGATTTTTTGTTAATGCCTAAAGCCATGAGCCTGAGCCTAATCAACCCCTGAACACTGACAAAAAAATATCGACCCGTTTCTTTATGCCGTGCAGCTCCCAGAAAGCTCGAGACCGTCCGATTCAAAAGGGTAGGGTAAACAATTTTGCAAACCTGTATAGGATTTGGGGGCAAGAAGTTAGGAGCTGGGGTTCAGGATCTGTGGGATAACGGGGCCCTATAATCCCTAAACCCCAAAGCCGGGATCGCGAACCCGCGACTCCCCAATTCACAAAGCCCTAGCGAGGTCAACCGCGCCAAAAACCGAGAGTGTAGGACCCTGGTTCCACTCAACCCCAGCCATGATTCCTGAACCCGAAAAGCCTAAACCCTATACCCACTGAAACGGAAACCTTAACTAGAAGCCCGGTACACCTCAAAAGTGCCAAACTGAGAAGCCCATACACATTGGCACTAAGCCCCAAAGCCCTAAAGCCCTAGAAGCCCCACACAAACGCGTGGGCCGGTACATGCTTCGAGACTTCGTCCTTGATCCTCATGGTCAGAGCTTGAGGATTTGCTTCAACCTACCTCAGCCCTAAACCCTAAACCCTTAGCCCTAAACCCTAAACCCTAAACCCTAAGCCCTAAACCCTAAACCCTGAACCCTAAGCCCTAAACCCTAAACCCTGAACCCTAAACCCTAAACCCTGAACCCTAAACCCTAAACCCTAAGCCCAAAACCCTAAACCCTAAGCGCACTGCCTCTAGGATCCCCCGTAACCTAGCACATGAACACCTCGCCTTCCAGGGGCCGATTTTTCGCCTTAACGATCACGAGCGACAAGGTGAGGGTCGTACTGTTGATGATATACATCCTGCATTACCCATAATAAGGAATATCCCATCATTCCCATGGTTTAGGGTCCTCAAGGTAATGCAGGATTTATATCATCAACCGTATGTGGAGCTCAAGGTTACTTACTCTGTTACTCCCAAACCAATAATTACTAATCGAGAACGACAGTCTACCCCGAAACCCTACCTACTTGTCGGGTATCATGGGGAACTAGAGGTTAACCTCTTTGGTTATATAGGGATTATATAGGGACTATACTACCCCAAACAAGGGCTAAAGTTTACCTACTCTACTACTAGGATAACAGATTTTTAGGTTCCTATTGAATTTTGTAAACTCTAAGGCCCTAAGATGGCATTCAAATGGAGGGACCCTACAACAAAAAGCAGGTTTCGGCAGTTCAAGGTAGTAACTGACAGCTAGCAGTCAAGATAAGACGCTGAACACGGCAGCCTGAACTAAAACTCCGAACCCTACGCCCTGGACGCTGCACCTGCAACTCTAGCCTTCACAGGCGCCATGTACAGTACGCAACCCACACACCCTATGTATTGCATAAGTCCAACACCCTACACCCCAAACAGCAAACCCTACACCCTACGTGTACACCAGAAAACGGGTTGGGACATAATATGAAGGAACACTAGGAATAACATTGCTACCAATGGTTCAAGCAGCAAAAATTCGGTCATTGGAGTCCCCCTGCACAAACATACCCCTAAACCCTGCCTGAACCCTGAAGAACCTACCTTTTAGGGTTCCCGATTATGACTTCCTTACATACATATATATATATATATGTATATGTGTATATATATATATATAAGTCCTTAAAAAGGACGGTTCTTCAGGGTTAAGGTAAACCCTACGTATGCCCTGAACCCTCAACCCCAAACGCCTAAATCCCGGAATCTCCGTCGGGCGCCAAGGGGCTCCGTCACCGTACTGTTGAAGGTGTTTTGAACCGACGACCTCAAGACTGCAACAGGATTCGGTTCAGTGTTTAGGGTTTAGGGCATAAGGTTTAGGCCTTAGGGTTCAGGGTGTACGGTGTAGGATTTAGGATCAAGGAACTAGGGTCTAGGGCTTAGATGTTCATGCGATTCCTTGAGAGTGAAGTCTGCGATATTGCTGTGCTTCGCTGGTTTGACAGTTTCGAGAAGGTCCAAAGCCAGAAACGAGCACGATGTAGAACACTACGGTTGATGATATAAACCATGCATTACGCACAAGAAGGAATACAAATACCATACAGTTCCCATAGTTTAAGGTCATTATGGTTTTGCAGGATACATATCATCAACCGCATTCGACTTCACTGGAGTTCTGTTGAACTCAGTCGTCCGACTGGGTTCAGGGTTTAGGGTTCTGTTCGGGGGCTCCTGATGGAAGGATCATTCGCTTCAGGGCCTATACTTTAGTTGACTTGCTCTGCTACGCTCCAAGCACAAAACTACGACAGTCGCTATGAGAAGCAGCTGTCGTAGTAGGAGCAGGAGCACTGTGGCTTCGAGTAGCAAAACAGCACGGTAGCCTGGTGTGATTGCTACCCTTCCTCTCGTCATGAGTACGTTGGGTGAGACTCCAATAGATCCTTGAAATAATCATTAGAATCGGATTTTGTGGGCCACTGTACTATACTTCTAATAAGGAACCGCCAATATAGTATTGGTAATCATTTAAGCCCATATAGAAATCGACGCAGTAGCTTGAAACCCCAAGCCTTAAACCAAAACCCTGGTCGTAAACCTCAAGTCTTGCAACACCGACCGAAGCCCCTAGAAATCCGACTTACAGGTGTAGGGTTTAGGAATAGCACAACTGTAGCTAGAAGAGACCCCTGCCATTCAAAGTGTACCAGGTTTCACTTTTTATGGATTTGGGGACCTAATTCCATAATGGCACTATATATGGAGCCTTGAGGATTAGGTTATTACGACTTCGGGCATTTTGGATACTTAAACTTGTTCTGGCAATGCAGATTTTTTTTGTCCATCAGCTATGGGAGCGCCACATGCCTTGGGCTTGTGGCGCCAGGTACTAAACTCAAAACCTAAAGCCTGAACCGCAAACCCAAATTCTTAAGCCGTAAACCCCGAATTGCAAGTCTTAGCCCCAAGATCTATCACCAAACTCTTCTACAAAAGCGAGACTGAACACCCTAAACTAAACGATCTAAAGCAGTGAAACAAAAACTTATTGCGGCGAAGAAACAGCTCATCCCTGGGTGCCGTAACAGAGCTGCTTTGGGGTTTTAGGGTTGGTGGTTCTACGAGGGTTCCAGTCGATTATTTGGGCCCTGCCTTATGGTTCTAAGAGGGTGTTGTATACAAGAAATAGTGCACGAAGGCTTTTTTCATGGTGTTCTATAAGCGGTAAGCAAGAACGATCATGGCTCCATGAACTCACCCTACCTTCTCGCGGCTCACCCTTCTCACAGCTGGGAAGTCGAGGAGATCACCGATACTTTGCCCTTTGCTTCACTCTTACCATTCACCTTGCTCTGTCCTTTGCCACCTTTGGCTGGAACGAACTCACCTTTGGATTCTTCTCTGACATTGGTGGAGATCCTAGTAGCTAGCATTTAGGCCTACACTCCTCTTCCGTTGACAAACGCACCTACATCCCAACTTGCCAACAAAATATGAAAAGATGACACACTATAATAATTTCACCGAAGCAGGAAGGCAACCAAAACAATGCGAAGACGGTACTGTTCATCCCTTGGGACATCGTGGCAACCGAGGCCCTGTAGCGACGATGGCATACCAAAGCCGTATATTCAGGGCTTGGGCTTTAGGGTTTAACATATGCAGCACCGCCTGGATCCGGCTGGCCAAAGCCATCCAGAATCAGATTCTTGCGCCTCAACCTAGAACCCAGAAGCCCAAGAAACATATACAGTAGCACAAAGCACCAGGCGAATCCCCGAAACTCGAAACATCCCTAAACCCTCCATAGTGAACGCCAGAAAGTTGGAACATAGATTTAGGGTGATTAGTGCTGGGTTTCCCTCTATTTTACGTTAAGGGCATGAGGATGATGATGTTCCAACTTTCTGGCTTCTACCGTATAGGCCTCTCGGTCCTACGAACTCGGAGGCCTTGGAATCTAAACAAACCCTGAAAACTAAAAATCAGGAAAGCAGAATCTAGGTTCCTGAATAACCTTTTAATAATAAGGCTACCATTTTTCCTGATATCTAGGTTTAAGAAGGGAACCCAGAAAGAAAAAGGGCAAAAGGGTACGACTCAGGAACCCAGGAATAGTTAGAAGACGAAAGACTCCGCCCTTGATTCCCAAACCCTGAGAAGTTCATAATAGCTATGATTCTATATTTTGGCTTGGAGGGTTTCCTACAACCTAACCATACTCAGATCTTATACTCCTAAACGCGAACGCATCCAAATTCCCTCGACCCACAAACCCTAACATAGATCCTTGTTATATCTAGACACTCCCCCCCCCCATAAAGCCCTCCCTACAAAACAAACACCCTACAAAACCCTAAACCCTAAATCACACGCAAAGTCCGACCCGGGCCAGGCTGCTTAAGGGTCTTCGTGAAGGCTGAGAACATCGCGACGTGGAGCTCTCAGGCCGCGGAACCGTGATCAAGTGCAGGGCTTTGGGGCTTGGGAGTTACTTTAACCTACCGAAACCTACTTTCTTGTAGGGTCCCTATAAATTCCATATTCGGGTTTGTAATAAGAACCTACAGAAAGGTAGGAAAAGGTAGGGTTTCTCTTTTCTTTTTGAGTTTATGGTTTAGGAGTTTAGGATCCAGGGACTAGGGTTTAGTAGGTGTTAGGCCTTGGGGTTTCGGGTTTACTTTCGCAGACATGTAAATCACAAGCCTTCGTGTTCTGGGTGTTCGAGGTCTCACGGGCCAGGGTCTTCGACTTCAACACTCTTGTTAGACCCCAAGAGTAACCTAGGAATAGAAGGGTGCCCTTTTAAGGGAGCCTGAACCGTATCAAAAAGGGAATAAGGGCCTACCCGAGGTCCTAGTTTCTCAAGCTCTGAACCTTAAACTCTGGGTGTTTTAGCTTTGGAGCTGTTTGAGGCCGCTTTGGGGTTGGAGGGCTGAGGGCGTAAGGTTTCGGGTTTACATTACAGTCGAGGGTTTCGGGTGTACCCGAGAATCTGCATCTCCGGATTGGAAAGCCTAAACCACGAGCGCTAATTGTAAATACTCAACTCCCTCAGATCGGCGAAGCTTTGATCAAAAAAGGGAGAAGCAGACACGACAAGGAAGGTTCGGGTTGACTTCGGGTTTGGAGCAGGGTTTAGGCTTCGGGATCTAGAGCTTAGGGGGCTTAGGGTTTGGGGCAGGGTTGGCAGCTCAGGCTGCAGCTTTAATTTCGGCAGGGAACGGCCGCTCCAAAACCCAAACCCTGCCAAACCCCAAACCCTGGCTAGGAAGTCTCTTTGGCGGCTCCTGTTCATGAACCCGCCGCTTGACCCCGCCAAAAAGAGCGCCTCAGACTGAATTCATGAGAACTACTGCTGAATAATCGGAAGGGGGCAAAGTACGAGTATTTAATAGCATCCCCTTGTAAATCCCGAATCGTTGCACTAGAATGCCCCCCCCCCCCAAAAATCCTGTTCCAATCGTTCAAGCCCCCTACATAGACATTAACGTTCCTATGCTAGGTTCCTGAATAACCTTTTAATAATAAGGCTACCCTTTTTCCTGATATCTAGGTTTAAGAAGGGAACCCAAAAAGAAAAAGGGCAAAAGGGTACGACTCAGGAACCTAGTATGATTCAACTCGCCCTGGACCTGCGACTCCAAGACAGCTTCGTGAGTGGATTACCTAAAACCCTGTACCCTAAATAGATCCTAGACCCCTAAACCCTAGACCCCGAAACCCCAGATCCTAAACCCCCAGAGCCCAAACCCCTGAACCCGAAACCTTACAACCTCGAAGCCTAAACCCAACATCCCTACACCCTAAGGAGATAACACTTAAGTCGTCCCTACCCCCCCCCCCCTATGAAGCCTAGGCTTTGTCTAACCCCTCAAGTCCTCAAACCCTGAACCCTAAAGCCCTACAGATCCCTTATAAAACCTTTGAAGGCACCCTTTTTACAGCAACCTTTAAATAGAGCGCTGTAGCACCCCTTAAAGGGGACCCTATTATGGAACCCTACAAAGTCCTCTTAAAGGAACTCCTCCACCCCAAACCCTAAACCCTAAACCCTCAATCCTAAACCCTTAACCCGGAACCCTTAGGCCCTTAAAGGAACCCCTTAAAGGAACAGCTCTGGCGCACTTCTGGATCGCCGCCTCTCCCTGGCAACAGCTCGCAGCGGGCTGCTCTCGGCTCGACTTCTAGGATCCCCTAAAGGGAGGGGCAGGGGACTTAGTAAGGGCTCTTAAAGGGCTCCTTAAAAAATCTATAGGGTTCCTTAAAGGGATCTATGGGGTTTGGGGTTTAGGGTCTACTTGGAGGGGCAGGGAACTTAGTAAGTAGGTTATAAGTAGGGTTATAATTGGCGTACCTCCATTTAGGGTACTGCTAAGTCTACTTATAACCTACTTACTAAGTCCCCTGCACCTCCAAGTAAGGGAGGGGGTTCTCAACACGAAGCCTAAACCCGAATCCCTAAACCCTAAACCGGTATGTGGGGAGGGTACTAGAGGAACCCCAGGCAGCCTGTGGGAGCACTAGGGACAAGAAGGGACTGTTTGGTTGTAAAACTCCTCCGTTGAAGGCCCCCTGACTTAAGGATCCCGTAATCGACTAGGTTCCTAGCATAATCTTGGGCCTTAACAGCTAGAATAGAGCTTTGGGGAAACTTTGTAGAAGAATTGAATAAGGACCCGAATGGGCCACGAAATTAAAGGTTTATGTCCTAACAGAACTGCCCTCAATTGCAGAATCCATGAGGCAAATGAAACCCTCCGGCATGGGCCCCAAAATGCCAAGCGCTCTAACCCCAAGACACCTGACCTCAGGAGGGAGTGCTTTCAGCCGTCCCGTACTGCAGACGAGCGATGTCAGTCTTGCGTTCAAGCCGTAAACCCTGCACCCCAAAAACCTCGAACACCACAAGCTCTGAAACCCTAAACCCACAACCCTACAGCAACCCCTAAACCCCTAAACCAATACACCCCCCAACCCCTAAACCTCTAAACCGTAATCTTGAAAAACCGACGGTGCCTGTTCGTGTGACGGTATTTCTAAGTTCGCCTGACACACTGACAGCCGGCTTCTGGTCCACGGTTTTGGGGGTTTTGGATGGTTGAGTGGTTTAGGGTTTTGGGTTTTGGGGTTCAGCGTTTAGGGTGTAGGGTTTATGGGTCTAGACAACCTTTTGTCTGAAGGAGTTTGAAGGACAATGACGTTGCACTCTGTCTTAGGCAATTCTTCAAGCCCAAACCGTGATACGTTGGGCATTAACCTCAGCAGCAAAGAACTGGATAAGGCTGATTGCAAGTCCAGTGCTCTTCATGCCAAACCTCAACATGGAGAAAAACACAAAATCTGAAAGCGGGACCGGACTTCTTTTGGCATCATGCTACAGTTCAAAAGCTCAATCGAACTCTGGCATGCACAGGAGACCGCCTGAACGTGAACACGTCTCGACATTTGGTGTCTCATAACAAACCATGAGCTTGCAGTCTCGACCCCAGAAACCCTAAAGACTTAGGGTTTAGGGTTTTAGGGTTTAGGGCTGTAAAGACTTATAGAAATCCCCGTAGTAACCCCTGCAGTATCCTTAGCGGGTCCGCATAGTACGCCCACTTTTAACCCTATAATGCACAACACTGGTTGGTCTGGGGCCCGCCAATAACGGAATCTCCGGACGCACTCAAGTATGGGAAGTGGGAAGCTGCTCCAGCCCCAGAGGGTCCGAATACCCAAATGGTAGGGTTTTAGGTCCCAAAATCCATACTCTGAATGGTTTTTGGACCTTGAGACCCTACTATTTGGGTACTTGGACCCTCAGGGAGCAGGACTGCCTGCTTTCAATGTGACTATGACCATGACTACGATGAAGACCATGGCCGCGACTATGGTCGTGACTACTAGGTTCCTGAATAACCTTTTAATAATCTGGCTACCCTTTTTCCTGATATCTAGGCTGAAGAAGGGAACCCAAAAAGAAAAAGGGCAAAAGGGTACGACTCAGGAACCTAGACTATGACTATGGCTATGGCTGTGACTCCTGCTGCCTACTGCTACTGCAACTGTTACTGCTACTGAGCTACTGAGGGCTGAGCTACTAAGCAACTGCTACTGCTACGACTACGGCTTGAGTAACCCTCATAGTCAATAGCAACCCTTGTAGCAATCCTTGTAGTGAGCCCCCATATAATCATACTTACAGTAACCCTGAAAGTAACCGATGGGAATTATGGTATAATCGTAATGCAGGATTTATATCCCTAAACCCGAAACCCTATCCCTTACAGGAGGAGCCCCTTAAAGGTACCGTTCTAGATTCCTTTAAGGTACCGTAGAAGCCCAAAGACGGCGGTCGTCTCGCCCTTGAGGAGAGACGGTTAAACGAACTTTTGGTGAGGCATGAGACCCGTCGATCGGTATCTCCTCCCGAAAATCTAGGGTTTACATATTCAGAACGCGTCAGAATACGGGCCTGCGTTTGTGTGTATATTTATGTTTATGCTTTTGTGTTGTGTAAATGCTAGATATTAGAGTGTAGGGTGTAGGGTTTCGGGTTCAGTAGATCGGTATCCACCTCCCGAATTCAAGGTTTCGGGTAGAGGTAGTCAGCTTCAACGGGGATAAACCCTGCAAAGGAAACCCAAAAAGACCCCTGAAAGGATCCTTTGAAGGATCCTTTGAAGGATCCCTTAAAGGAACCTTCGAAGTCAGAGGAGCCCTTAGAAGGAATCCTTATAGGGCTCAAGAACGTGGGTAGAGGTTATCAGCTTCAAGGGAGAATAATGGATTTGCGAAATTTTTTTGGCGATATTTAGCGCGTAAGCTTTAAAGCTTAGGGTTTGAGGCTCAGGGTTCAGAAATTCACAGAGGGTTACAAGGGGCCAGAGTATGAGATTCGTACAGGATCTAGACTTCGGGGTCGAGAAGTTACGAGGTTTAGGGTTGAGGGAACTGCACTAGATCCCGACAATCTGACAATTCCAGCCTAAAGGGAACTCCAGAAAGTTGGAATATGGTTTCAGGGTAAGATACCCTAAAATGTACCATAAAGGGTTTAGGATAATCATATTCCAACTTTCTGGCTTCTACTTTAAACCCTAAAACCCTGGCTCAACCCTAAACTTGCCCTAAGCGTTACTGGATGCTTAACTCACCACATAGAGACTAGCTCCGAAAATCTCACAAAGGAGAGGAGGGAGATAGCGCAGGTCACGTCTGATCACTGTCTCTGCTCAACTTGAAACAACCTGGCTTTCAGAGCTTCCGGCGCTTCATAATCGAGGGCGCTGGGTGTCAGGGGTTGGGCATCTTGGGTTTAAGATGGTTGGGGGTCAGGGTGTAGCATTTATGCAGGGGCTTGGGCCACAGGTGAACTGCCGAGGGCTTATGCAGGAATGGGGTCCACCTCCAGTCGCGTCAGAGTTCTGGCCATCATCATCATCATCAGCACCACCACCAGCATCATCTCCATCATCATCGTCATCATCATTACAGTCATCATGATCGATGTTGCCCGCGGCACCATCACTATAATTTCTCACGTTCATTTTCCTCGTTTCTCCATATACAATTCATCTTCATTCCATGTGCCAAATCTTCACCATGCTGGTCACCACCAGCAGCACAACCACAACCAAGACAACGACGAGGAAGACCACCAGCACCAGCACAACGACAACCGCGACGACGGAAAAGCAGCAAATCCCGTTGGCCTGAGCATGCTCTCTTCGGCAGCACCGGCAAAATGTTCCTGAGCAATACAGGACCATTTGATTTTGCAGGATACACAGGCACGAAAAATGCACATCCTAACAGCCCCGCTGAACATGTGCAATCTAAGCTATGGTCATTTAGTAGTCTGGTTCTTCCATCATGGAGTACTGGGCTCTCTGGATATCCTAAAGCATCACAGCTTGAGCTGGTGCTTCTGGGGGCCTAAACACCATAGCGCGCTTCTCAAACTCAAGGCCCAGTCTGGAGCCCAAACTTTCATGTCCAAATATCGAACCTCCCTAAACCCCTAAACGACTCTGAACCCTCAACCACCGACGCTGAAGGTTCTTTCGGGTCTTGCGACGAACTTTCGGGTTTGGGGTCTAGGGTTTTCGGGCTTCAGCGTCTAAACGGTAAGGCTTTAGGATTTCGGGGCTTACGGCTTCAGGGTTTAGGTTTGGGGTCTAAGCTCTAAAGAGCTTAGGGTTATCAGGTCTTCACTGGTTCACTGCCTCAGTATTCGGCTTTCAGAGCAGGTCCAGAGATTCCAATATCCCTTAATTAAGGAGCTTCCTTAAATTATGGTGGCCTTACTATTATGGTTTAAGGTATATTCTTTAATTCAGGGATCTTGGGATCTCTGGCTAAAGGGTGTTGGGGCAAGGATCCTGGGGAACTAAAGGTTGACCTCGAGGAGTATATTGGGACTATTCTGCCCCTGGAGGTTAAGCAAAGGTCACCTACTCTGCCAGGATGAGGGCGTTTGGGCAGGGATCCGGAGAGGTGACGATGAGACTTTCAAGCTCAGTCTCACCCGAGAAGGGAGCCGAGAAGGGAAAACGCGATTTTTGACGAGTCTTCTATACTCAGAGATCCCAATATCCCTTAATTAAGGAATATACCTTAAATTATAAGGAATCGAAGTTGAAGAAGTACAGCTTCACCACCGCGGGCCCAAAAGCAGAACAAAGAAAAGCCAGCTATGAACCCTCGCAAAGGTGAAACTACACAACTACCCTGAGCTCTTGTTTTTAAGCTACGCGGGCAAGCTTGAGCCAAACATTGTTTGGCCAGTCATGCTTACTACGCCTTGCTAGACGACTAGAGGGAACAGTGCCTTGCATGAGATTCCCACGCAATACAGAAGACTGCATAAGCAAACTGCGGTTGTCTTTTAGAAGAACCTTTCCACAAACAGACCCCGCCCCTGTCCCTTCGTCCCTCTTCCCGGAGCGTCGCCGCTGCACGGGAGGACGGAACCTGAGAACAGGGTGCTAAGACATCTTTGTGCGGTATTCTTCTTGTCCCCCTTCAGACACGGGGTGTGCCTTACAGCTTCCTTTTGTGAAACAGTCGCAGAGACCGTGGTGCTTCAAAGAGCCTTCATCTTCAAGAGCTCTAGCGCTGCGGGAAACTTTACAGGCGCAAGGGCTTTCGTGAAGATGTCTGCGCATCGCTTGTCTGTGGCTATGTAGCCGAGATTGGTATGCGGGTCTTCGAAAACTTCGTACAGTGACGATAGGTTGATGCGATGCCTTTTGCTTACATGCCGCAGTTCTGGGCTGTAGCCACTCTGCACAATCTGAATCACAGCACTGTTATCCTGGTAACAGTGGAGATCAACCTCACGGCCGAATACAAGTTCAGCAAGTTCTTGCATTGGCATTGCTTCGCCAAAAAGGCCAGAGGCAAGCGAGATTATTTCTGCTTCTGTCGCGCTCCGTGACGTCGCTGTCTGCTTCTTGCTCGCCCAAGAAAGGGGCCACCATGAGTTAGGGCCCTCCAGGCAATCGAAGTTGAAGAGAAACAGCTTCACCACCACGGGCCCAAAAGCAGAACAAAGAAAAGCCAGCTATGAACCCTCGCAAAGGTGAAACTACACAACTACCCTGAGCTCTTGTTTTTAAGCTACGCGGGCAAGCTTGAGCCAAACATTGTTTGGCCAGTCATGCTTACTACGCCTTGCTAGACGACTAGAGGGAACAGTGCCTTGCATGAGATTCCCACGCAATACAGAAGACTGCATAAGCAAACTGTGGTTGTCTTTTAGAAGAACCTTTCCACAAACAGACCCCGCCCCTGTCCCTTCGTCCCTCTTCCCGGAGCGTCGCCGCTGCACGGGAGGACGGAACCTGAGAACAGGGTGCTAAGACATCTTTTGTGCGGTATTCTTCTTCTTAGGGGCCTCAAATTTGTGGTTTTAGGTATATTCCTCAATTAACGGGTATTGGGATCTCTGGGTACCCAACCTGCGACCCTAAAGCGTAAAAAAGCGCCTAAGCCCGAAAACCTGAGCCTAATTAGACTTGAAACCTTGGGCCCTGAGCCCTAAGCCCTAACCTACCTGCAGTAAACCCCTGGCACTGCCACCTTAAACCCCAAACCTCAAACCCAAAGCCCTGAACCTTAAACCTTAAGCCCCAAATCTTACCTTCGAAGCCCTAAAGTCTTGAACCCGAAGCTCTAAATCTTAAACCCTAAACCCTATCTCCACCCCTACGGTTGATGATATAAATCCTGCATTACCCAAAATAAGGAATATGGGAACTATGGTATATTCCTTATTATGGGTCATGCAGGATTTATATCATCAACCCTATAGCCCTATCCAGGCCACAGAGCTTTTCGCTCTTGGGCTGGGGCTTTTCGGATTTTCAACCTCCTTTTACTATAAAACCAACCCTTCCGGCCAAAGCAATAAAGGAGCCTTAAAATGTAGAACTATATCTAGGATGCCCAGTAACCTAGGAATAAAAGGGGCTCCTTTTTTGGCATTGGGTAGCTGTATAAGAAACCTAGGATTACAAAAAGGGAATAAGCGTACTACCGGGCATCCTACATATGGCATGGTAGAGTTACAAAGAGAAGCTATGGGAGGATACTGCTGCTAGTTATTGAAACCTCTATACTAAACTTGGTTCTTGTTAAGCAACTTAACTATTAAGCTTCCATAATTAATATGGATCTATTGTAACTAGTACGTTTTCTGTATTCTGGTAACTTAAATTCAACCCCGCAAAAAGAATCCAGTAAACTCCCTAAACCCTAACCCCTTTAGAGGAACACCTATAGATCCCCGAAAGGAACCCATCCTGTAACAAGAACCCAGAACACTCCAACCCAGGCCCATGCTGCGAGGGCTCAATCGCAAGGCCGATCTACTTCTTGAACGCAGCCTGCCAGCTACTTGGAGGGTCGGGGGACTTAGTAAGTTGGTAGTAAATATGTAGAGATATACGTACCCTGAAAAAGACCCAAATTGGGGTTATGGTACTTATACCTCTACTTATAACCTACTTACTAAGTCCCCTGCCCTTCCAAGTACCGGCTCGACTCAGGATTCCGAGCGCCAAACCACTCATATAGGGGCCTCAATATTTGGGATGGGGGTTCCGTTTGAAGAGGTCGACAGGGGCTACTATAAGGGATCTAGAAGGTATGGCAATATTAAATGGGGGCCTTGATGATTAGAATAGGGTTTTGGGGCAAATGATACTACAATGATGACGAGGGACCTCCACAGTAGCATTGGCAATAGGATTGGAAGTTTAGGCTCCACTACGATTATGACGAGGAACCTGCGCGGTAGCATAATAGTATTGGTAATTATTGAGGCCCCACAAATCACTGAGCTGCAGTACTACTGGCATGAGAAACCGGTGCCAACACTGTCGCACTGTAGAGGACAACTGCCAGCACGACAACGAGTACGGCCGCCAGCTAGACCCCGAGCACCAACTGTCATCAATAGCCATCGCAATTGCTGCATGCAATCAAGCAGCCAACGCTGCCGACAAACAAACAGACAGACAACGACGATGACGACAAAGACCAGGAGAACCGTTGTCAAGATAAAGTTGAGACGGGAACAAGACTTAATCAAAGATCCCAACCAGGCTGGCAACAAATCCGATATAATAGTGACGACTGTACCCACCACCCCCCCAACCTCAAATTTTCCCCACCCGCGCACCACCACCACTACCACACAGACAAAGACCAAATGGAACCTGATGGTGACGAAGTCAGGAAGTGGCAACGATAGCTAGGTAAAGGGAGAATGACTGGTACGGTAACAAAGTCGACGACTAATGAACTCATGACTACGATCAGGACAAGCGTGACGACGACAAGAGCGATCCCTACGAAGACGACGCGGGCGGCCATGGCAACGACAACGACATAGGTACTGCCTGCCCCCATACAGTAATAGTCTATGATAAGGCTGCTATTAAGGTCCCAAGATATTTACGTATATGATGAATATTATTCAACTATTACTGAGTGGGGGCCGTACCCAAACAACGACGCACAAACTGAAAGCAAAAACGAAAACGACAATCGCGGCAGCGACAACGCCGGCAGCAGAGGCAGCAGCCGTCACAACCCGCGGAAATAAGAGGAACAATAAGAAGTAGAACAAAATGTCAGGAGCAGCGGCAACAGAGACAAAAACAGACTAACTACAGAAACACTCGGTCTAGGAACCATCCAAATCAACAATGACAAATCCGAAGCCCACCATTCAACTTCTGCCCACTTCTGGACCCACCTGCGCGGTAGTGATGATCTCCTCGCAGGGGCCGAACATGATGGAAACCCTTCGGACTTATGCAGGCCCTGAACATCATCCTTGACCCAACAATTACGAGGCCAACCTATGCCAGGTAAACTTAGGCTAATTATGGCATCGTGCAAGTCGTGTTTACATACACTTGTCGATTGTCAATCCGTACCGGAAATGGCGACAGCATCACGAGCATCACTGCCCCTGCGTTTCATACCTGGTCGCTCGCCCCTTCTCCCCCCACACAGGCGCACGACCCTGTCAGCAGCATCAGGGCAGGTCGGAACTTTGGAACTGGCGACAAGAACACGAACATCACGACCCCTGGGCTTCATAGCGGTTGCCGCAGCCACACGGTTAAGGTTTAGGGTTTAGGGTTTAGGGTTTAGGGTTTAGGGTTTAGGGTTTAGGGTTTAGGGGTATGCCACTCGAACCCAAGTTGCAGTTACAGGGCTCTGGCCCCTAAAAATGTCAAGACATTGTTCGCCTATTGTAGTAGTCTATTCAATAGGCAAATGACGTTCCAACCTATGCAGCTAACATGTACCCAACTACTAGTAGTACGGGCTGAAAAGGTTTGCGACAATATGACTCTTAAATACAAACACAAAATCCAAGACCTACAAGAAACCCTTCATCAACATGCAATTGCCACGATGGACCCTAATGCTTCAAGGTCACGTAATTACTCACCAAAGCTCTGAAAAGAACTTAAATCCGCGAAAAATCCCGGACCCGAAAACCAAAAACCACCCCCGTGTGGAAAGTCCTAATCCCGGAACATCCCAAGCTCCAAGCCCCCGAACTCTAAAAAACCCAGGGTCTGAATCTGTGTCAGCCCTAAGGCCGCAGGAACTAAACAAATGTATCACTTAGAAGGGGCCCCCACCCTGTAATAGTGGTACAATAGGAATATAATGGGGCCCTAATATAATCCTTATAGTCACTATTACAGGGTGGGGGCCCCTTCTAATGTATCACATTTAATTCAAACTGCACCGGGAGCAGAAAAATAACAAAACATTCGTTCTGCAACGACTGAACGCGTGGATGTCACGGGATGCTAAAGAGCAAAAGACCCTACAAGAGCCCCTGTGGAGCTGACAGAATTGCCAACTGCATGCTTCTGTTCTTCTCTACTCGCAGACTCCTGAAGGCCCAAACCCCGAGAATAAAGGAAACCGCAATACGCATCTTGCGATGCTTGACTTCCTGCAACTCTTCGATGGATGCTCTTGCAGGCAAGGAAACCCCAACTGGGTGGCCGAATTTCGGCTTGACACGGCGACCGTGAAGGGACTCAGGGACAACATACTGTTGATGATATAAATCCTGCATTACCCATAATATGGAATATACCATAATTCCCATAGTTTAGGGTCCTTGAGGTAATGCAGGATGTTTATCATCAGCCATGCTAATAGCAAGCGCGAAGGCTTTGGGATGTCTGCATCTCGTCAAAGCGAGCTGGCAGTGGAGACGGGCGTGCGGCTGACTGCCCATCGATCGAATCATACATGCTGCGCACACGAAGAGTTTATGATAAACTGTGGCTGCGAATCAAAGTCTGGGTTGTAGTTGTGGGGCTCTGAAAAGTATTTATGAATAGGTACCTCTATAGGAACCATATAAGGGAAATTAAGAAGTTTCCCAAATTGCCACCTAGAAGTTAACTTTCTTGAGTTGAAAGGCCCCTCTTCGTTGACTCCGGTCCCCAAGTTAGCAACAGGTCGCGAAGCGGTGCAAAGTCAGGCAGATAACCGTTAAACCTGATGTGGGCTGGCAAGCCAACGAGCACTGCTTTCCCGGTTTTTGGGGAAAATTGTGTTGCTCCACTCTTCCTCAACATATGCACGACAACCAAGACAGAGATACCAACACTGACCAACACAAGGATGATCAGCATAGCCATGCAAAAGCTATAGGAACGAATGGCCGCAGCATATCACATCCCCACGCTCTCTACCGGTGATGAACCATGACAGCTACTTCTGTGCGGATCCCTCGATGCGGCACCCACAACCTAATTGCCCAAATCCGGAAGCACTCTGACCCAACAGCCAAAAAACATCTCAAAGGAAACCCTGAACTCATTTTCGGGTCTAAGGTTTCAGCCTTAAAACTTACATTTAGGTGGGATTAAGGTTTGGAGCATGCCTAAATCTTCAAGTATCCGACCTGCGAGACCTTTACACTCAGGAATTTCATAAATTGATCTTTGGACCTGGAAGACACGAAACTAAACCCGAGAACTGGAATAAATAGATCTTTGGACACTTGGGTACCTCAAAAGTGGAGGCCCTGCACTAGGTATCACTCCTGATTCGAAGCCCGATCCCTGAACCTGAAAAGCCTTAAGCCGTAACCCCCCCCCCAAAAAAAAAAAAACACACACACACACACACACAAAAAAAAAAAACTACACCCTATGTATCACTGACAAACACCCTAAATCCCCTAAACCTTAGAAGCCCTAAACCTTAACCCCTACAACCCCTAAACCTAAACCCCTTTCTGCCGCTGGTCACAAAGGTATTAGTTTAAGTTACCATATCATAGCAAGGGAAACCATATTATGTACTATACATCCTCATTATGGTAACTTAAATCAAACCCCTGAACAAGAACCCAGTTTAGTATGGAGGTTTCCATATCCAGCGGAAATATCCTTTCATAGTTTC
The DNA here is from genome assembly GCA_905221615.1 of Symbiodinium sp. CCMP2592. NCBI lineage: Eukaryota > Dinophyceae > Suessiales > Symbiodiniaceae > Symbiodinium > Symbiodinium sp. CCMP2592. Next base: position 147,313 of record CAJNDT010005901.1, on the reverse strand, counting down.
TTTGTGACACCACCACGCTCAAGGCAGGCCCTAAATCCCTAACCCTACACCCCTAAACCCCTAATGTTAATCCGTCAGCCGCTGAGGTCCCTCTTTCACTCAGACGTCTCGCCAGGAAATCCGAACACCGATCTGCGCGGGCCCTCCAGCTCAAGGGGCGGGAGGGTCGTGGAGCTTGAGGCGAATCCGACAACAGGACAGGGTCCCGGCTACTAGGACAGGGGTCCTTAAAGCGAGGGCGCTATCACATCTTTCATCGAGCAGGGCTCTTCCCTAGGCACGGGGTGTCTAGGAAGGGGTTCGTAGTCATCCGGCCAGTGTGGGTCTCTCCCGACAAGGGGCTGATTCACACTGGTAGCGGAGCCTAGCCCGTCGTCGAGGCAGACGGAAACGGGTGGGCAGAGCCATGCCGGGAGTCGGCGGATCTCCTTCACAGGAGGCGGGAGCCGCTCCTCCACAGGAGACGGCGGACGCGAGCATGGGAGCGTCAGTCCCTGTCAGCAACCTCCCGTGGCAACAGATTCCGAAGTTTACGCCAGGAGTGACCAATGTGGACGAATACACGCGACGATTGCAGTTCTTGAAGGAGCTGTGGCCCGTGGAGCACATCGCCCTTTTGGGCCCTCGAGCTGCACTGAATGTGGAAGGGTCAGCATTTCAGAAGGTGACCCGCATCAGTCCAGACAAGCTGCGAAGTGAAGCCGGCATCAAGCTCTTGGTGGAGTCTTTGGGAGGCTCCTGGGGAAAGACTCCCCTTGAAGAAAAATATCACTTCTTTGAGCAGGCGATCTATCAAGTGATGCAGAAACCGGACGAGAGCAATGATTCTTACATTGCCAGGCACGATGCCTTCTTCGAGGAGCTGATTGCCCAGGGAATTACACTGCAGGAGATACGGGCCTATGTGCTTTTGAGACAGTCCCAACTGAATTCAGAAGACAAGAAAAGGGTCGTGGTGGAGTCCAAGGGCAAGCTTACCTATGAGAGCACCATCCGGGAGATCAGATTGCTGGGGTCCAGGTTCTTCACAGATTTTCAGAATCGCAATCAAGGACACTCATCAGGCAAAGCACTCGAGCGCAACAAGGTCTATGATATCCATGTGACCGAAGAAGAGGGCCTTGATGAGGCTTTCGTCGCAAGTGAGGAATTCGATGAAGACCAGATGCTGCAGCAGATGATTGACGCAGGTGATGAAGACGCGGTGTATGTGGCCGAGTTCGAGGAGCAGATCATCGAGGCGGTTCAGGACAGCGAGTTGGCCCCAGTGTTCACCACGTACCAGGAAGCCCGACAGAGGTTGAAGGACAAGGCGCGCAGCCGCGGCTTCTTCCCGATCAAGGGCAAAGGACGTGGAAAGGCCAGCAACGCGAAGAAAGGAAAGATCTCGAACTCAGGTGGCTGGCGACGCAAATCGCTGGCGGAGAGAATCGCTTCATCGAGCTGCAGGCTCTGCGGACAGGTTGGGCATTGGAAGCGCGAATGCCCAACGCTTCAATCGAACAAGACCGAGATCTCGCACTACACCGAGGGAGCTTCCGCCGATGATGACCCGCACGACCCGCCCCATGAGCTCCTCTCAGCCTTGCCCGAGGATGCCTCAGCTTTTGTTCTTGAGCACTCGCAGGCACCGGGGTCATCCGAAGACAGGCTGGTAGGACCACGAATTAGTTCGCATCCCTGCCTCCTAGTTACACCAAAGGTGTCATCATTCGTGAGTTTCAGAGATGCATTTGCAAGTCGTACTTTTTCTTTGCGCAGGTCGGATAGCAGTTCAACTTTTCCGAAGGCGAGGACCATCGTGAGCCGTATGTCGGAGAGTGCATGCAGGCCAAATTTTGAGGGTCAGACTTCCGGTCTTGAGCCATCAAACTGTGAGTATGATGGGGATGAGCCGTTGTTTGTAGTTACGGTTGGGGCCGAGGGTGTAGTTGATACTGGGGCCAGTAGGACCGTAGTAGGAGAAGATCGGCTCAGAACAGTGATCGAAGGCTTGCCCTTTGCCTGCCGTCAGGGTATTAAGAAGACAGCTTCAGGTGTCACCTTTAGGTTTGGGAACAGTGGCACCCTGACTGCAAAATATGCGCTTCTCCTTCCGGTGCACGACGGTCAGTGGATCCGCATAGAAGTAATGAAAGGAAACGCACCCTTGTTGATTTCAAATCGGCTGCTGAGAGAACTAGATGCCATCTTGTTTATTCGGAAAGGGATTCTTCAGGTTGGGGGTCGAGGGATTTCTATGCGTTCAGATGGTAAGGGTCTCTCTATAGTTGATTTCGGCGAGCTAGTGGGGTTAAAGACAGGGGATGACGAGGTCTTGCAGTGTGCGGAGCTGCGAACAACACTCACCACCGAAACCAGCAGCACCAACACTAGCAACACCCAGCTTCTCGGCACCACTCGTGATCAATCAGAGTGCCCTCCAACACCCACGAGCCCACGCCGCCTTCAGCAGTCTCAATTCGATCAAGAAGCCTGTGGTGACACCTCCAGTGCTACAATCGCGTCGGGTAGACTGCATGGCCCTTCCAACACCGAAGCAGAATCTCGACCTGGAGGCCGAGCTCTCGGGGGAAGAGAGTACGTATGTGGTGAACAAGAAGGAGCTCAATCTCACGCAGTTCCTCAATGTGAATTACAAGAAGCCTCAGGGAGTAGCCAATCGTCGCGAGTGGGGGGCAATCAAGATGGGCGGCGGAAAGCACAAGGGCAAGACGTTCCAGGAGACAATGAATCTCGACCAGACGTATGCTTTGCTGATGATGCGCAAAACTACGTTGACCTCGGAGTGGGCCCTGAGCTTCCAGAACTTTGTGAAGGCGACCCTCAAGGAGATGGCGCGTGCCGAGCAGCGCGCGAAGGGGAGCATCCACACTGTTCCGGAGGGGCCGTACATTCGCGACGGCGAGGGGCCATGGCTCTACATTCAGCCCGAGGACGAGAACAGATTGAGCCGTACCAACAAGAGGGGCAGCAGCTCCAGTCAGAGTCAGGGGCCCATGGAGGCCGAGATGTCTGCGGAGCAGCGCCAAGAGATCATGACCCAACGAGCGGTGTTGCAACGTGCCCTGGACCAGCTTCCGATTCTCGACTTCCCGGAGAAGGCGAGGACCGAGGAGCAGTGATCACGCCGCCAATTGATGAAGGGGATTTCCAGATTTTTCGGGAGATTGAAGCTAAGATGTCACAGATTGACCGCGTTCTTCGTGAAACCCGGGAGCTCTGGAAATCAAGACCTTCGGAACACCCGCGCTATTCACTTCCACGACTGGATGTCCTGGAGATTACTCAGACCGTTGGCAGTCCTTTGAGTCCTCATGTGAAGCGACTCGGCGGTCGTGCCAAATGCTTTCTTTCAACATCAGGATGGTGACCTTCGGACACAAGTGGGTCAGGAAAGTCTGTGGAAGTGGATTTCCATGTTCAATCCGGTGCACATTTGGGTGCACTGTTCGAAGCCGTGGGAGGTGGCCGATGGAAAGAACTCCTTTTCAGCAGCTCTTCTTCGAGATCTCTACGAGCATCAAGTAGAGCAGGGTAGACATTTCCATATCAATTGTGGCCATGGTTCTCTAAATTCAGTCACCGAGGATTGGCGTACACTACTTCAAGGAGTTCTTTCCACCGTCTACGATCCCACACAGCTGAAGGGCGCTCACATTCCCAGAGGGAATAACTACATCACCCGTTACAGCCAGATCTACACCACATCCAGAGCCCTCCACGAAAGCCTCGACACCAGAAGACAACAAATGCACGACATCCCACGCGCAAAGCACTTCAAGCCTGCAGGTTTAAATGAAATAGTGGCGGTGTTACTTCAGGGCGCAAGGGATGCTCCACTGATGTTGTCGGAGCTTTTGATAGGGGAAAGTGAGAAACGCTCAGCGGCAAACGCGGATTCATCGCCTGCTTGTCAAGTTTTGAAGCGTCGTCGCTTGCTTGGCAAGCAGTCTGTTCCTCAGCCAGAGCAGCCGTGGCACTGGACTCGGATCTTTAGGGAGGTGAATAGGAGGGTTCCTAAAGGGGGGAGGTTGTATTTAGAAGCGGGAGATTCGGTTGTAGCCCAGATACAAGACTTAATTCCGAGTTTTCAGGTCCAGCAAGCTGTTTTCTGTCGAGGGACCAATCGCGTGCAGCCTCCGAAGCCCGGCACGGACATTCAAGCAGTACCCCTTAGGCAGACCGTTCTGATACGTAGGTCGGATGGAGTGGTTGTAGTTGATGGTTCGGTAGAGGAGTGGACGAGAATGCCTAAATACAAACAGTGCCGAGCCACGGTCCCCGCAAAGATGAGTTTGATTGCCTACGGCGCGGCGTTTCAAGAGCAGCGATCCTCTTTAGAGTTGAGCGCGCCAGCCAGCGACGATAGGGCAAGCTCCAGCGTAGAGCCGATGAGTGATGAGCCGATTTCGGGGCACCCGCCAAAGATCATTCCTCGGCATGGGCCAGGGTTCCTTAGTCTCAGTGGTTCTGAGAGGGAAGAGTTGGTCCGTTTGCATAACAACTTGGGTCACCCTGAGTCGACTCGTTTCGTTCGGTGCAAGAGCGAAAAGCCGAGCCCCGGATGATCCAAGGAGCACGGGATTTCGAGTGTAGTACTTGCCTTGAGACTCTCCCCGCTCCGAAGATAGCCCGGCCTTCAGCGATTCATGTAGACGGGGATTTTGGCGACACTATTGGAATTGACTGTGCTTTTTGGACCTCCGCGGGCCAGACTTTTCGGTTTATGCACGTACTCGATGAGTCTACGTTGTTTCATCAAGGGGTTGAAACGGCAGGCCACGGAGAGGATCAGTTCGACCGTCTATCAGACATATGGTTCAGATGGGCCGGGCCGTGTCAGACCTTGTATGTAGACCCTGCCGGGGAATACACGAGTGAATTTTGGCAGGAACAGCTACAAAAACAAGGGATCCGGGCCCATGTTTCAGCAGGCGAGGCACATTGGCAGCTAGGTAGGGTAGAGGCACATGGACGCATTGTGAAGGGAATGCTCACGCGCATGGACCAACAGGATCCCATCCGAACTCCGGCTGAATTTCGGCAGTGTTTGCGAATGGCTTTTCAAGCAAAAAATAGTCTGAGTAGGGTAAAGGGCTTTACTCCTGAGCAGGCGGTTCTAGGGAAGATGTCCAGACTACCGGCCTCTTTGGTTGGAGACGATAATGCCGCTGTACATACACTTGCCGAAAGTGCCACGTCAGAAGGCCTTTCATTCCGTCAGAGCCTCCAGCGAAGGGAGCAGGCCAGGGTTGCATTTATTCAGGCCGATAATGACAGTAGCTATAGGAGGGCTATGTTAAGACGTTCCCGTCCTGGGAGCCAACACTTTGAAGCGGGCGACTGGGTTTTGTACTGGCGTAGGAGCAAAGCTGGAGGGAGGAGTGAAAAAGGGCGATGGTTTGGTCCTGCTCAAGTAATTACAGGGGATGCTAAGGTAGTATGGCTACAGCATGTAGGTCAACTCATCAGGGCAGCGCCCGAACAAATTCGTCCTGCGTCCATGCGGGAATGGCGCGCGGTGCAGACTCAGGAATTGGGGCAGGGGCGTTCGGTTGTAGGACTTCCTAGCAGGGTGGTTGATGTTTGTAGGGATGGTTTATTGCCGAGTAGGGATGAGATAGAGGTTCAAGGCGACGCACCTGTTCCAACAAATCCTGAGGCACCTGAGTCCATGGCTGTTGACTCCGGAACCGGAGTAGGAGAAGGAGATGTTAACGTGGGTGAGGGTTTTGGAGTTTTAGGTTCACAGAATGAGGAGTCCCACCAGCCAGAAATGGAAGTGTCTCCAGTTGTCTCCGAAAATGCTCCCGTCCCGGCCCCTATGGAAGTAGACCCTATGGTAGTTCCTATTCCCGATGAGAGTGATGAGGATTTGTTGTTCGGTGATGACTGTTGCTTTTTCACCCATCCTGCGGAAGGGCAGGTGTGGGAACTGACTCTGCACGAGACGGCGGTCCCGGTTGCTGATCTTCCTTCGGAAAGCGAGGCTCTTCAGTACATCCTTCTTGCCTCCGATGAAAAGAAGAGGAGGGTAGAAGTTAACATGCGTGATCTCAGTAGGCAAGAGAGGGAGCTGTTTGACACAGCCAAAACGAAGGAAGTGAAGGCATGGATGGACCACAGAACGGTGCGAAGGGTAGCAGCAGGCACGTTGAGTGATAGTCAGCTCATGCGCTGTCGATGGATCTTAACATGGAAGCCTCCGGAGCGTGAGGGTGGCCCTAAACGCGCTAAAGCCAGACTAGTAGATCTGGGGTTCGAGGACCCTGACTTGCAGACTGTCCCCAATGATGCCCCTACTTTAGCTAAAGATGCCAGACAGCTTCTGTTGCAGAAGATCGTTTCTCAGCGGTGGAAGTTGATCAACTTCGACATCTCCACTGCCTTTCTACAAGGCAAAGGGGATGGACGGGCTTTGGGCATTCGCGCACCTCCAGAAATCAGGGCAGCTTTAGGGATGAGGAACGGGGATCAGTGTCTTCTTGAAGGGGGTGCGTATGGTAGGATAGATGCTCCGTTTCTTTGGTTTCAAACTCTAAAGGGAACCCTAGAAGAACTTGGTTTCGTCCAAAGCCCTTTCGATGCTTGCACGTTTTCGCTAGTGACACAAGATTCTTCAGGAAAAGCCCGGGTTCATGGGGTCTTAGGGGTACACGTGGATGATGGGATAGGTGGTGGCGATCGTTACTTCTCCAGCGTTATTGAAAGGTTACGGGGAATCTACAGTTTCGGGGCTTATGAAGAAATGGACTTCGTTTTCACAGGCATCCACTTCAAGCAGTGGGACGATGGGAGCGTGGAAATGGATCAGCATAAGTATGTGGAGCAGATTCAGCCTATTCATGTAGCGAGACTTCGGAGAGCTGATCCAGAGTCCGAGCTCACAGGCCCTGAAGTCAAGGAGCTTCGCAGGATCAATGGTAGCCTTCAGTATGCTGCTGTTCATACACGACCTGATCTAGCAGCTAAGGTGGGTTTTCTTCAGTCGGTCATTCCCAGGGCCAAGGTTAAGCATCTACTGGAGGCTAACAGGATCTTGTTTGAGGCCAAATCCCATGCAGTCTCTATCATGATAGTGCCCATTGAGGAGTCGAATGTCACCTTTTGCACCTTTTCCGATGCCTCTTTCGCAACAAGTAGGGATCAGAACTCATACCAGGGATGTTTAGTGTTTGCCACTGACTGGCGAATGCTGGCAAATGAAAGGGCCGTGGTGATTCCGATGGCTTGGTCGAGCAAGAAAATCAACCGCGTAGTCAAGAGCACTCTTAGCGCTGAGGTAGTGTCACTCTGTGGGGCCATCGACCGAATGTCATGGATCCGGCTCTTTTGGGAGTGGTTCAAAGACCCCGGAGTTGATATCACTCGTCCCGATGAGATCTTGAAGCGAGCTCCGTGTGCCTCCTTAGTCACTGACTGTAAGAGCGCATATGATATTGCTACCAAGACAGCGGTGCCCAGTTGCACGGAACTCCGCACTCAACTCGAATGTCTTCTTTTGCGAGAGCGTTTGCAAGAGAATTGCAAGATGCGCTGGATTCATTCCAAAGCCATGCTGGCGGATTGCCTTACGAAGACCATGGATAGTTCCCTTCTCCGTGAGTGTATTCGTCTAGGGGGTTATGCTCTATTTGATGAACAAAAGGTTCTTGAAGATAGGGCGGGGAAACGGCAATCGCTGAAATGGCTACGGGATCAGAATTCCGCTCCTTCGGACAAGCCGTCTGAGTGAATATTTTTACAACTCTAAGATTTTTTTACGAGTGTTAATCCGTCAGCCGCTGAGGTCCCTCTTTCACTCAGACGTCTCGCCAGGAAATCCGAACACCGATCTGCGCGGGCCCTCCAGCTCAAGGGGCGGGAGGGTCGTGGAGCTTGAGGCGAATCCGACAACAGGACAGGGTCCCGGCTACTAGGACAGGGGTCCTTAAAGCGAGGGCGCTATCACATCTTTCATCGAGCAGGGCTCGTTAACATTCTTTCCCTAGGCACGGGGTGTCTAGGAAGGGGTTCGTAGTCATCCGGCCAGTGTGGGTCTCTCCCGACAAGGGGCTGATTCACACCCTAAACCCCTAAACCCCTAAACCCTAAACCCCTAAACCCCCAAACCCTAAACCCTAAACCCTAAACCTAAACCCCTAAACCCTAAACCCTATAAACCCTAAACCCCTAAACTACCCCTAAACCCCTAAACCCCTAGACCCTAAACCCTTAACCCAGGCTGCTGGTCCGTAAAGGTCGGCTTCAGGGAGGCGCCGCCCACGAGGAATCCATCCACGTCAGGAAGGTCACCCAGGGCCTCGCTACACGGTTTAGGATTTAGGGTTTAGGGTTTAGGGCTTAGGGGGGGGGGGGGGCAGGGGGGGTTTAGGGCTTATAGGGTTTATAGAATTTTTGGAGCTTTATAGGGGCTATGGGGTTTGGGGCTATGGGGTTTAGGGCTTAGTAGGGGGGGTTAGGGTTTGCAGGATTGTGTAAGGTTTAGGGTTTGAGGGTTTAGGGTTTGTAGGGTTTTGTAAGGTTTAGGGTTTGGGGGTTTAGGGTTTAGGGTTTTGTAAGGTTTAGGGTTTGGGGGTTTAGAGTTTAGGGTTTTGTAAGGTTTAGGGTTTGGGGGCTCATAGGGTTTAGGATTTCGTAAGGTTTAGGGTTTTGGTTTACAGGGCTTGTAGGCTTATAGGGTTTATCGGTTTTATAGGGTTCATAGGGCTTATAGGGCTTATAGGGTTTATAGGGTTTATATATAGGGTTTATAGGGTTTATAAGAATTATAAAACTCATAGGGTTTGGGTTTATTTAGGGTTTGGGGTTTGGGTCCGGGTCTCGTTTAAGGTTTCTTTGAGGGTTCATGTGAAGCGTCTTTGAGGCTCTAAACCCTACTCTTGGCAGTGTAGAAGTTCGGGCTTGGGCGGTTGCGCTTTGGTGGGGTTTGGGCTTCGGGCTTAGGCATTTTCTAAGGGTGCAGTGGGAACTTTCTGGATGCGCCCTGGGTTTAGGGTTTAGGATTTAGGGTAAATTAAGCCTGAACCCTAAACCCTCAAACCCCTAAGCCCTCGAGCCCTTAACCCTAACCCATAAAAGGTGTGGCCCTTAAACCCGAAAACCCTGAACCCTGACCCTATAAGTTCTATAAATCCTAAAAACCATATAAACCCTATAATTAAACCCTTTGAACCCTATAAACCCTCCTTGAAAACCCCAACCCTGAAGGTCCTAAAACCAAGGCCCCAAGCCTTGCAATTCTTCTCGTTCGCGGAGCCACCGTAGATGATTCGGACGGCATCCTCGCTGGGTCTGAAGGTCTGCGCACGCTGGCGTTTAGGTTTCGGAGTTCAAGGTTTGGGGTTTAGGGTTTAGGGTGGGGGCTTAGGGTGTTTAGGGTGCTTTGGGTTCACGGCTTGGCTGCGAGAGGCTTGGGCGTTTAGGGTTTGCTACGTGTTCTGAACTTGCTTTTGGAGTCCAGGGCTTAGGTATTGGGGATCTAAGTCCATGGGTACTCTATCTTGGAGTTTAGTGTTATGAGGGGCTTAGGGGTTAGGGTTGTCGGGTTTAAAGCTTAAGGCCTAGCGCCTTTTCGGGGTCCTTTTGTACAAGTGTTGCCTTCTTTTGGGTTGCTTAAGAAGGGACCCCAAGGAAGAGAACTACCCGCATCCCCAACCTCATATCCATGAACCCTCAATCTAGGGTTTAGGGTTTAGAGGCTTAGAGTTTAGGGATTTGAATTTAAAGTTTAGAGTTTAGGGTAGTATGGTTGAGGTCTTTCAGGGTGACACAAAAACTCAGACAACCTCTAATTAATGCACGCCCTAGAAGGCCAGTCCAAAACCTAGCATGGCTCCGGGTTGAAAACCCCACCCCGAACAACCCTCATCACCACCATCATCAAAATTCTGATCGATACGTAGACCCGAAGCCCTCAACAAGCATAATCCCCACCCTCACATCATGGAATTTGGGCGAGGGGGCCATAGCCCTGAGGCTATGAAAGTCCGCCTGAATCTCGCAAGTACCCTTTCGAAAAGCAACCATAAACTGCTATTCTGCTAACTTCCTGAGGGTTTACCTGTAGCCGAAAAGACCTACCTTTTTGAGGAGCTATATATAGAAACCGAAATAACGACCAAAAAAAGGTAGGTCTTTTCGGCTACAGGTAGGGTTTAGGTGATGTACGCCAAGTGTCAGCAACTTCGGATCCGCACTCATCGCGGATCACACGGCGCACCTCGGACGACCACCACCGCCGCCGCCAACAACACCACAAGCGGGTTTAGCTTCATTTAGGGTGTAGGATTTAGGGAGTTTGGGTTTAGGGTGCTAATATGACCGAATGACGAAGGTTCTTGTTGCTGGTATCGCTTTTTTAGCTACCGTGCATGTTGTTTACAAACATGCATATCGTGTAGCTTTAAGGAGTTCTGGATCTATAGCCCGAGCCTGCAACGTCCCACTTCTCCTCCAATATCATAAAGTCTCCAAAATCCTGACCTACGTAGTTACGATCCTAAAACCAAGTACCTAAATATTTGGGTCCTGTGGACCCTTAGGGCTAAAACCCTAAACCCACTCCCGCAGTCATAGGTACCCGCGAAGTACCAGCTCAGAGCTGAGAATGTGCCACAAACCAAGGGCCAGGGCGAAGAAAAGTGGGCGTTGACTCACTACCCTAATAAGCCACAGAAATAAAGGGTATATAAACTTTCGGCAAACTTTCCGATTCCTACTAATTAAACTGTAAGAACCCAAACAGTTTAAAGTGGTTAGGTATTGGGGATCTCAGAGTGGGTTCTGCTGAGTTTGGGGCTCGTGTGCTGCTTAGTTCTGGCGGGTGGGGTTTGACGTTTCCGGGTGCGTGCCCTGAACCTCGAAAGCCCACATCGCAGTTCAAAGACCGAAGTGCTAAGGTTTAGCATTCAGGGGGCTTAGGGGTTTAGGGTTAAGCCCTACACTGGACAATCGGATGAACCGGCAGGCACCTAAAGCAAGAACAAATTCACAGAGCTTAGTTCCAGACCCTGAAACCAAAGCCCCTAAGTTTAGGGTTTAGGGTTTAGATGCTAAGTGGAGTATCTACTGCTGGGAGTCTATGCCACCCCCCAACCCCGAAACCCCAAACAGAAACCCCCAAACCCCACACCACCTACCTGCTCATGGCGCCTGGTAGTGAGTCTCCTGCGCCTGGAGCGGCGTGGCCACGACGCCCGTGCCGATGGCCCAAACGGGCTCCTTTGCTTGTAGGTCAGATTGTCGGTTTAGGGTTTGAGGGTGTAGGGTATAGTGGCTTAGTGTTTAGGGTTTAGGGTTGTAGAGATTGGGATTCTACTTTTTGCCTCAACTGTGTGCGTCTTTGGGGTTTGGCATTTTCGGTTTCTGGTAATGCATTTTGGGATTGGGGGCTACACTCTGTAGGATGCCAAAGCAGATGTCACGAACAGCAGCATGGCGATGAAAGCACGCATGTATGCAAGTACCGAATGCGAATGCATGCAGGCATGCATGTCTGCATGCGCTATGTATGTACGTGCGTATGTACCGCATGCAGAGGCAAATCCGACGATGGCACACAAACTAGCTTTCACCTGCTGCAACGTGCCAATACCAATGCTAGTGACCCTTAAACCGTAAACCCCTAAACCCAGCTACGCCAAACCACAAAATCCCTAAACCCTAGTGTATGCGATCATAACATCTTTGGCGGCGATGCTTGACCCCGTACTTAAAGGCTCATGGGACTTGGCAGGTCAGGTGAGGTTATGAGTAAGGTTAAAACCAGGATAACCCCTACCTAGGGCACTTATAGCAAGCCCCAAGAAGTTGGAAATCGGATTAAGGACAAATAGTGCTGGGCTTTACTCTTGAGGACTGAGGCCATTGGGTTTCCAAGTTTTGGGCTTCTACAGTATAAACCCAATTATAAGCCTACTTACTGTAAGTCCCATGAGCTCCATCTTCGACCTTTAGGGTTCAGGGTATGGGGACCTTCATCACACCAGGATGAAAAGGTCAACTCTGAAAAATTCCCCGAATGCCGAACCCCAAACCTCCTGGAGCAGAGAAGCTGAATTCGACCTCTCGGATGCCCAGTGGCCTAGGAATACAATAGGGCTCCCTATTGGGTACCTTTACAACTCTCTTCTTCAACAGCCGGGCCCAAAAAAGTTCAAACTTTCTAAGATAGAGCTAATATATAAGGCCGGAAAGTTTAAAGTTCCCCGTTCACTATCTGAGACAAGGTATGTAAGACTACAAAAGGGAATAAGGGTACTACTGGGAATCCTAGACCTTGACTGATGCAACTAACATACTTGCCTCTGGTACCAAGAGGCATATGCAATGACGATCTTCGACCAATCGGAAATCACCGGGATCACTGCCTGCCATATGAGGAGCAAGCCTTATGCTTGTTACTTTGGGGCGGAGTACCCCAGCCCAAAAGAAGTTAACCTTCTGGGTTATAGTAGGATTCTACAAGCCCCAGAAGGTTAAAGGTGCAGGGCAGAGGGCAGGGAGGGCAGGCCATGCAGGGCAGGGGAGGAGGGCAGACCAGTTTTTGGGTTGGGCCAAAACCGGAAAATTGCCAGCCTGGAGCCCAGACCATCCTGGAGATACCCCCCAGACCCAGCCCAAACCCAAAAAACACACTATAATTCCCCTTGGTCGTGGATTTGGTGTCTTCACTCAAAAGGACTGACGTCCGTATTCTGCGAGGCGTAGCCGAGAAATGCGGCGCTTTCGGCAGTTTAGGGTTTAGGGTTTCACCTCCCCTTCCTAAGGATCCATGTACTCATATAGTAAACACATTGGCCTTAAAGTACTCCCTATATAGGTACATTGGGCCCAAAGTATATGCTATATGGGTACATGGACCCTTAGGGCTTCCCCTATGTCGGCTCTGGACTGGTTGCCGTCATCGACGACTGGAGGCGAAGGTCTGTGCGGCTGTCCGCTACGGCTCGGAAACTGTGCATGAAACCCTTACGGGACCCCTCTTGAAACCAGCACCCTAGACATTAAACACCCAAAACCACCAAAAAAAAAACTACACCCAAAGCAATCTTACAGAACCTTATTATTACGCTCTTATCAGAAGTAGCATTAAGGAGCCCTGAAACAGTGAAGCTTATATAGTACCCTTCACGGTCTTAGACTTAGACGGAATCGCTCTCCCTCTCTCTCTCTCTCTCTCTCTCTCTCTCTCTCTCTCTCTCTCTCTCTACATATATATATATATATATACGTATAGATAGGTATACATATGTTACATGACCCTCATACAAAAAGCGAACTCAATTCTTGGCAGCCCTAGGAGCAAGGGGTCGCAGATGTTGTTTTGTGCTTATGGGGTTTAGTATCTCGGGTTGGGGCGGCGGTTTCGGTTTAGGGTCAGATTAAGGTGATGTTAAGGAATTCACTGGGAAGATTCATCGCAGGCTAAGGCGCTTGGTGTGCAGGATCTTTTGGGGTGCACGGTTTAGGGCGTTTGAGTGTTTCGTGCTCAGAGTTTAGGGCTTGGGGCTTACATTTAAAGATTCCCAAAGGTGCAAGGCTCAGGGTGTACGGCTTGGGGTGTAGTTCTTGCCGCAGGGTGTATAGACAGGGTTTAGGGTTTAGGGTTTAAGTTTTAAGGTTTCGGGTTTAATAGAGCTCAAGATTAAGGACTTGGGCCGTGGAGCTCCAAAGAAATGAGCGCCACTAAAGGGGCCTCAATAATGACTTGTACCACTCTGTCGGGCTCCGTATTCGAACAGGCCCTCTAAGAGACTCTATACATACGGACTAAAACATTATAGTATCGCTTACAGAACCCTTGAAAGGAATCTCGTAGGAACCCGAATCTACTTTCTAAAGACCCGATACTACAGCACCAACGGCACAAAATAGCTCTCGGCCTTCATCTGCGTCTCGCAGACTTCCGTGGTCTTGCCGCTCTGACCTGTGCTAGAACGCCGTCGGGTTTAAGGTGTAGGGCTGCATGCATTTCGGGTTCAAAGTCTATGGCCTGAACATATGGCTTTAGCAGCCTTGTTTGGGGCCAGCGCAGTCAGCTGAACATCCAAGCTTATCCTCCCCTGAATCCTGTATAGAAAAAATCCCTAAACCCTAAACAGCGAAAACCCCAAACCCCAAACCCTTCCCAAGCTCCGACATCCTGAACCTTGAATACGCCCAGAAAACCCCAGTCTGTAACATACCCTAGGCATCTAAGGGCTCATATATTAAGGCTTTCGGGCCCAAAGACCATATTATATAAGGCTCTTGGGCTATTCTGATGCCCAGGGATAGGGGCCTGAGTAGTCAGAATGGGGTTTATGCATTGTGCTGCTTACTACTACTACCCCAAAGAGCCACAGAAATAAAAGGTCAAACTTTCCGATTCCTACTAAACTATAAGAACCCAAAAAGTTTAAAGGTTAGGTATCGGGAATCTAATTCAGAATGGCATTTAATTATTCATTATGCTGCAATGCTGTATCTGGCTAAGGCGAACCGAGGAAATAATTTGCAGGCCTCCATACCCCAACAAGCCTCCTATCGCACTCGTACCTCTTATTGAAGTCTACTACTATAGCCTGAAACTCAAAATAGCGCATGCAAAAGCCCAATATAATATGGTCTTTGGGCCATTAGTCCTTCGATCCTGAGGGATAGACAAACATTGCGGAACTCCCTAAACCCTAAAACCCTAAACCCGAACCGCTGCTGGAGTGGCGGTCGGACAGCTGCTCGCCGATGCAGAACACCACAGTCAGACCTCTGAAAGCTCAAAGATCCCACTATCCCTTAATTCAGGAGTACCTAGGGTTCCTGAAAGGGATCTATGAGGGATCTATAGGGTTCCTTCAAGGGATCTATAGGGTTAAGGGTTTAGGGGACTCCAATATCCCTTAGTTCAGGAGTGCATCTTAAAGTATAGGGGCCTTAACATCATGATTTAAGGTATATTCCTCAATTTAGGAGTATTGGGATCTCTGCAAGGATCCCTGCAACCGTAGAGATTTGGGCTTTTGAACTTTTGGGGGGTTTTGGAGTTTGGGTTTAGGGCTTAGGGGAGTTCTGGGCCGCCCCGGTTTAGGATGTCGGGTAAATGGGATTTGGGTTTGGGGTTTAGGGTTTAGGGTTTGGAGCGCGATTGTCCAAATCACCCACTGCAAAAAGCACAAAGAGAGTTGAAAATGTGAAGAACGCGTATTTGCGTCGGGTGACGAAAACTTGTGAAAGTCTAGAATGCCCGAACTGCCTCGTTATTCAAAGGAATGGATCCCTATGATCATACCTTGGGGTCCTATAACTCCTACATTCCATGCCCCCGTCCCCTATGAAGACCCTGCCAGCTAAAGACAGCCCAAAACCCCTGCAAATCTCATGCCTGGCCTTTGTCCAAGGCAGCCTGCGGGCAAGGCTTGGGGTTCGGGGTTTGGGGTTTAGGGTTTGGGATTTTGGGTTTAGGGTTTGGGGTTTAGATGCGATGTGGCTTTGTGCTGGGAAGCAGAGGCGCCCTGACCCCGACGTGCTACTGGCAACCCATGCAGCCCTCCCATCCTTCAGTCAATGAAGCTGTTCGTACCGCCCATAATTTCTAGGATACTCAGTAACCTAAGAATAAAAAAGGCCTCTCTTTTTGGTATTGGGTAACTTTATAGGGAACCTAGGACTACAAAAAAGGAATAAGGGTACTACTGGGCATCCTAGATTTGGTGCATGAGTACACAGGGTAAACAGGGCAAAGTGGTTTTCCGCCCGGATGTAGGCAAAAACTGACATGCAGCCTGATTGCAGCATGATGCCGTCCGTCTATCTATCTGTCTACCTGGTCTACCTATCCACCTATTTACCCATTTATCTGTCTACCTATATACCGATCTACCTACCTTTCTTCCTGTCTATCTCTCCTTATGTCTACCTATCTAGCTAGCTGACAACCACACTGCGTACGCAACCTGCCAACCACAACCAGCAGCAACAGTGGCAAAAGCATCCCTTACCCAAGAGTCCAAGTACCTAATAATCATATACTCTCCAAAATCCTAACCTACACAACTACTGCTGATGGACAAAATCCTGCATGACCCTAAGGACTTTCAACTATGGGAACTATGGCATATTCCTTATGATGGGTAAAGCAGGATTTGTCCATCAACAGTACTATTCTAAAACCGAGTACCTAATTGTTGGGTCCTTTGGACCCTTGGGGGTACAGCCCTGGCCCGAGCAACAAGCCTTGGTCTTGGCGGCGCAGTCCTTCGACAACGTTGTTCACGTGTCTCGGATTCAGTTACGGGTGGTTGTCAAAATTATGGACAAATTATGGTCCCCGTTTGGATCCCTATTATAATACGGCACCTAATATTTAGGGTACCCAAAAAAAGGACCCTAATTTTGACAACTACCCAGTTGCTTTCGGAGTTGGATAGTCCCAACTCATAGAAGTACTTCCACTAGTTATGTCAATGGGGATGGCATTTCCGGCACTCAGTTCGGTACGCTGGCAGTCTGCATTCCCTGATTTGCAAGTTTCCGATTACAAGCTTCTCTCTCTCTCTGCGTACAGGCCCTGTGCTAGATGACCTGCTGACTGGACATCCTTTCATCAACAATCCCACTACTTGGGCCCAGATATGATCCCTATTTCTGCACTCCGCCCTAAACCCTAAACCCTACACCTACTTAAACACATCGTTGGCACTGCCCTCTTTTTGCATGGGGACTGGCCCGCCTGCAACGACCAAAGGCCTGGCAAAAGCATCCAGGGCTCCGCACCTTCGTCCATATCAGCCTCCGTTTCTAGATAGACCAGAACCCTCCGTGTACCCTCAGTGTACCAATTAGGGGTATATGGTCCCAAATAATGGGTATTTAGAGTCTAATAGAGGGCGGATGGAGGGTCTGGGAAGCTGTGCAATCCTGCTGACCACCCTGAGCTAAGGCGTGGCTCCATCATGAATGACGTCTGCTTTGGCCTGCAGCACTCTCGGGCGCTTTAGACTCCAGTGAAGGGTGCGCAACCTCCAACTCACACGTTCTCCTTGGTCTCGTCCTTCTCCGCATCGGCATCCAGCAACAGGCGTGTAACCTCCAACTGCCCTTTCTCGGCTGCAACAGTCATTGGGGTGGCACCGTTCCCTGTGGCCTTGTGCTTATCCGCTTTGGCCTCCAGCAGAAGGCGTGCAATCTCCAACTGCCCATTCTTAGCTGCAATATACAAAGGGCTGGCACCCGTCTTTTGTGCGTGGTCCTTGTCCGCTTTGGCCTCCAGCAGAAGGCGTGCAACCTCCAACTGCCCATTTTGAGCTGCAATATACAAAGGGCTGGCACCCTTATCTTGGGCTTTGTCCTTGTCAGCATTGGCCTCCAGCAAAACGCGCGCAACTTCCAGCTGCCCATTTTGAGCTGCAATATACAAAGGTGTGGCACCCTTGTCTGGGGCCTTGTCCTTGTCCGCTTTGGCCTCCAGCAGAAGGCGTGCGACCTCCAGCTGCCCTTTCGCCGCTGCAACGAACAAAGGTGTGGCACCGTTCTTCTTGGCCTGGTCTTTGTCCGCTCTGGCCTTCAGCAAAAGGCGGGCAACCTCTAGCTGCCCAGTCTGGGCTGCAATCAACAAAGGGGTGTGACCAACAAACGTGGCCCGGTTTTTATCAGCATTGGCCTCCAGAAGGAGGTGCACTACCTCCAAGTGGCCACGGCAGGATGCTTCGAACAGCGGGGCCGGATCACCTAAGTCCGGGTCTTGCGGCCTTTGTAGAAAAGTCTCCACTTCCAATGTCAACCCGCTTCTTGCAGCATCCCGAAGCGCCTTCACTTGCACCACAGATGCTCGGCAGAAGCTAAGGATCACGACCTGAACTTCGCCGGGTCTCAAGGCGCGTTCGTCATCTGGAACCACACCATCATCCGGAAACACCAGCCTTTGCCTGAACCTTGACAGCCCAAGTGTGCTGTGCAAGTGTTGCTTCAGGGCCCGGACAGGGCTCATCTCTGCAGGAAGCTTCTCCAGAAAGCTCACCAAGTTAATCTCAATGAGGCCTTCACCCGACAATGCCCGAATCCGCAGCATGTCTAGCACAAGAGGGACGAGACTTCAACACCTACATCGCACTCTAGAAGCCCTAATAATTGCAATAGAGTTCCGGGGCATGTTTCTGTAAATTTCTGTTGAAGAACCATGCATCTATTACTTATGAAGGCCCCTAATATCACATCCTATAGACCCCGAAGCTTCCCGACGCAGTTCCGCTCTCAGGGTTTAGCTACTACCTGACGGCTCCCTATTATAATTCAAGCAATATGTGTTCAGGCCCTATAGGGTTGCCTCAAGTCAAGCGCACACGGTACTGGCTTGAACCACGAGCATAGAAAGGATAATTTGGGGGTTTCGGAGTGATGGCGTAGCCTGGTAGCCCACAGAACCCTGCGATGCAATCTAGAGCCTTCCGATGCAAAAAAAACAACATTCGTGTAGAAGGATACAAGTCACAGTGCCTCCTCTCTATGTCCTCTTCAGAGCGACCGAAGAATGCCAGAGACTACCGTCCAGCGATACGCCCTGAAGTTCTAAGTCGCAAAACCCTCTTGACGATCTCCCGACCCTCTTAAACGAAAAACCTTAGGCCCCAGTGTTTAAGCGTTCAGGCTTTCGGATTTAAGGTCTAGGGTTTGGAGTTTACGGCAAGACCGCACATGTGCCCTAATCCAGTCTTCCCCCGAAGACATACACAATCTCACTCAGGGCTCGCCCACAGCCTCTCACCTCCAGCTACTAGCCCCTACACAGCCATCTTGCAGAGTAACCGCAATCCCAGGGCCCGTCTAGACGATGCTAACATTTAACTTGTTTTTGCTTGCAAACCAAAACTCCGAACCCTAAATTTGGTGTTTGTTACAATAAGCCGGATAAAACAACCTTTGGCTCTTGGTTAGTCCTGCTGAAACGTGTCCGATGGGCCTTGCAAGGCTTGTGGTTCATATCCCATACAAGGCTTGTAGTGTCAGATCAAACACCCCTATATTTCGAGGCTCATCTGGGCCTACACAACTCCTAGTACAGGAGCCTCAACGATTAGGGGCCTCCTTGGGATTCCTTAATACTATAATGTAATCTAACCCTACTCTGATTACTAAGGCCCCAAGATTAGACTCACCCTAAAGGTTAATACAAAACAACAACTGTACCCAACCCACGTAAATACAAATTAGTCAGGTCCTTTGGACCTTACTTGGAGGGGCAGGGGACTTTGTAAGTAGTCATAAGTAGAGTAAAAAGTACCCTAAATGGAGCTACTGCAACTATTACCCTACTTATAACCTACTTACTAAGTCCCCTAGACCCTTTAAAGGAACCCTGTAGATCCCAACAAAGGAACCCCTTATACTCCCCGAAAAAAGGAAGTAGGGTCATGGACTCCAGCAAAGCCAGAAAGACCCATCCCGAGGCTCCTCGTCAGTCTCGCCGTAGAGAGACCGACGCTCAGAGTGCCCCACAAGGACATACCTTTTCTTGCTTAGTAAGGGATCTAAGGGGCTTTAGTTAGGGTTTAGGGTCTACTTGGAGGATCATAGGACTTAGCAAGTAGGGTTTTAAGTACCTTAATTTAGGGTTAGAAGTAACTATAACTGTAGTTACCTTGCTTATATCCCCGGTTACTAAGCCCCATGATCCTTTAAGTAGGGCCCCAACAAATCACATAAGCAAAAGCAAGGATAAGGATTTCGCATAGGAACTCCCTTAAGAAGCCGCTTTCTGGGCCCCTAATTTAATTTTCTGGGTTCTCCAGTTGCATGCGTGCGCTTGTGTGCGTATGTGCTTGTTCTTTGGGGGGCCATTCTTCCTTAGTAGGTCCGATGGGCTGTCAGTTCTAGGTTCCTGAGTGGCCCCTCTATAATAAGGGAACCCTTTTTCCTCCTAGTCGGTTTTGGTTAGAGGACCCTAAAACAAAAAGGGCAAAAGGGTACTACTCAAGAGCCTAGAGTTTCTTACAGAGTTTTTTGGGGCAGGGCTTGTTGTGGGGACCCTGAAACCTAGAAGGCTTGGGGGCGTGGGGTTCTTGCATACACGGCGGATTTACCCGTAGAACCTCGAGAAGCCCTATAAACCCCAAGCCCCCAAACCCTCAGAACCTTTGTTCTACCCAGACCTTCCAAAACCCCTTAATTAAGGAATATACCTTAAATTATAGTAGGATCCTTAATATGATTTAAGGTATATTCCTTAATTAAGGGATTTTGGAAGGTCTGGGTATTTCTGGCGGCCAAAGCCACTTGATGCCAGCATCTGCGACCTGGCCGGCAGACACCTCGCCAGTGAAGGCTCCCTCTCCTCCAAAAGACATGTAGGGGTTTAGGGCTTTAGGGTTTTTTGCTGTTTAGGGTTTAGGGTTTAGGGCTTTAGGGTTTTGGTGTTGAGGGTTTGGGGTTTAGGGTTTAGGGCTTTAGGGTTTTGGTGTTTAGGGTTTTGGATTTAGGTGTTTAGGTGTTTAGGGGCGCTTGAGGGCTTCAGGGTTTAGGGCTTTAGGTTTTAGGGCTTTGGGACCGCCCTAGGGGTCCTAGAAGGAATTACTATAGGGCTCTAGGCATCGGAAAACTGACGTGCGGATAAGATTAGGTTTTAAATCGTCGGGGTAATGATCCTGGCTTTCGGGGTTTAGGTTGAGGGGTTTAGGGCTTACCTATAGTCTCCATTGTAGTTCCTCTTTTTGGTTAACCAGTCCTATAATACGAATTTCGGTTAACCAAAAAGAGCAACTACAATGGAGACTATAGCTACAGTTCACAATTTACTTTGAAAGCCATTCTTTGCTTGCTCTGTGCGCCCTTTTCGCTGCTGGCTTTAGGCTTTATCGCTGCAACCTGAGCTGGAGAGGCCACAGGAAGGTGTCCTATGCTGCGGTCCCGAATCAGGCAATCCGGAGCATCTTCTGATCGAGGAAACGAAAGAAACTCCCGACTCCTACAGTTAAGGAATGTAATCCTTAAATCACCCCAAGGGTCCAAAGGACCCAATAATTAGGTACTCGGTTTTGGGATAAGGATTCTTTGGAGAGTATATGATCAGCAGGTACTTGGACCCTTGGGGTCATATCAAGCCCCACATTGGCAACTGTATGTCCTGAATTGCGGTGTGCATGGGGCTTTGGGTTGTCATGCATAGTGCACATATACTTAAGCCACGTTGGGGCCAGGGTATATCCTACATGGTTACATGAACGCTTAGGTTACACACAAGAAACGTGTCGATAAGACTGCAGCGCGCCTGTCTTGCTGAAGTTTTGAATCCCCACGTTGATGACGGCATCGCCGGCCAGGCATTCCTCTCAAAAAACTCATACCACGACAAAAACCAATGCTACGTATGTATATATACACATATACACAAGAATACATTTCGTAGTTGTATACTTATGCACATGTATGTTTGCACAGGGCACCAACACTACGAATCCTAACAGCACGCATAACTCATGAATAATCAAACAAGCCATGATAGTGCTAGCTGTGCTATTGCTAAAGGTTGGCTTCTTCAGAAGAGACCTCAACCACAAGACCAGTCTAGGGTATACTGTGACTACTGGCGTGGCTTCTCATACAAAATCGATTCTTTTGCAGCCCACGAGCCCTGCCCGAAGTATCATGGATTGCTTCCAAGCACGTCACAAGTCAAAATAACTAGCTATGGCTGCATGCGACCTCCGGTGAATACCGGTGACCCTAGACATGGCTGCTTGGACACTCTGTTGACTTCGCTATAACTGTCAGTACGGTGGCACATGTCAATCAATGTACGGTTTCTAGGTGGTTACCACGCAAAGTCAGAGGAGCCTCCAAGGAAGCACCTCAAAACCCTAACCCCAACCACAGCATTAAACCTA
Source organism: Symbiodinium sp. CCMP2592 (assembly GCA_905221615.1). Lineage (NCBI taxonomy): Eukaryota > Dinophyceae > Suessiales > Symbiodiniaceae > Symbiodinium > Symbiodinium sp. CCMP2592. The sequence goes on along the minus strand of CAJNDT010005901.1, from coordinate 125,453 downwards.
CAGTCGCATTGCTGAGCCGTAAATGAACTTCACACCTTAAAGGCAAGGCTGCAAACTGGCACAGTAGCTCAGGGGATCAGCGGAGCCTTGAAATACAGAAACCAGTCATACTGTTCCTTACAGTTCTCGTTATATTATACTTGTACTGAAGAGAGCCTAAGAACCTGAGTCCCCTTCTTCTCGTCCCTATCCACGAAACCCCCCAGACCTTCCAAAATCCCTTAATTAAGGAATATACCTTAAATTGTAGTAGGATCCCTAATAAGATATTCCTTAATTAAGGGATTTTGGAAGGTCTGGGCCTAAATCCTACATTCAGCCCGAATAGCCCGGGATGCTTCGAGAAGTAGCTGTTTTAGTCGTGGATCTGCGTTGCAGCTTTAGGGCAAGTACTACCCTAAGATTCTCTGTAGCATAGGGGCCTTAATTCAGCACAGAATACTTGTACGTTGCGAGATATAGTATTCTTCAGATAAGTACTAGAGTGCGTGGGATACCGTTACCAATCAGTCCGATCCTTGTATTGGCCCTGCTTCCCTCTTGTATCATCCATCCATCCATGCATCCATCCATCCATCCATCCATCCATCCATCCGTCCATCCCTTGTGTGAGCACAGGTTTTCCTGTTCAGAGGTGGGGGCCCCAACCACTTGGGTGATTGTAAGGACAACCCGAAATTCTAAGCACTACACCCTGCCAGGACCCCCTTAAGTGCCCTTTAAGAGTTATTGTCCTTAATAGTGGGTACTTAGGGTATACCAGAAGGTGGTTGGGGGTCGAGGTATCTAAACCCTAAGACCCTAAACCCTGAAATTCTTAACCCGGGCGGGTTGTAGTACCGCGTCTAACATTTGGCATCAGCTGCAACACGAAACAGTTGCGAAGCCCTCAGACACGGTCCATACCCTTTTAACGAAAGGGAAAAACCCAAAACAAATCTTGAACCTCAAGAACGAAATGCACCCGAAGAGGCTTTATTCACGAACAATACTGTGGTCATTTGGTCCCTGAGGACCCTTAATGCGAGGATCCTTTCCAGGTGCATCACCCTACCTATAGTCTCCATTGCAGTTCAGTTTTTTGGTTAACCAAAAGCTCTATTATAGGATCCTAACCATAAAACTGGTAAACCAAAAAAAGGAACTACAATGGAGACTTTCGGTAGAGTATTAATTCAACCCTTTTGACACCCTCCTGAAATATCTAAAAACCCGCACAATCCCTTGTGAAACAGCCCTTTGCGCCTGTGCTGTTGGCACATGCAGGGTCGGCGCGAAAATCGCGACGTCGACGAACTTCGCGTCGGCGCCGGCGGCCTTGAATGCCTCACTGGGTCTTATGGCGCTTGGGATTTAAGTTTCTAGGGTCTGTGTACGGATTGATATTGCGCCACAGGGTTGGAAAAGGGTATTAAGAGGGCCTCAAGGAAGTCTTGCGATGTTCAAGCGGACTTTACGACCCGAGTTCAAGGCTTTGGGCCTGTAGGGCTTAGGGTCTTTCGGAACCGGCTTCAGGATTCTAGGGCTTTACGGCTAAAGGGATTTGAAAGTGAAGGGACTGGGTTTCAGGGTTTGGGCTTGTTGGGTTTAGGGCTTGTTGGGTGAAGGGTTTTAGGGTTTAGGGTTTTAGGGTTTAGGGTTCAGGGGTTTTGGGTTTAAGGTTTAGGCTTTAGGGTTCTAGGGTTTAGGGTTTTAGGATTTACGGTTTAGGGGTTTAGGGGTTTAGGGTTTAGGGGTTTTGGGTATAGAAGTTTAGGGTTTAGGAGGACGGGCTCTGCCTCTCGGCTTTGGGGTTTCAGGGCGCTAGGTCAGGCTCTGGACTCAGAGCGAGGGTTTCACTAAGGGCGACATGAACCCTTAAAGGGCTTAAGGCTCAGATACCACATAAGGTTTCTTGGTATATGGGAATAGGACCTCTACTTTGGTGTCGTTTGGTCCTTCAGATGTAAGTCAAAGCCTTAAACCGCCACTGCAGGTGCTGGAACCTTTGCCTCTGTACATCTACTCCTTGTAAGCCACTATATAGATCTTCATCCTCTCCTCCTGCAAAAAACTCCTCAGAAAGTGCAGGCGGGGCGTGGTTCTTGGAGCTTAGGTGGTGAAGCCGGAGCCTCGTCGGGCTAGGGTTCTTCGGGTTTGGCGTTTGTAGGGTTTAGGGTTCAGTGTTTAAGGTTTAAGGTTTATAGGAGTTTAGGGTTTAAGGTTTAGGAGTTTAGGAGTTTAGGGTTTCGGGTTCAGGCTTTATAGGGTTTAGGGCTGAGGGTTGAGTCTTGTGCAGTGTGGAGCGTTCGGTCGATGGCAATGACCTACGTAAGCCATCAACCCTGCGCATCAACATCTCGGATCTCGAAATTCTTCCTTCCTACAGGAGCCAGAAGCAGCCGAGGTCAGGGGTTTCTGGTTCTGGCTGTCAATTTCCTTTTCATGACTAGGGAGAAGGTAAGGCCGTTTTGGCGGCTGGGATTGGGACTCGTTTAGGATTTGGGATTTCGGAGCCCCAAACCCTAAACCCTGCAGGCGAAAGCCTGAACCATCACTCCTCAACTCCAATTAAACGAATCCTTCTGGGTTGGCCTTTTAAACACCCTGAAAAATATTTGTATATAGGGTCCCTTATAAACCCAAATAAGGAAAATAGAAAATGTCCCAAAATAAAAACCTAGCCTTATGTAATCCAATCCTTTTTTGGCGGTGGGGGACTCGGCTGTTGAGACCAAGAAACCGTCAAGAGCTCCTTCACCTGGCTCACCTGCGGTTCAGGGATCGGGGTCTAGGGTTTAGGTTAGGGCTTCAGGGGTTTAGGGCTTAGGGCTTTAGGGGTTATAAAGCTTAGGGATTTATCGGGTTTCTTGTTGACAGCGGGTTCCAGGGCAAGTTTAAGTAGGAGTCGGAGTTTAGGATTCTGGGTCGACTCCAGCATGTGCTGGCGCAATAGTCAGCAGAGTACAAGAGCCGTCGCCTCAGCAATAGGGTGGTGAGGTCAAGAAATGGATCCCATGCCGGATTCTTGGATTCCCATCTTGGTGGCAGGCTGCAGGCAATTGCATCTTCAGCCTGCATCATGCATCGGTTGCTAAGGGTCGCAGCCATGCCCTAGTTGTCCTGCATCTCTCGATCAGATGTTTCTGAACCTTCCAGCAGGCATTATGATGCTTCGAGCATGATGAACCCCTATCAGGGTTTATGTCTCATTGTTTATCGGGTGCAAGCCAGGTAATCCTTGGTCAGAAGTGTTTGATCGCCATCGTGACGATTGTCAAAAGCCGGTGTCGCTCCATCTTCAAGCTGTCTCGCTGTGGCTTTCAGAGTAGTGCATCCTGTTCCATGATTGCGCCGGCACGTCCTGCTGTCTGGTAAGCGTCCTCGCAGCATCATTTCCTCGTCCTCTTCAACAGTTAGAAAACGGCTGCGGGACCGTTTTATTTTACTGACAATAAGGAACCCCCAAAATGGTATGGTTAACTATTTAGGCCCCTTTATCCCTTCTAACTAAACCCCATACTTCTCCGCCAGCAATAAAAACGCCGCAGATTATCAAACCCTAACCCCTAAACCCTAAACACTAAACCCCTAAACCCTCAACTCCCTAGACCCCTAAACCCCTAACCCCTGAACCCTCAACCCTTGAACCTAAACCTTAAAACCCTAAAGCCAAAGCCCTACACCGCTAAACCCTAGACTCTTATCATCCTCGCGGGGCTGCCTAGAAACCCTGATAGAAGCCTTCAAGGGAGCCTGGTTTAGGAGCCCTATTCTATTTATTAAGGCCCCTATATTTTAGAACCTTACTAAAGATCCCCTAAGGGCTGGAGACTACACCCGAAACCAGAAGTCGCCACTTCAACACAGGGGCCTTCATACTGTTAACGATATAAATCAATAACTCCCTAAAGGGAATCTATAAGGGGCTGCCTTTAAGGGATCTATAGGTTTTTAGGGTTTAGGGTTTAGGGTTGATGATATAAACCCTGCAAGACCGTAAACTATGGAAATTATGGTATATTCCTTATCATGGGTAATGCAGGATCTATATCATCAACCGTAATTAGAACATGGCTCCTTTAAAGGGTTCCGTAAAGGGGTCTATAGGCAATATAAGGATCCCTAAAGAACAATTTTGAAAGTTACTTCGGCCCCCATACTACCCCACTTGCGGGCCTTGCCGTTGCACTTCCAGTTGCCGCCCACAAACCTCGGTGTCTTCACATGGGGATATCTGCAACTCATGGTTGCCTGCTTCCGGGTCAGGTTTGAGGGATGTTTAGGTGTAGGGTTTTGGGGACTTCGGGAGTTGTGGTCCTTGTAGACCCTAAACCCTAAACCTTGCCTCAATATTTAGAATAGGGTTTTGGGGGTCCACCATTATACCATTTACTATGACAAGGAACCCCAAAATAACACAGGTAGTTATTCAGGCCCCTGTATTGTAGGGCTTGAGGAGCGTTGGGGTTACAGTAGAAGCTTAAAAGTTGGAAACCCAGTAGCCTCAATCCTTAAGAGTACTATCTAGGGAATCCCAGCACTATTTGGCCTTAGTCCGGTTTCCAACTTTATGTGGTTTACTGTAGGAGGGTGGGGCCCCGAGGGTAGCGTGAAGTTGTTTGCGGTTTCGGGGTCTGGGGTTAAGGCTCTCACTACGAGGATCTTGAGTTCGTGGGACGGGTGTCGAGTTCAGGGTTTAGGGTATAGGGTTTAGATTTTAGGGTTCAGTTTAGGGTTTAGAGAGGGGGAATTCGGGCGTTCTTATCTACACCACCTCTTTACTCGAAGACCGCCATACCAAACCTACATCGCCATCGAGGCTTACTATTTCGGAGACTAAGTTCGGGACGCTGATCCCTCAAAGTACTACGCAGGCCTTAATAATCAGCACGGGTGATTGAGGTCTCTCTTCATTACCTTAGAAATGCTACGCATACCTTGACTGCTTCCCGTACCTAAGCCCTAACCCCTACCTGTAGCCGAAAGGGCCTACCTTTTTAGGGTTCCTTATTATGGTTTCTCTATATAGCTCCTTAAAAAGGTAGGTCTTTTCGGCTAAAGGTACGCCCTAGTCCCTAAACTCTGAGACCCAAGCTTCGAGGCCTTAATCCCCAAGCCTAATCCCTAAAGCCTATAAGCCTTACTGAAGGCCCTGACAGTACCCTTATAGAAACCCCCCTGTAGAAACGTTCGTAAGCGCCTGTAAGGAACCCTAAAAGGGAATCTAACTTAGAGAACTCTTCATGCAGCACCCTAAACCCTAATCCCTAGTCCCTAATCCTTAAACCCTTAACACTAATCCCTAATCCCTAAACCGCAATCCCTACACCCTAATCCCTAATCCTTTTATTAAACCCAAAAACACTAATCCTTATTTAAACCCTAATCCCTAAACCCTAAGCCTCGCTGTACTCTAGGCCCTGGGTATACGGGCTTTCGGCCAAGCGGCGGCTTGCGCTTCATGCCGAAAGCGGGCGAGCCTCAACGGCGCTAGCAGCGAAGAACCAGGACCCTCCGTGTCCCTCAATTAGGGGTATAAGAAAATGGAGCCTTAATAATTAGAATAGCCTTTTGGTGCCCATTATACTATAATCATCATAAGGAACCCCCAAAATAGTATAGGTAGAAACCATGAAGCCCTCTATAATTCCCTCATCAATTGGGGGTATATGGTCCCGACCTAGCGGCTCCACGTATACTACCACTATGGATTTAAGTCCCAAAAGACCATTCTTAACTTGTCCTTAGGGACCTTGTTCCATAATGGTTATATGTATACATATGTGCATATGCATGCATATATGCATATATATATATATATATATATATATATTGTATATATATATATATATATATAGATAATGGAGCCACTGGTCCCAAGTAGTGGGGTGTTCAAGGTCTGACAGAGCGCGGATGGCAGGTCGAGGACGCTTGAGCTCCACTATTTGGGGCTTACAGGGTTTATGGCTGAGGGGTTTAGAGGCCTAAGTTTGGGGTTTAGGGTTTAGATGTTTAAAATTGGGGATATTTTTTGTTTGGGGTTCAGTGTGCTGGTGCTTGTCATAAAGTCATATCTCACGAACCCAACACCCCAACATCCTAGTCTAGAGCTATAAACAATAAACACTCGAAGCTCAGATGTTGCCACGGTGCCGATGTTGCGGAAGCCCGTGCCCGCGTAGCTGCACCTGACTGCTACATCGAGCCCAAGGGCTGAAATCTAACATGGTGACGCCAGAGAGGACCAAGGTTTACTTGGGCATTGTAGGTTCCTGAGTTGCTACTCTTCGCTTTTGCTAAGGGGGCCCTAAAATAAAGAGGGCAAAAGGGTACTACTCAGGAACCTAGAGAACACGCAGAGACTCCAATGTCCCTGCAACATGAACTGCTCATTGGTATGCCTACAATACTTTGAGGTGCTTTCCTTCGATAAGTTCAAGTGGACTTGAAGTTAGGAGCCTGATGATTGCCCGTATGCTGTGTAGAGTTGAGAAAACCCCACCCCAAGCACTAAACCCCAAACCCTAAACCCTAAACTCCCAAACCCTGTTCCCTAAACCCTAAACTCCAAAACCCTAAACCCCAAACCCCAAACCCCCAAAAACCCAAAATCCTGAACCCCAAACCCAAACCCTCAACTCCAAATCTCAAACCCCAAAACCCTTCTTGGGCCCAGGTGTTCGATGATGTGCTCGAAGCTTCGGCTTGAACCCCGAAACCCCTCGTCCCCTCAAGGCCCTAAGCTCTAATCCCTAAGCCCTAAGCCTGGACCAAAAAACCCTAAACGAGACCTAAAGGCCTAAAAGCCCTGGAACCCCTAAACCCTAAACCCTAAAAGCCCTAAACGATCCCTAAGAGCCCGTAAACGAGGCCTCAAGGCCTCAAGGCCGCTAAACCCCCGAAACCCCTCGTCCCCTCAAGGCCCCAATGCAGGGGCCTTAATAATTAGAATGGGGTTTTGGGCTCCTTCAAAGTATACGTACAATATTGGCAATTATTTAAGCTTCCATACTAAGTCCCTGCTCGGCCTGTCTCCCAACTCCTCTTCGATGCGCAGGAGCTGGTTGTACTTTGCCAACCTGACAACTACTAAAACTCCAGGGCTCCTTTGAAGGGACCTATTAGGGTACATTTCAGGAGTTCCTTTAAGGGACCTATAAGGGTACTTTAAGGAGTTCCCTTAAGGGATCCAGAAGGGTACCAGTAAGAGGCTGGTTGTATGCCAACCTGACAATGACAACTTCTAATGTAAACATGACCATGAACAAAGTTGCAATAAAAAACAACAGTAATAACAATGATAATAACCACAATGACAGTAATGAGAATAAGAACAACATTATGTAAAACTGACACTAGCAAGAATAAGTTCGATTCTTCTTGTTGATGTGGTGTGCACGTACTGTGCCTGCGGCAGATACGAAAGAAAAGCCCGCGGATCGGGGCTTTAGGTGTTTAGGGCTTGCAGGGTTTAGGGTTTAGGGCTTAGGGGGTTTAGGGTTTAGGGCTTACGTGATTTACGGTTTCGGATTTCAGGCTTTTGGGGTTTTGGGTCTTGGGTTGCGGGCCTCAGGTGTAGGTTTTGCGTCGAGAGAGAGAGAGAGAGAGAGAGAGAGAGAGAGAGAGAGAGAGAGACTGAGACTGTTTCAGCAAGGACTGCTACTTCGGAAAGCTGATTGGCAATAGCACGGCCTAAACCCCAAACCCGTAGAGCCTAAACCATGCCTTTCCTTGGCAGGGAATTTTTCATGAGCCTTGATATTGCCCTGGAGCGCAACACCAACCATACAAAACCCCAAAAAAACGTGCTTTTCTAAAGACACCACTGTAGACTCTTGAGGCAAGGCAAGGAAGCCGTAGAAAGCCGTATTGAAACCCTAAATACCAAACTCTACTAACGTAATAAGGCTCCAAAGCCCCGAATGTAACTCCCGAAGGAAAGGGCAATGGATCCCTTTAACGGAACCCTAGGCCCCAAACCCTTATAGGTCCCTCTAAAAGAATCTTGAACCTTAAACGAGGCCACCTGCACCCTAAACCTCTAAATCCTAAACCCTAAACCTCAAACCCTAAACCCTAAACCTTAAAGCCTAAACCCTAAACCATAAACCCTAAACCCTAAACCCCTGAAAGGAACTCCGAAAGGAAGCCTACTTGAAGGCTCACGGGACATAGTAACTTTAGAAGTAGGATAACCCCACTTAGGGGACTTATAACCCAATTATAACCTGCTTACCAAGTCCCATGATCCTCTAAGTAGACGAGGCCTCTCCGATCGGCACGGAGCTCCAGTCTTGATCTGTCCTGTGCGGAGGCCGACCACGAGGTCCGCGATGAAGGCGTCCTGAAAAAGAGGTTTAGGGGTTTAGGGTCTAGGGGTTTAGGGTTTAGGGCTTACGGGTTTAGGGTTTAGGGGTAAGAAAAAGCTCTCCAAAAAGCTCAGGGTTCCTTCAAAGGGATCCATAAGGGTTCTGTTAAAGGGATCTATAAGTTCGGGGGTCAGGCGTAAATGGTTTTATAAACAGCTCGAAAAGGGATACTATAATTGAAAGGGCTCCATAAGGGTTACAAAAGCTCGACAAGGGATACTGTAATTGAAAAGGGTTCCATAAGGCTTACCTTCTGGTTACTATAAGTTAAATGGGTTGAAGGATGTGGGGCTTAGGTTGTCTTGTAAGTTTCGATACACAGGGGACTATACGGGCACTTCAAAGGGATCTATAAAGGCTCCTTAACCGAAAGGGGCTCGTTGAAGGCTTCTGAAAAGGATATCCTGAGGGCACAAAGCTTGTGAGAAGGATGCTTGCAAGGGCTCCATAGGAATTACTACTTGTGTCAGGGATGTTGTAAGGGCCCCGTAGAGAGAAAACAGGAGAAGAACACATATAGTAGAGTGCGATTTGGGGTTTGATGTAGGGGCCTTTGTAATGAAAAGATTGTTGTTTTTTTTTGGGGGGGGGTCCTTACTGTACTTATCGTATAGCCTACCCCCAAACCCTATATTAGGCCAAGCAAAGTCCGGACGAAGATCTATGCACCCTTCACGAGTTTTAAGGACTGCTGAAGTCTGAAGCCTCAAGTGCCACACACTCCGGTTTAGGGTTTAGGGTTTAGGGGTTTAGGAAATCGTGAACACATCCAACTCCCAACCCTGAACCTGCAACCCCTGCCTTATAACCCCAAGACCATAAGCCATAAACCCTAAACCCTAAACCCTAAGCCCTAAGCCCTACACCCGAAACCCTAAACCCTCGCGCCACACGGAAACTCCTCCGTCTCGCCGGATCGGTGGGAGACCATGACCTGAGGGGCGTTCCAAGGAGTTTAGGGCTAAGGGCTTAGAGTTTAGGGTGTCGGCACAGGGTTTAGAGTTCAGGGCTTACAGGGCGTATAGGGATTTCAGAGTTTAGGGTCTAGGGCGTAAGGGCAAACTCCCGCATTACCATACATCTGGTGCCTTATATACCCTAAGCTATGGGAGTTATGGTGACCTTCGCCACCTTGTTCTCATTCGTTCCCCTAAGCCCTAGTTCCGCCGTGGCTGGTGAGGATAGTCATCATCTCGTCAATCTTGGTGACATCAACCTGATGGAGCTCGCCCATATTATGGGGGTCTCAATAACTGGAATAGGGCTTCCTTTAAATGTTTTTTTAAGGGGTCTATAAGGGAGCTATAGTAGGGTACTAAAAAATAGGAGCCTGAATAATTAGAATAGGGTTTTGGGGCCCAGTATACTATATCTATAATAAGGAACCCCCAAAATAGTACTGGTACTTATTTAGGCCCCTATAGCAATGGCTTCCTCAGCCGACTTCTCCGTAGCGATGGCGAAGTTGTTGATTTTCGTCTGTGCGACTTTGATGGAGGAGAGGTCGACGATGGCGGATGTGATACCCTGCCTCGCGCTTTGCAAATTGTCTGGTAGCCTTGCACATTGTTGGGTTTCTTGAGTGTCTTCTTGAGGATCGATGCTACCTCCAAGCTGTTCCGCAAGCATCACCTCTATTTTTATGGCCAAGGCAGGGATCTCTTCGGGGCATGTTAGGGCGTTGGTGGAGCTTCAAGGACGACGGTGAGGGCCTTGAAAAGGGCTTTGGGGTTTCCTTATTATAAGTACAGTATAATCAACCCCAAACCCTATTCTCATTATTAAGGTCCCTATAATTATAATTTTCAGGGATTAGGGTTTGGGGTTCCTACACTTATGCCTATACTTTCGCCATATTAAGGAAGAACCAAAACCATATTCTAATTTTTATGATCTGTATAGTAGGGTGGTGAGACCTTCGGGAATTTCTCTTGCTTGGGTTTAGGGCCTAGGGCGTTTCACATGTATTTTTTGAAAGTTTTTGGCATTCGGTAATCATGTGCCCTGATGAGCTATGTAGGGAGTTGTGGGGCGAACTTAGTGACTCCGATGGTGACAGCCTGCTTTCGCTTGCCAGCTTGCCGCTTGCTTGCGGATGACCCGGCATTGCAAGAAGATCCGAAACCTTTAAACCCTAAACCCTAAACCCCTAAAGCCTAAACCCCTATACCCTAAACCCTAAACCCCAAACTCGTAACCCTAAACCCTAAACCCCTACGATCCAGGCGTTTGGCTTAGACTGTAGTTTCCTTAAGGTCCAGTCTCGGCCTTACCCTAGTGTGGCCCCAGGGCCCACGGACTTTGCTGGACCGCAAGCGCGCAGCATTGTCTTGACCCCCTCGGCGTGTGATCCCGAGGGTGGACGGCACTCGAGCGGTGAGGCTGTGCCCCGCTCTTCCACTTTGCAGTTGGCTGCCTGGTTTTTCCACGCCCACCTGTTATTGTGGACACTACTTCTGGTTGGCTGCCTTGATTGGCCCACCCAGGTGGTATTTTACTTTTGGTCTGTGTACCACTGGTTTTGTATATACACTGGTTGTGGATGTGGTTTTGGAGGCTTGGCCTGCTACTCTGGCTGCTGAGCTGGGACCATTCCTCGTCCCATCCGACGGCCCCTAGAGGCCTCCAGACACCGCCGGGAAAGGCGGTTCAGAACGCGAGCGCGGACGGTGCTCCGCAGTTTTGTCGACAACCCCTCTACGTCTACACGAACGACTGTGGAGCAGGCGTGCAGAAGACTGGAGGGACACCACTCGCGAAGTACCTTGCCGGCGAAGGCGAGAAGACTTTGCCGCACCTGGTTCGACGCGATGCCCAACCAGGGACGAACCCAGCCGTGGACATGCGGAACATGCTGGCGCCAAAACAAGGGCACGCAAGAATATTGCGGTGGATGTGGAAGCCACTGGCAATCCAAGCCCTACTGGACGGGAGCCTCCTCGGCCCCACCCTGGAAGGGCGGCGCTGCGTGGCAAACCCCGGCATCGCCACGGAGGCCCAAGTCGCCGAGGAGACGAGGTGGCAAAGGGCAGCAGCCCACAGCGCCGGGTCCGAGCTCAGGCCCGGCGGCGGTTCCCACAGCGCCCACTCTGCAAGGGCTTCCAGCGCCACCTCCGCTACCGGTGGCAGCGGCGAAGGAGGCCCCCAGAGAGACTGTGACGACGGCCCCCACGGATGGTGGTGCCGAAAGACAAATCCTGCAGCAGCTCCTCCAGGCCCTGGGCAACCACCAGGAGGCCCTACCGGAGTCTGTTCGGACGATAATGGCTCAGCAGGGGCGCATGGAGACACAGGATCACGCCAAGACCCTCCACCGCACTGTTTCGGCGCAGGCTACAGCGCGCAGGGAGCTCCAGCGGATCCGGCAAGCTCGGACGAGTTTCCTGGCTTCCTGACACAAGTACATCGCCGACCTCACGACTCTGGTCACGCAGCAGGTAGATGCACAAGGCCAGACCCTCACCGACCTGGACGAGCAGGAGGAGCAATGGAGTGGGAAGCTTGGCGAGGCCACGGCCAATTTGGCCAAGCTTGCTGCAGACGGCATCAAGCAGGAAGCCAAGGGATCGAAGGAAGTCGAAGACCTGGACCCCGACGAGGTAGGGGAGCAACGGGTGACGGACGCCATCGCCACCCAGCAAGAACTCGAGCAGCGGCGGCAGACCCACCAGCAAGCCGCGATCGACTTGGTGGAGGCGCTGAAGCAAGCAAAAGACAAGGCGGCGCAGGAGATCGAGCTCAGTCAGGGCAACCGAGAACACTCGCGCACACCCCGACGAGGAGGACAGAACACTGTGGAGGTTTCTTCATCGGAAAGTGTCAAAGATGGCAACAAATCCGAGCACTCCAAGCAGTCTTCAGTCCCTGGCAAAGCCTGAGGCCAGACGGCTGGCAGTTCAGCCTCCCCCTCAGGCGGTCTCCGGCGTGGACAACCTTCCACGCTGACAGCCGATGCTCTTTACACAGTGTCCTTGAGGACCCAACGTTTGTGTCGCCAGCCCGCGCGCAAACACAGGCCCTCCTGCTCCAGTACGAGGTTCTGTACGACTGGACGCTCATGCCGGCGACACTCTGGGACCCACGCTCGGAGGCCTACGTCGAGGAGCACATTGGAGCCGCTGGGGCTCCTCTCTTGCGCATCTGTGACCCGTTGCATGGCGCAGGGGAGTGTAATGCAGGTTTGTTGTGCGAGCTGTCCACATTCCGGGACTGGTCTCCTCCCATGGCCCTTGAGGAGATAGGTCCTGACGAGGTGGATGGCTCGCTGCGAGCCTGTATTCGCGAGCCTTCGAGCCAGCATCTGAGGCCAGTTACTGAGCCGCCTTGCCATGTACAGCCATTTTCCGTAAAGGGTGTACAGTTTGCGACATGCCAGCAAGTCTGGCACTTCTGCGGGCAAGATCGCCTCAATCCTCAGACTCGTGCGGCCTCCCATTCACATTTCCTCCAGAGTGCACTTCGTCGGCCACCGAGTCGCTACCTCCCCCCTTGTCCTCCGCCGTTGGCACTACCAGCCACACGGAGGTTTGTCCTCGCAAGCCAATGTCTGTGCAGCTTGCAGCTTGCACGACGACACTCTGCGCACAGACGCCGGCGCCCGGTCCTTCTAGCAGCCGTTGCAAGGTCGGTTCCATGTCGAGCCTTGACGGTTTGCTTCCATCCCCTGACACCGAAGCGCATGCGAACTCGGGGGACACACAACCCGGCATAAGTGATAGCTGATAGCTGGCCTCTCGCACGGCCACCTGGCTTACTTGGACAGCTCAGGCCCCCGCGTCCATCTGCCATCGCACATATGCGAATCCAGGCCATGGACATTCAGCCGATCGACCTCCTTCGCTACCCTCTCTCGGAGCTGCCGCTCTGGAACCTCAAGATCCTCACGGACAGCACGCAACCTGAAGGAGGCATCTGCAAGTATACATGCATGGAGCGTCTCCATCATGTCACTACTAGGCGAGGGGCCGATGACTGGTCCTTGGCTGATTTCGTGGCTGACGCGGTTTCGTCGAACCCGGAGCCGGCACGCACTGCGCGGGTCCTGCTGCCGCCCATGGCTAACCTGCCGGAGCCACAGATTGTTGTCACGGCCCGAGCGGTACCAATCGGCCACCTTGTGGTCCCAGTGGACCTGCGCAGGCTTGGTGGTAAAATCTGCTGCATGGCTGTTCGACCTGGCATGGAGGCTACCGAGCTTATCAGCGAGGTGTGGACGGCCCCCGGACCACGCCTTGCAAGCAGACCAGGCACAGGCTCTCTTCCTTCAGGATCCTTTGGGGCGCGTCTGGGATCGGATGCCAGCCGACCTGGAGACTGTGGGGTGGTTGCAGCTTCAGGTCGACCACACCCGCCTGCCTGCGGATCCACTGCTCAGGGGTGCACCTCCGGATAACCCTTTCGCGGCACAGGACACCACTTCCACTACTACCGAGATGTTGCCGCTCGTGTCCCAGGGATCGCAGGTTATCTTCGTGCTGACGGGCTGTGGAGCTACTGTGCGTTCTCAGCCGCAGAGCATTGCCACGGTGAATGTGCAGCAAAATGTGCAGGAGCTGGTGCAGGCTCACGTACTGCAAGGCACGATTCCGCCAGGAGCCAGGTTACAGCTTGTCTCTGCCTGCCCCATGTCGCGCATCGCCGGGGTCACCATTGTGCCTCTGTTATGCTTTCCGGATGATATGCCAGTCCGGGGCTAACCGGGTCCTTTCCGTTATGGAACCGGGTCCTAGGATTTATATTGCTGACATGAGTGACATGTAAGAACACGTGTATATAGGACATGTGTTGCTGACATGATGGACATGTAAGAACACGTGTATATAGGACACGTGTTGCTGACATGATGGACATGCAAGAACACGTGTGATGGACATGTAAGAACACGTGTATATAGGACACTTGTTGCTGACATGATGGACATGTCAGAACACGTGTATATAGGACACGTAAAGCAACATGTCTGATGTCGTGCTGAAGGGGGGGGGCAGGACGGAAAACAAATGCAACTACTGCAGCAACATTGGGCCTACGTCATGTGTGTTCTTGTGGCTCTATGGAAAGAGCGAGATGCTGGACATGTATAAAAAGATGTGTGCTTGTGGCTCAATAGAAAAATCAATGCCTGAAAAACTTGGTTTGTTCGAAATGTGAAAACATGTACATCGAAAAATCAAAGCCATACTGACATAATTGCCTGTCCCAAGTTTTGTAGTTCACATGGAATTTCTTTGTTGCAAGATATTTTTGAAGTTATTTTGAAGATTCGTTTGTGCCGAGCAAACCAAACAAATGCAACTTGGTGTTCTTGTGGCTCAACGAAAACAAGAAGCTTGAGATTTTGTGTTCTGAAACCCTAAAGTCAGCTTTTTGTACGATTCACAACGACTTGAAAATTAGTGTGTGTGTGTTCATGATTAAACATGAAGGGAATCTAAGCTTTCGTAACGTCCAGCTCATGCCCTAAACCCTGGACCCTAAACTGTAATCCCACCCAACCCCCAAACCCGCCCACCCACTCCTGCAGGTAGGTATAGATAAGTAGATAGGCAGGAGGGAGGTACTTGTAGGTCTAGGTGCACCGGCAGGCTTCCAGGTCTCTAGATAGCTAGGTAGGCGGGCATGTAGGTAAGGAGGCATTGATCAGGAAAGAAGTTTAAAGGTAGCAGGCAAAAGTAGTTGTAATTAGGCATTCGCGCAGGCTCTGTCAGGATGTCAGGTCGCCACATCAGAGGTCTTCGGAGCCCCGTGCAGGGGCGTACCCGCACCAAGCCCTTGAAGGGGCTGCGGGATGAACCCCGAATAGGGGTGAGCTTGGACCCCGAACAGGGGTCGTCGGAGCCCCGTACAGGGGTGTGGATGAACCCCGAAAAGGGGTGAGCCTGGACCCCGAACAGGGGTCGTGAGAACCCCGTGCAGGGGTGTGGATGAACCCCGAACAGGGGTGAGCTTGGACCCCGAACAGGGGTCGTTAGAGCCCCGCACAGGGGCGTCCGATGAACCCCGAAAAGGGTGAGCCTGGACCCTGAACAGGGGTCGTGAGAACCCCATGCAGGGGTGTGGATGAACCCCGAACAGGGGTGAGGATGAACCCCGAGCAGGGGTGAGCCGGATCCTCAAAGACAGATGCAGAGAGAAAGAAAGAGAGAGAGAGAGAGAGAGAGACAGCGAAAATAATTAACGAAGCAAGGAAGGAAGCAAGGAAGGAAGGAAGGAAGCAGGGAAGGAAGCAGGGAAGGAAGAAGGAATGATCAAGATGAGGGTGTGACTGTAGATGCGAGGAATGAGCAGGCAGCAAGGAGTGATGTGAGGGAAGGAAGAGGCAGGAAAGTCATGCATGGATTCAGTATCTCTCTGCTCACTTTCCGTCTGTCGCCGGCCAACCAGGCTGAGACAGTCTGCGCATCGAGATCCTCGAAGAGCCCCGGCCTAAGCCACACCAAGACTTGACTGCTGCACCGTCGGTTGCTTCCAAGCTCAACATGTTGGACTGCAGCAGCTTTTCATCTCAAGATTCAAGGAAATCGCACCGTTTTTTTCTTGGCGCCACTAGCGCCATGACTGAGCAAGTGTACACCGACGCGGAATGGGCGGCTTGGCGTCGAAGTCAAAACCCTGCAGGAAGCCACGACGACACAGAGACGGACCCAACGAAGCAAGGCTTCACAAAGGAACTCCGACCCCTTCCGGATGAATGGAAAGTTGAGTGGAAGAAAGCTGAGAAGAACAAGCAGCACTCAGCCAATGACTTCAGCGGTATCAGGCGCCTCTGCAACAGAAGGTTGCAACAGATGTACAACCAATGGAAGAATGAGGTGGAGCTCACGGAGAAGCAGGATTCGGCTATCAACAAGCTCGCCATCTTGACGCATAACAAGGACCGCATGGAAATCGATCGCTTGAGGGAGGTTGAGAAGGAAGCGATTTGGACGAAGAAAATGTACGAGGCGAAGATTGCGGACGACAATAAGAAGCACGAGGCCGAACTGGCAGCTCTAAAGAAGAAAGGCGAGGACATGCTGGACGAACTGGAGAACACGCATGAGAGAAACAACCAGGAAAGGGCTAAGAGGCTGTCCATCACGGAAGATACGTACAGGTACAAGTTCGAGGATAGCCAGAAGGAGATGAAGGTACTGACTGCCATGTATGAGAACAAAATCAAAGAGATGAACGCCGAGCACCAGGCACAGATGGCGAAAGAGAAAGAAGAGAACAAGAAAAAGTTCGACGAGAAGGTTTCCAAAGCCCAGACGGACATGACAAACAAGTTCAAGAGCAGGTTGAAGAGGCTCGAGGATGCACAGGTCAAGTACAAAGAGAAAGTCCTCACTGCAACGGGGCTTTGGAGACAGACACTGGCAAGGAAAGAGGATGAGGTCCTGCGGCTCCGGCTACGACTCCGCTTGCAGGAACCCGCGAGCTCGGCGCAGCAAGACAACGAAGAGAAGCTCAAGGACAGTAAGGCTTGGCCCGACAGTTCATTTGTCAGTTGTTCAGTCAGTGAAATGCGCATCTCTGACAGGAGAGTTTGCATCCCACGTCCCCGACGGTCGTTTTCACCCCGACCTCTCCCGCACGCAGCCCGAGCCTTGGTTTCATCACCGCAACCTTGTGCGACCCCAACTTCGCACGTTCCAGGTGGTGACGAGTCCGACTCTGACTTCGATCGGGAAGGAAAGCGATCCCGCTCGCCCAGATCCGACAGGACGGATTATCGCAGTAAGCAGTGAGACGGAATAACGGATTTCATAACGTAGCTGATGGCTCTGATCGTGACATCCCCATGGATTCGAGTCTTAACCAAAACAATCTGACATCTAGTGATTCTGAATCCGCTTACAGTTTCAAGAACACGACGAACTCCATGGTTGATGCGGCGGCACAGGGGCATGGGCCCGGTGGCCGTGTGAAGTTCCTAGAAAGACTTAGGACTTCTGACTGGATGGGTCATGAAGCCAAGAGCAGCATCGAAAAAGTCGCATGCATCAGGGACCATTCCTGCATGACAACCCCGCCTCCCCCCCAAACCACCCACCACGAACCGGTCCCCCAACCAATTCCCGCACCCCTGATTCACACCCACCCACCGTCACCCAGCCACCTAACCGCCCCACCCATCCATCAACCACCCACCGAGAAACCCACCCACCCCCCCAACCCCCCTGTGCTGGGCGGCCTGTTCGGTGCTTGCACTTAAGTGACAGACACTTCTTAAACACGGTGGGTGGTGATGTCTCTGACACGAAAGGTCAACGTATTCCTCGAGACCTACAAGCAGGACCGACTGCCCCATGGAAGATCCGCAACAGCAAGAGCGACATTGTCGCTCTTGCTGTTGCGGATGTGTGGTGCAGGTCGAAAGCGACACGACCTGCACTAAGGTGCAAGAAGGCCTTGACGGTGGCTACATCATCCCAGAAGGTTCATGGTGCAGGACTGGTAGGTACCCGCTCCTGCACCTTGAACCTACTGGGATGATAAAGGGGACATGCTGACTGGAGGCTGGGAAGTGGCACGTCTTGAGCTCGGCGGTGATGTCTCTAGCACGAAAGGCCTACGTACTCCTCACCTAGAAGCGCGACGGACGAGCACACCAACATGCTCACTGGTCACTGGAGGCTGGGCAGTGCCACTTTTAAGCTCGGTGCTTCAGACGGACATGACAGTTTCAGGAACAGTGCGGCATGTGCAGTCCATGGCTGTGTGATGCTGTGAGTGTGCGCCCGTCTGACAGCAGAACTATCTCAAGCTTCCCAAAGGAGTACACTTTTCATAGCCCTTTGCATCATGGTGGAGCTCACGGAGGTGTTGCTCGCTTTGGCAATTGTAGCCATTGGCTACATGTACAGCATACAGCAGAACCAGCAGAACAAGAGAAGGGCCAAGCAGGAGGAGGACAGCGGCAGCGAAGAAGAGATCAGGCCCAGGAGGAGGAAGGCCAGGGCCAGTCTCATGGAGGAGGACAGCGGCAACGGGAGGTCAGACCGCAATAATGACAAAAAGCATACGGCCACAGCACAACCACAAGATCCAATAGAACCAACACAGCAGGAAAGCAAGCCCAAAGATGAAGCTGGCAAGGATCCGCCAAAGGAAGCCAAGGATTTGGAGCCCGAGAACTTCCAGGAACGTGCAGAGGCCGCGGTCCAACGCATGGTGGCCGCCGTTCACACTATGCACGGATGTTTGCAGAAGGTTCAGAGCTCCGAGACGGAAATTTCCTCGTTAGGGGACAAGATGAAGAACATCCTCTTGGAGATAGCCGAGCTGAGACAGAAGCAAGAGGAGCACGTGTCGGAGCTTGGCAAGCTACCCGACATGGTCGTCGCTCTGGGGTCAGACCTCAAGAGTCTGACCAGCAGAAAAGAGTCCATGGAAGGGAAGCTAGCGGAGATTACGGACTTTTTGGAGAAGTATGAACTAGCAGACCCCAAACATGACACAGATACGACGAGCACAAATGCCGACGCGGAGAGCACGCACCCCGACAGCCAGCCGGAACAGACTCAAGCGGAGGACCAATTTACAGTCTTCTATGCTGAAGGATGGCAGTGGCTGTTCAACAAAAAAATACAGGCATACAGGTGCAAGGGAGGTTGTGACAACCCACCAATAAAAGGAAGAGAGCTGTGGCACAACATCATCCAGTTCCACAGGGACCATGACCGATGGTGCAACACCCAAGAGGAACTAGACGAGGCTCGACAACAGTTGATCGACGAAGAAGCGGCAAAGCGTTTGGCAGAACAGGAGAAGGCAGAAGCGGCAAAGCGTCAGTGGGAAGAGTGGAACGAGGACAATGAGAAGCAGAAGCAGCCGCATGTCACAGCATGGAAGAAGTATCAGCAGCAGAAGGATCAGCAGCAGAAAAAGGAGGTGGAGGAGGAGTGGAAGCAAAGTTGGGAGAACTGGAAGACTCCCCATCAGTGAGTCATGTACACTAGGAAGTTTTTGTGAGCCCTGATGTAGTTACGGACCTAGACAGCAGCAGCGCTAGGACAGTGATTTTCCAGGCTCACACGCAGCTTCCCAACAGGAACAGACCAGGTTTGGGAGACGTCAGCTAATTGGTGCCAAACAAATAGCAGGTAGGAAAAAAAACCTGGTCCGGGCCTCTCTACGTACAGATGCACAGGAAGCCTAATCCCTGCGCATAGAGTTTTTGAAATCATCACTCAGCAGACAGTACGCTGAGGCAAAAAACCTTCCGGCGATGCTTTGTGTCGTTCATGCCCCCTGGTCGAACCCATAACAAGATTGCTTTGCTCTGCTCGCACAGGTGTGGCCTACTTGGTTTTGCCCCATCCTGAGGCAAGTTTATTGTTCAATCTGGTGTGGTTCATTCAAGTTTCCCGCCAGGCTGGGAAATGGAGACGTGAAGTGGACCAGTTCAAGTATCATGCCAACGCCTCAGTCACGTTGTTGTGGATGGTTTGGGAAGAACAGCACGTAGTTACATCCAAGGTCCGCTACAGCACGCAAGAATGCAAGCAGGCGGCAAGGCCCTCAGCTGTCTCGTTCGCACGGCAATCCAGGCCCAGAGCCATACAAAAAGTAAAGCATACAGACAGATTCCTAGCATGCCCCTCCCAACGCCAAACTCACCTGCAATTCGGGGGACATGACTTAGATTTAAGTCCGACTCAGTCACAACGATCCCGATCGCCGAGATCTACAAGGACTGCCAGAATCCATGCTTACATTGCTGCGCCTGGTTGTGACCTGCAGGAAGGCCTTGACGGTGGCTACATCATCCCAGAAGGTTCATGGTGCGGGACTGGTAGGTACCTCGTCCCGCACCATGAAGCTGCTGGGATGATAAAGGGGCGATGTGCGGTTCATGGCACATGCTGACTGGAGGCTGGGAAGTGGCACGTCTTAAGCTCGGCGGTGATGTCTCTCGCACGAAAGGCCTACGTACTCCTCACCTAGAAGCACGACGGACGAGCACACCAACATGCTCACTGGAGGCTGGGCAGTGGCACTTGTAAACTCTGTGCTTCAGACGTGGCAGTTTCAGGAACGGTGCAGCACGAGCAGTCCATGGCTGTGTGATGCAATGAGTGCTCGCCCCAAAGGGAAGAAGGTAGGAGGGAGGTGAAGCCGTGCAGGCGTGACTTTGGACCTCAGCGCTTGGTTTGAATGTGAATCTCTGACTGTGTGACGCAGGATTGTGCCAAATCAAGCACGCATAGCAACTATTTGATATTTGGCAACGTAGGTCCTGCCCCTAGTGATGGTGACCGTCATTGAGCTCCTACTTTTGGTGGTTCTGATGTACATGGGCATCAACATCTACACCATGCACCACCACGACAACGACGACGAACCAGACAAGAAAAAGAAGAGGAAGAGACAGGCTAAGGAGGAGGCGGAGGCTTTGGCGGGATTGGGCGAGGACGAGGTTGCTGCAGAAGCAAACAGCATCAGCATTCGCAGTCAAAGTCTTCAAGCATCAGTAGCACAACGTATGGACAATGTGATGCAACGACTCGACGGCATCGAGAAGTCGGTGCTGTGGACACACACGCGCCTCAAGGAGATCACGGAGGAAGTAGCTTTCCTTCGAACGACCCACGAGGAAGAAAAGAACAAAAGTACAATGGAGTGCAGAGGCTGCGCTACGAGGAGAACCAGATTCTGCAGGGCATTTTTGCAATGCGGCGTGAACAGGAACAGTGGGGGAATCGCTTCTTGGCAAAGTTCCAGCAGCTCGAGGAGAAGGACGGCACCAACGACCACAAGCAAAGCGGCCCGTCAGACGACATCCCGGAAATCCCGAGGGTCCCAAGCAATAAGATGCCGACGCAGGAGCCTTCAGGTACAAAGCCCACCAAGGAACCGGAGGGTGCACAGCCCCCCATGACGGAGGAAAGACGAGCCAGCCTGATGGCCGCTGCATGGTGGGCACGTGCTCTGGCGGAGGCCAAGGGCAACAACGCATTCCTAGATGAGTGGGTCGACAAGTTTTCAAAACAGGAAAGGAAAGCCTTCTCATCCAAAGGGGGCGTCCGAGAGGAGAAAGTCTCAATTCACGGAATTCATAGTTTCGAAGGGCCGGATGGAGCAAATTATGGAGACGTCGGCCACTACTACAACGCCAAAGTGTTTGAGCAGCTTTTTCCAACTGTCTCACCGGACATACGACAAATGAACGACACAAGCAAGGCGGACTTGGTGAGGGCAGTCCTGGCCACAGCGTACTTGGTTTTGGACGAGGGGCAGAATGACCTGAAGCAGAAAACGACGGAGACACAACGGACCACATTACAAAACCTCAGGAACAACATAGAGCACTTCGCATTGAAGTTTCGCGGTGGTCGAGCATGAGATTCAGGGACATTGTTTTTGACATGGAGTTCACGTATGTGTCCCTGGACAGAGGTTTCACATCAATCTTCCGTAATGACTTCAGATTCATGTCATTATGAAGATCAGAGCTACGGATGTGCGTGCAAAATGTCGTCCGGTTTCGAGTGTGCTCACACGGACACGACCCACCATCCACTTCAGCCTTTGAACCTCCCAGGTGAAGTCTCACAACGGATTCCTGGAAGGTGGCAGCGAGGCCCGGCGCATGCCCTTAAGAAGTGCTGGGTAGTGATGTCTCTGACAGGAAAGTGGTCAATGTATTCCTCGAGACGTACAAGAACGACGGAAACCGCACGTCTTAAACTTGGCGCTGATGTCTCTCACACCCTAAACCCCCCGTGTGGCTCGCGACCTGCAGGCATGACCACGACCACCATGACCACCACGACCACGACGACGCCAGGGAGGCCGGGAAGGTTTCGGAAGTGATTTCGGAAGTGGTTCGGATGCCAGTCCATGATTGTGTCAGTGTGATGCAGTGAGCAGTAATCTCTCAAGCTTCCAAAAGGAGAAGAAGGCCGCACGTAGCCCTTTGCATCATGACGCTGACGGAGTTGCTGCTTGCTTTGGCATTGCTGTGCGTCGCCGCCCACATCTTCATGAACCAGATCAACAAGGGGACGGCCAAGCCGGAGGAGGACAACGAAGAGGAGACGAGACGCAGGAGGAAGAAGGCCAGGCGGGCGCGTCTAATGGAGGAGGAGGAGGAGGAGGACACATACACGGGGGCCGAAGCATCAACCTCCGAGGCGACAGCGCGACCAGAAGATCCAACGGCAGCAACACCACCAGTAGTGCATCCAACCCACGGGATGCAAGAAGAGCAGTTGAAGGAGTTTGCCAGGAAGAAGCTCGAAGAGGCAGCAGCAGAACAGGAGAAGCGAGACAAACACGACGAGTGGGAAGCCAATGCAGAGGATGCGGTCCGCCGCGTTGAAGAGGCCGTTGCAAGTGCGAGTGGAGTTGTCGAGAAGGTGAAGCAGTCCGAGGAAACTGTCCTCAAGTCAGAGGAGCAGCTGAAGAACATCGTCAAGGAAGTAGACGATATGAAAGAGAAGCAAGACCACGCACTCAAGTTTTTTAGCGTGGAACCGAACTCAATCAAGGACCTCCAGGAAGCAGTGAAGCACCTTACCGAAGGCATGGACGGAGTGGAAGTCCGGGTAACGGAGATTTCGGAGTTCTTGGAGCAGTATGTCGCTGACGCTACGGCAGAGTATGAGGAAGTGCATCGCCGAGAACAGGAACAACAGCAAAGACAGGAAGAAAACGAAGAACCTCCACGGAATCAGATGCCGGGTGAGCTTACTTACTTCCCGAAACTTGGCTACGTGTGGGAGTTCAGCAAGCTCAACCAAACGTACAGGGCGAAAGGAAGAGACAAGGGAAATGGGAAATGTGACAACTTGGGAGCTACCGGCAAAGGACCAGAATTTTCACCAGTGAAGGGAAGAGCTCTCTTTAACGCCGTGGTGGATGTCTACAAGAAGTCAGGAACAAGACAGATATGGTGCATGTCGCAAAAGGAAGTGGATGAAGCTAAGGCAGCTAAGGCCTTGTTATGGGACCTTGAAGTCAAAGAGACAATGGAAAAACGGAAGCTGCAGGCTGCCTCGTCGACGGATTCCACCAAAGGAACCAAAGGAAAGGAAGAAAAGCCAGAAGAGCAGAACAGGCAGAGGAAGGGAAAGGACCCGGTTAGCCCCGGAAAGGGCCTTGGCAAAGGGCCAGGCTCACAGCCCGGCAAAGGGCTAGAAAACTGCAGCTATGTCGATTGGGGCATGACCTACGGCGATGGCAGCAGATATGAGTCTGACGATCATTGGACCAAGCAGTGATTGGGTCCATGTACACTAGGAAGTTTTTGTGAGCCCTGATGTAGTTACGGACCTAGACAGTAGCAGCGCTAGGACAGTGATTTTCCAGGCTCACACGCAGCTTCCCAACAGGAACAGACCAGGTTTGGGAGACGTCAGCTAATTGGTGCCAAACAAATAGCAGGTAGGAAAAAAAACCTGGTCCGGGCCTCTCTACGTACAGATGCACAGGAAGCCTAATCCCTGCGCATAGAGTTTTTGAAATCATCACTCAGCAGACAGTACGCTGAGGCAAAAAACCTTCCGGCGATGCTTTGTGTCTTTCATGCCCCCTGGTCGAACCCGTAACAAGATTGCTTTGCGCTGCTCGCACAGGTGTGGCCTACTTGGTTTTGCCCCATCCTGAGGCAAGTTTATTGTTTAATCTGGTGTGGTTTATTCAAGTTTCCCACCAGGCTGGGAAATGGAGACATGGGGTGGACCAGTTCAAGTATCGTGCCAACGCCTCAGTCACCTTGTTCTGGATGGTTTGGGAAGAACACCACGTAGTTACATCCAAGGTCTGCTACAGCACGCAAGAATGCAAGCAGGTGGCAAGGCACTCAGCTGTTATGCTTGCACCAGAAGTTAGTTGGAAGCATGCTTGCCTGGCATCACGGCAATCCAGGCCCAAAGCAATGTAGATTCACAAGTAAACAGACAGATTCAGACATCCGACGGAAATTAGCCATCTTTTCCATTGCCATGACGATACTACGGCGCATCTCTAGCAGCAGCAGCAGCACGTCGAAGGAGAACTGGCGACAGCTGTAGGAAAGGAATATCATGAATTTGAACATGGAGGAGCTGGACCCGGAGTCCAACGACAAGTTGAGTGATAATCAACTCAACTACTTGGACTTCGCCGGTGATTTTCTACGACTGTGTCCAGGCCTGAAACCTGAGTTCCATTGCACAGTGCAGCCTTAAGTATCTCGGCAGGAATGGCCCGCTTCAAAAAAGACATGCAGGAACGAACTCTTACTTATGTGTCGGATTGCCACTTGGCACATCGGCTCTGAGCCCTCATGCGTCAGCCCTGTAAGCGGAACCTCAGGCAGTGGAACAGAAACACCTCTGATGGTGTTACGTATGCTCTTGGGAAAGGAACAGGTCGCTCATTTGTACCTCATCTGAACATGGACTTGCAAGTAGTACCATCCTAAGGTTTTCTGGGTTGCTGCTAAGGTCAGGAAGTGAACGAAAAAGAAGTGCACGAGAGTTTCTGCAAAGGAACTTCGACTTTGAAGGAGTCCCGCTGTGACTCAGTTTCCGGGGAGGCTGCTTGGCAAGTCTGTGCTATCCAGTCCAAGCACATGAAGTCACTCAGGCTTGCAGACGATATGTTGAAAGCGAATGTTAGTTGGTTGCAAGACAAGGCCGGCCGGACCTGCAGGAAGTCTGTCAGTGACATTGCAAACAATGTGCAGGTATCCCTCTATGTGTCTGGCTTCCCATGCACTCCATTTTCGATGCTCCATCATTTATCCAAGATGCTGGAAGATAAGAATGCGAAGCAGCTATGGAAAACAATCAGGAACATCAAGGTAATAAACCCCCCAGCAACTTGTCAACATGATCAAGCAACTGAGATGATGGCTGTCTTGGAGAATGTCAAGCAA
Organism: Symbiodinium sp. CCMP2592; assembly: GCA_905221615.1. NCBI lineage: Eukaryota > Dinophyceae > Suessiales > Symbiodiniaceae > Symbiodinium > Symbiodinium sp. CCMP2592. The sequence continues at coordinate 100,253 of CAJNDT010005901.1, read as the reverse complement.
GCAACTGAGATGGTTATCTTGGAGAATGTCATGGGGTTCGAGCGATGTATGAAGATCTTCAAGCAGACTGTGAAATCACAGCTACGAACGACGCTTGGCTACAGCAATCAAATCCGTCGACGGCTCAGCTTGAACATGGCCTGATCGAGGTATGAAATGGCAGTGTTGATGATAGATCCGCGCTCGAGCTGCACATAAGATTCGCCAACTGAGTGTCAGACGCCACCAGAGCAAGGCTGCAGCATGGAAGCCCGATCAGTCGCAAACGACTGTATATTCTGTTGGCCAGACGGGATTGCTTGCATTCCGACGCCAAGCAGAACTTTCAGTCCTACACAGAGGAAGTTCTCAGGGAAATGCATTGCAAACCAAAATACTCCTGGAGACTTGGCTTTGTTTTGATGCAGATGCAGGTTCAGTGCCGTTATGCATGTCATGCTTTCCAAGGACAGACCTCTTGTTGCACAGTTCTCACCCAGCGGTGTGCCACGCGAGGGAGAGACGAAGTCATGGAAGAACAAGACGCAGGATCGCAATAATGTAGCAGCCAAAAAACATGTGTTCCGGTATGTAGTTCCCTCGTCGAGACAGGAACACAAAGAAGAAGCACGTGAAGTGGCCTGCACAACACAACATCTGGGCAAGAGAGAACAACGCTTGGTCCTCGGTTCAGGGTTTCGGGTTCCCATTATTACCTTCGGACACATTGACTTAAGGTATCCAGGAAGCGAGCCCATGGCTGCTTCGAAGCTGCTTGCCCGAAAGCAGCATCCCAAGTTTCAACAACAAGGGAAATGGACCTCTTGGACTTGGTCTGGGCAAAGAACGGAGGCCAGTCACTGACAAGCAAGAAGGCAAGCTGACTGTTGCCTGAGTTGTCAGGCTCAATGGAAATGGTCAACACGTCGCAGTCTCTGCGACGAACGCATGTCATGAAGAAAGGAAGGCCAGGGTGTGAGGCAGTTGCCATTGTCTTGCCCAGAGAATCGATGCAGGCCGCTACAGTGCCTCACACCTGGCGGCCGATTCCTGGTTCTGGGAAAACATCAACGATATTTACTAGGCCTGCAGTCCATATGTAGGAGCTCCATGAGTTGGGAGGCAACATGAGGCAATTTCATCCATCGGGTATTTTGACAGGCAGAGAGGTGATGCTGCTGATGGGCGCTCCCATCAACAAGCTGAGTCTGGAGAACCTGTCAGAGCGTGTCCCAGGGCAGCAGTATGTTTCCTTTTTGGCCATATCCATGCATTGGGACCACCAGAGCTTCAATCTTGCAGGATCTCCATGATTTGGGAGGCAACATGATGCACTTTCGAAGCATCGGGGCCGCCATTTGCGTTTTGTGCAGTGCGGTAGATGTCACGCATGTGTTAGGAGAGTCGCGCACATAAAAGAAATGCGTCTCAGTTGCGGAATCGCCCGCAATGCAATCGGTTGTCCGGCACTTTTGCAGCAAGCTTGTGGAAGCTCATTGCTCTGTTTGTGTGGCTCAGTATGACTGAACCGGGGAGTCAAGTAGACCTACAATAGGATGAAACCAATGTCAGACCAATCCTGAATACAATGAACATGGCTCAGGGCAGCATGACTTGAGAATTAAGTCAGGAACACAGCAGCTATGCCGCCGCAGTTCGATCTGCAAGGCTTCATGAATGGAGCTCCCAGCTCCAGCAGTCAAAGTATCCCAGAACGACGTATTCAACACAATATTCCGCTGCAGCGGTACGAATTGACAGAGTCAGAGTCTGAGTCGAGGAAGAAGAAACGCAGAACTGGTGGGCTGCAGCGCTACGAATTGACGGAGTCAGAGTCTGTGTCCCAGCAAGGGTTTTGGGTCTATTATGTTCAGGCTGAACCTTGAACCTAAACCCGGATTGCCAAGGCCATCCGAATCCGACGAAGACGAATCCTACGAATCCGACGATGAAAGCTCCTCCTCCTCCTCAAGTACCGCGTGGGCACGTGTGGACCTGACCCTGGACCGGCTGGAGTGTTTGCACTCGGTGCGCTGCGATGAAGATAGGGAAATGGATGCGTACAGCAAGAACGGCATGAGACCGAAGCGCATTGCACAGGCTTGCAAGCATCCCTGCAGCTGTGAACGCGGCTGCCACGTACCGAAAAAAACCATGACGAACGTGTGCTCTCGTTTCTGGAGCTTGTCCAAAGCGGCCCAGGACGGATTGTTGTGGTCTTTACAACAAGGTGGCGGGAAGAAGCTGCGCTACAGTATCGCAGGTCATGCAGTTTGCAGGCAGGCTTTTCTGTGCCTTCTAGGAATCGGACGGAGCAGGCTGAGGCGCTGCAAATCCGTTTGTCATGGGATGGACCTACGGAAAATGAGTTCGTCGAAACGGCCAGCTTTGAAGCAGGCTTCTCTGAGAGTTTTCTTTATGCACATGTACCACAGTGCAGCAGAGTCGATGACCACGAAGCGTCTTGGCTTCTTTGTGATAGAAACATGGTGCAGGATTGTGATTTGTACTTTTCGAGTCGGAGGGTGCATGGCAAGTCCAAGGTTCACTACAGCGGAGGTCTTGTCTACCAGCACGCCCGAGTTGCAGAAACGGATGTTGACACGACTCATTGCTTACAAGATGCAGACAGCAACGGAGCAGATCAGTTTTGATACGGATCCTACGCAATTGCCAGTCCGAGAGCTGCCACACAGCAGCGGAAGCACCTTATTCACGCAGTACCAAGCATTTTGTGCAAGGGGATCCCAGGATGTGAATGTGGCAGGAAGGTCGCTCTTCTACTCGGAGTTTGTGCGCTGGTCACCGTGCCTTCGTTTCAGGAAGAAGTCCACGCACTCTTTATGTTTTACCTGCTCCAAACTAAAAGCAGCCATCGCAGAGAGCAAGAAGGACTTCACCCTCCATGTACGACTATGCAACGAGCTTCTTGATCATCATATCACACAATGGAGGGACCGTGAGGTCTATTGGCAAGCACGTGAACGTAGCAAAACACAACGAGACTTGCTTTGTGTCATACTGGACAGCTACGACAAGGCGAAAGCCATGCTCCCGAAATTTCCAGATCAACGAACTCCGAAATTGTCCGCGTTTGAGAAGAATCCACGTGTCTTGCCTTGATTAGCATGAGGGATGAGTTGCAACCCATGTGTCCGCAGTGCAACCGTGACACATTTCAGTGGTCGACTCCCCAGCATTCCTGTGAGGCATCCACGTAACCATCACCCTTGTCCTGGTGCACGGAGTTGGTGCATTCTTCTACACATGTGATGAGGGCATGGGCCTTGGGGCGAATTGGACGTTGGAGATTGCAGCTCAACCGCATTCCGGATTCGAGTGCTTCTTTTTGTTGCGGTCCGGCCGCCGGTGTGCCTGTATGTGCCTGTATGTGGCTGTGCTGCTTCTGAGCTCATGCGCGCGATGGACACGGCATTCTCCTGGTACAGAAGAAAGAATCTTCCTTTCCCCCACGAGTGTCCTGGCATGACTCTGGCACCGCGTGTCTCAGTTTATCACTCCGACGCAACTATCGGTGAACCAAGGTTCTACTTACAAGCAGACAACACAACGAAAGAAGTTCGCCATCAGAGCACTTCAAAGCTTCTTTGCGCTTTGGTGCAAATGAACTATTTCCGAGCAAGTTCACACAACCATCTTCAGGTAGGCCACACGCATGAGGATGTGGGATACTCGGCAGCAGGGATTCTGTTCTTTAAGTTAGTTTTTTGCTGCGTGTTAGCTGATGCACAGCAATGCACTGTTGATGAGCTGAATGTGTTTACTGAGACGCCACACTGGCCCTGGTGACAACGGCTTTAAATCAAACTACGGAAATCCAGACACCTCAAGACATCAGCAGAATCCTCACGGACAGTCTCGGGCCGATGTTTCGAGATAAAGGAATGATGATGCAGTGCGAACATGTGACGCAGGCCAGACTATGAGCTCCAACTCAGCACACGCAGTCGGGTAAGTTTGAGGCCGCACATTAGAAGCTGCAGTCTGCCGCAGGTTCGCAAGTGGGACGAGCTCCTTCCACAATCGTTGCAGTTTTTCCATGCGTATCAGGAACGAGCCGAAGGCAAGTCTGACAAGCGGGTGCCACATGTCTTCCAGTTTCTTCCACGCGAAGGCGGGGAGCATCAAAGTGTAAGGCAGATGTCAATCCGAGCCAGAAGCATCCCTGAATTTGGGCCCTGTGTGCAGCTCTGCCGGATCATGGCCGTGGCATTCAGCTATCAGAACGCGTACCTGTTCGCATGAGGAACTGCGGCAACAAGAGTGACGTATTTGCCATCATGAAAATGTACATGAGTGACAAGCAGGCCAGTCAAGCACCGCTACTGTGCTGGCCCACTGCTGTTCGCAGCGACACGGAAGAGTTTTTCAGACAAATAAATACAACGACTGCAACAACCGGTCCCAAACTGGAGGAAAAAAGAGCTCAACAGGTACTGGAGCTGGCGGAATCCATTGAAAAGCACTATCCGCATCTTCGTCGTGCTGCAACGTACTACCGCAGCGTCGCAACAGGGGTCAGGCAGGAGGAATACCCCAGACTGGAATTCATAAGAAACGGACCGAGACCTCGAGGAAGCTTGGTTTGGAATCCGGTTGTTTAGATGTGGTAAGACTGCTTCCACTACTATCTATTGAACTTTCAGTCTAACTCAGGAATGATGAACGTCCAGCTTGCACCTCCGCACCGCCACGAAGCTTTCCACCTCCGGGTGGCATTCCGGAGGAGGTAAGATGTGCTGGCCGAGTCTGGTTTCTCTGCGCACACCAGATCGCATGGCGAAGGCGAACATGGTCAAGACGAGTTTCAAGGATGTAACTCGACAAACTTGAGTTCAACACGAACTTCAAGGATGCAGTGACGTACTTTGTGCCGCGATAAGACAGAGAAGTGTCCCATCCGTGCAGTTCGTGTCGTGTGCCCTGACCTGAATCTGCCCCTGCACTTAACTTCTCGTGATTGCTCAGCATTTGGCTAGTCCTGAAAGCACGGATAGCCCGGTTCTGACGAAACGTAGCAAGAATGGAGACGAATGACACGGACACGCCGGAGATGCCGGCCGTTATGCAGAAGATTCATGCACAGTTCGAGGTTATGCTGAAGAAAGGAAACATCGGGCAACAAGTTGCAGACCGCATGACAAAAGACAGCATGAAAGAGGCTCGGGCAAAACCAGTGTCGCACTTTTGCAGTGGATAACATTGTCGTGTGACCCCTTGACAGGCCATCAACAACTTAGTCATTACGCAGCCGGCGACCACGGAGCAGAGAGTTATCACCTGCGTCCCTTTAGAGAACACTGAGGGTTGGCTTCCCTTGTCGGCGTTCATGTTTGATCACAACATGAAGAACGGGCTTCATGCAGCAAACGTACAAACAAAAACGCACTTCTTGGAGTTTCTGTTGCGTGGCTACCGCCCCAGCGAGTCAGTGGACGTGAAGTTTCCTCACTGCCAAAGTGCCTAGTCTGCAGCGATGATGTAGCACAGGAACTTCAAGTTCAATGCCCCTGACAATAAATAGTAAATCCAGAGGTGATCGATCTTTCAGCGAGCACGGAGACGACTTTGCTGTCGGTGTTACGGACGGACAAACGAAGTTGACGATCATGCAAGCCATTGTCTGCATTGTTTACCACCTGGAATTGACAGACGAAGAACTGCACGACGCACAACTCGTGTTCACCCTGAACTCGTTCCGTTACATCAGATGCAGCTTCTCCTACCACGCAAATCCCGCTGAGTATCACTACCAGGCACTTCGCTGCTTGGCCGCACATGCACTCATGTTGAGCATCGCAATGTGAGGTTCATAAATTCAAACTCCGCAGAAATCAGTGTTCCGTTGAGGCAATGGTTATCTTACTGCAGAGAAGCAAGCACCGAGTCCGCTGGTCTTGGCTGCAGAAATGGCAGCCGCAATCGAAATTGAACAGAATCAGGGAGGAAGATCCAAGAAGGCGCCCCTCCGGGATGCTCTCGGCGCTGCGGTTGCCAACTATAACAAGAGAGTCACTGTATCCAAACACAAAATCAACACCGGACGGAAGAACCTGATTATGAATCTGCTGCTCGGCTTTTCTCTTGTGTAACAGCCCGCAGTGCAACCTCTCCGCTCTACTGGTTCAACACCATCCACCACATCTGAGGCTCAGATCGACAGCCGAATTCAGATAAATCATCCGAGCTCACTACGACGACTACAAGCATGAAGTCTCAGGATTGGCGCAACCCTAATCAACCCTTAAGCCTTGCCTCAACCCTGAACCGCTTCAGCTTGTGTTTTCCTGAGCGGTCTTTTGACAGGTATGCCGATCGACGTACTGGCAGCTGATTGGTGGCTGCCAAATCAACAGAGGCAGGTTCAACGCTTCAGGCAGAGTGAGCTATGGGGGTCCATCATGCAAACAACGGACGGATCTGCGAGCGCGTGGGCGACACGTGTCATCAAGGACGTCATATTGTTCAGTTAGCAATATGACACAAATGAAACAGTGGTATAAATTCATTCGTATCATGGCCAGGACTTCAATCACGAGGTGACCACGAGATCCAGCACCAAAGCCAAGGCCGTACTGTTCCACAGAGTTCAATTATTGGGTTTGCTTCGATGAGCGTGTCGTAATGTGCACATGATGTAGCTTGGCAGAAAGCAGCACAACTCTCCGACGAGAAGCAGATGGAGCTTCACGACATCGTCTTACTGTGGTTGTACATTTTGCCGAAGTTGCAGAAAATGTTCCCAACGGAGACAGTTGTGCAGCAGCAGGAAATGTTCGACCGCGGGCTGCCCGGCAGTTTGGTTTCCTTTAATTATTATCAGATTTGGTTTGGTTTCCTTGAACTATTACCCGATTTGGTTTGGTTTCCTTGAATTTATATATGTTTGGCGATGGTTTCCTTGAATTTATATATGTTTTGCGATGGCTTCCTTGAATTTATATATGTTTGGCGATGGCTTCCTGGAATTTACAGAAAATCAAGGAAACCATTTGGCCGGACAGAATCAATCACAATTTGGAAGTTGGCTCACGGCCGAAAGTGTGATTGGTTTTCTGGAAAATCGATCGCGTTTTGATATTGCAAAAAATGAATCGATCACGTTTTGGCCAACGGCCCAACACCGAGATTGTGATTGATCATTTTTTGCAATATATAATTGTGATTGGTTTTCTGGAAAATCGATCGCGTTTTCGAAGTTGGCCCAAGACGGAAAATGTGATTGATTTTTTAAGTTTTTGTTTGTGTTTCCCTGATTCGGATTTGGATTTGGTTTGGTTTCCTTGAACTTTACCAGATTTGGTTTGGTTTCCTTGAATTTATATATGTTTGGAGATCGCTTCCTTGATATATTCAACATCAATTAGGCTTGGATTCACTCCATGTGCTGTGGAATGGATGTGCCGCAAATACCTTCCAAGTTGAAAAACAACTTCGGATATTAAATCATGAAAGCAAACCAGTCAATTCCGGCAGGGTGGATCAGCAAAGTTAAAGATAACACTGAGGCTCCTGGACAACGAGCTCGCAGCATCCATTACGTCGGCATCGAACGGATTCAGCTGGGAGAGGCTGCCCTTCGTTCTCGAGGCATGAGGGAGACCCGTAAAAGGGAACCCTTCTAAACCTTGCTTCTGGCTCCAGGCTTTGGTATAAGTTCTTTTTTCATTATTGCCGTTTCCCCTTAAACCAAACTCTCAGGCCAAGGGGTGTGTGGTCAATGACTTCATCGCCCAATCGCAGTGTCGCACGACTAGAGCGTTGGAGAAGGCAAACAAAGCCGCCTTTACCTCGTGGAAGGAATTAGTTCTGTCGGACGAAGCCCAATACGAACAGGATTCATTGCAGTCACTTGATTGAATGCATCAGCAATTGCGTGAGAGTCCAGGGTCTAGCTCGTACTCACGGTGTGCACCTGAGGCGGACCGCAGACATGGAGAAGGCGAGGAACAACATCGTGGAGCAGATGGAGGACACGAGCCGAATGTATACAGGAATCCGCTTAACAAAGCCTCTAGTTAGGTCTGAAGTCAATTTGTTGCAGGAGGCGCACGACCGAGCATGGAAGAAAGTAGGCTTGTACATGACGGACAATCTGCGCTTGTTCCACACCACTACGCGTGACATGGAGAGCACGGTATTGCCCTCGGTCCAGACATACATCAGGCAGGAAGCTGCCAACATAAATGTCGTGTGGTGCTCACTGCCGACTGCGGGAATCGTGACTGCAACGAAAACAAGTGGCATCCTCACGGCGATCACGAACATATTGGCCTCCAGCCCTACGAACAGCATGGCAATTGTGGTGTTGCCCAATCGTGCGCAGAATTTGCTCACCGAGAGGCAATGCGGAGTTTGGTTTCATCTTCATCATCATGATGTAAGTAGTATATGTGTTTTCTTTTCTGTCAGGTTAAACGAAGCGACCAAGGAGGACTTCGCCAAGAAGGAAGAAAGTGAGGAGGCAGCAGACGTGGACATGGACGCAGAGCAGAACGACGACGACGACATGGAGGAGGAAAACGAAGACGATGAGAAGGACGAAAAACAAGGAAAAGTCGACAAAGAATCGAACGTACGCAAGGTTGGCTTCATGTGGGCGATCCTTGGTCTGAACATGCATTGCACTTTTTGGAGCTGCTGACCAAATTGCTCGATAGGATGAAAGAGTTTTGTGTGTGCCGACAGGAAGACTGTGTAATTGTAAGTAAGTATACGTGAGCGGGTTCAAGAATCTAAAGAGGATTCCCTTAGCAGTTAGTCCATGAGAAGTGAGAAATTCATTCCAGGCAGTCTTTGATGCAGAAGGATAGGAACCTGACCGTCAAAGACATCACATGGATCTTCGAGAAGGCTGCTTTCATGCATTTTCGCGATCATGGAAAAAAAAAAAAAAAACCACTGTTGAACCGAGGATTCAGTGTACGGGAAGCGCTCCGGGACTTTGGACCCGGGCCTGCATTTTTGGATCGCGGGGGGTGGGGGTATAGGCCTGCCGATACCCCATGTGATATCATCAGTTTGCAAACCAAGGCTGGCCTCGCAATTCTCGTGAAGGGAAGCGGAAGCGTCTTCAGGAACATGCCGGGCTTCAAGAGCGGAACAATTTACGACGTAGAGATGCTACCAAGGAACTACTTCAACTCGCCGGAGGCAGGATGTTCCAGAAACTTCGCAATCCAGTTATGAAATCTTTCTCTGAATTAAACCCGATTGTCGCAGGCGAAGTCCGAGCTGCCACATCTAGGAAGAAAGCTCACCGACGTACAAGAACTCAAGCAAGAGGCAGGAGGAACAAGCTTGGTACGTCAGACGTTGAAGTCAATGGTTCCAACGAACGCGAAAAGCGTGATGCTGGTGGACTTGCATGGATACGACATTTGGCCAGGACTTGCGGTGATCGAGGAGAACTGCCACGCATCCGACCGAACCATGACAATGGCATCTATAGTGTGGGATAGAAATCCTTGGTTAGACGAAAAACTGGCCAACCACGTATTCCAATCTGCTAGGAAAGGAAAACTGGCCTTGCCGGGGTGGCCGGACTTTCAAGGACTTGTGCAGAGCATGCAGGCCCTCACGGACACGGAGCAGACGCAAGGCCTCTCCCTTCAGGTATCCGTCGTTTTGCAGTCACCAAGACGTCTCCTCCTGCTTGCAAGCCTTGCAGAGAAATTCCTCAACATGGACGCGGAGATCGCAGAGGAAGCTCAAAGCATCATCCAGGCACACAACAAGAAGTACAACGCAGAGGAAACCGACATTGACTTTCTGTACACAGAGCAGCATCCTGGCTTTAATAGTCAGTCAGACTGCCTTGCAGCCCTGAGAGTTCGGGATAGTGTGTGCAGCCCAGGCAAACAAGTACGATGGATGTCAACAAGAATCTTCAGTTCGACAGCACCGAGGAAGATGTCGCCAAGCTGCCGAATCCCGTCAAGCTTGACATGGGTGGGCAGGCTACATGGATTGCCTCCGAAGGCAACCTCTTCCTCCAGGTGACCGGGAATGAGAATTTCCAGGCTTTAAGGAACCGAGAAGTGTGACTCGTTAGAAAATAGTTAACCATGTCTTGTTCGACACGTCGACTTGTAAACCGTTTCATCGACGTGACCCAGGTTTTCCTTTGGAAGTGGCGATTGGCGCACGAAGCACGTGACATGGACAGCACACAGACTAAGCACTGCAGCCTGGATGTTTACCGCCTTTTGTGTGCATTTCTCAGGACGCAAAAGAGTTAGTCAGCGACGCTTTGGGCGATTGGTTCAGCTTCGGCGGAGAGAACTTGATGGATTCGCTGGTTTTGCTCGAGAAGAAGGATGTACCCGAACACTTGAACGACATTCCAAGCATGGAGACTTGTGTGACACTGGCGGCCCTCGTCAGAGAATTTCAGGATGCAGGGCAAACGTCGCATCGCGTCTGGGGCGAAGGGAAGGAGTTACTCGTTTTCAAGATTGACGGACCCCCGCAACAGAAGGAGAAAAAGCCGAAGCGCCGACGTACCTCCATGGGAAACTTGAGCAAGTCGTTCGGGGCGCACCTGTCGATTGCGAAGTTCAAGGAAAGCGAGTCATTGGCAGTGGCATGGAGGCCCAATCTTGTAGATTTCAGGTTATCCTTGACTCGGTCACTCAGTAAGCATGCAGTGTACCG